>JAPFTB010000229.1:0-115699 GCA_030779245.1 Fusarium sp. MBC 438 | reverse complement strand
CTTGGGGGCTTGGGGCTAAAGGGGGGGCTTTTTTGGGTCCGTCCTTGAGCCTTTGCCGACGGACGGGTCAAGTTGTTATGGGCATGGGTAGTCTACGGTAGGCGTGGACATGGATGAGCAGGGACATGGACATGGTCAGGGTCAAGGTAGGTCATGGGCGTGGGCGTGAGTGTGAGCGATGTTTGAGCACTCCCTCGAGTCCCTCCATCGTCATTCACGCCCTCATCCGTCCATTGTTTGATTGATTTGATTATATTAGTACAGCATCCTCTGTCAGCCATGCTCTACTCTGCCTGCCCCTCCTTGTCTCGATCTCTCCTCATCTTGTCCGACTTGTTCTTTGACGCCGAGTACCTTTGACATTGGCGTTATTGTACATCACACACGACTTGGCTTATATCAGTACCTACCTACATACAGCAAGCATCACGATACCATACCACACATTGCAGCATTTGCGCTCGACGACTTACATCTCGACCGACTACAGCTCGGGCTTCAATTGACGCAGGCATCGTCACTTCTTAATACTCGGTTGCCCAACACAACCAAGACACATCAAACATGTCTTCCAATACAACGCTTCCTCCATCTCAACCGGCCGACGCCTTTGTAAGTCATATCCATCCATCTACCTCGCCGACGCAACAACACCAAATACTGACCTCGACCTTTTTCTCACGCAGCAATATTTCTGCAGACTTCCCACAGAACTCCGACTCAAGATTTGGAACTACAACCTCCCCCAGACACGGCTCGTCCCCGTAAGATGCGGATCGTCATGGCCCGGCTGCTCAGATTCGTTCTCGTGGACAGGGTGCACATCGCCCGCGCCCATCCCCGCCAACCTACACGCTTGCGCCGAGTCTCGCGCCGAGGCCCTGAAGCACTACCAGCTTGAGTTTGGCTTTGCTCGAGGTCCCGGGCAGGTCTTTTTCAACCCCCAACACGATATTCTCTACTTTGGTCCCCGCGATGGATACATGGCTGCCGACTCTCAGTTCCAGACTTGCATGTCAATGTGCGACCCTGCTGAGCTCGCCGCCGTCCGCCGCCTCGCCATTAACGACGCCCTTTTCTGGATTGACACTACCTACCGCTCCATGACTGCTGCCAGTCTCACTGTCGAGTTGCTCCGTCGCATCCAGGCCCGTATGCCCGGTCTCGAGGAGATAATATTCGTGCCCCGCGCCGAGGAGTCTCCCGACTCTGTCTCATACGTCGAGCCTACCATGGTTTACGTTCGCATGGCCCGCCAGATTCAGACTGCGCTCGCGACACTCTGCGAACAAAGCCCAGGGTGGAAGCCGCCTTGCTGGAGGATTCTGCCGCTGAGCGCGTTCCCCCAACCTTACCGGACCATCGGCGCGGCTTGAAATGAGTGCAGTGCAAGATAAGTCACATATTCATACAGAGCGCCCGACACATACGGACTGGACGTTCTTCATGGCACATATACTAAGGACGTTGCCCTTGACCATATTTCGGACAAGAGCCTGCCGCTGCTATTACGCATTGTTCGGCCAACGCACCCTTTGATATTAAGCGACAGCGCCATGCACTTATACCCTTTCATACACGGCTTCCAGCCCAGGAAGAGGCGGATCATCAGTCGTTCTCGCATGTCATATGCGCCCACGATGGTATCTCATTGCCATCTTCAACCACGGCTTCGCTTTCAATACCAAAATACCAGCATTTCTCTGCCTCTGGGCACATACGAGGCCATCCTAGACGGGAGCAACAGGCCCGTAAACAAACGCGATCTTGACGCGAAAAAAAACGAATACGCATTTTTCGCCCTGGCTAGGGCTGCATCATGAGAGAAAGCCCATGGCAGAGGGCTTGTAACATAGAGGCTGGCCGTGTAAGGGGCCCGAGGCGTTTCTTGGAGTTCTTGAAATTTGGCCTGGGTTTGGGAGCATGACAACTGGCGAGATTGCCTTCTGACTACATGTCACTACTGTGTAAAGATAAGATACTTGTACAAAGGCTATGCTACAGAGCTATGAGGCTACCTGACGCCGATCCGATAATGCATACAACGGATATACCGTTTTTGCTTCCACATGCTGTCATTCATTCATTCATTCTTCATGCCTGCCTCTTACTTCCCCTCACCTAGTGATATCCACTCCCATACAACGCCTCGCATATTCAAAGATCGGCAAGGAGGCTAGTAGATCTCATCCTATCTCATCTCATCTCATCTCACTCATCTCGCCTATACCGTATCTCCATGCGGGGCATATGCAACGCACCGTGCTGTGTTACCCCGACTCAGCTGGGACCTGCTGCTTAACCAGCTCGTTGGCCCCATCATTGCCTGCCCCCATCCCTATACCCTTCCGACGACCCCTGACCAGCGCCTCGAGGGCCCGCCCCACGGCCGGCAAGTCGCCGAGCATGGTGATGTGACCACGTTCTGTGCAGACCCGACCACCGCGAACGACCGAATAACCGTCCGGAAGCATGGCCTCCTTGGCCAGAACGACACCGTCACCTGGCCGGAAGAGGAGATCGTCATAAGCGTCCAAGCAGGGGATGGCCTCGCGGCTGGTGACCTGAGCGGCGTACACGGTGGGTATACTCTTGCCATATAGCACGGCGTGTGGAGGATACGCGTTGACTTCCTGATGCGATGGCGAGTGTGCGAGCTCGGAACGGAACTTGCGGATCATCTTAAGGGTTCGGGTTAGGTACTCGAGGTAGCACTGGCGCTCGGGGTCTGAGGGCAGAGGTTCATCTACATGGGCGCCGCTACCATTGAGTTGGGGTGCGATAGGGTTGCGGTCTCGGACAATCGTCGAAGGAGAAGGGGGCTGCTTCTCACTCTTGCTGTCGGAGCGGGTGCGTAGCGAATTCGGGAGGAAGGACGATAGCGACGACGAGTGTGGGCGGTTATAGGGAGGAAGAGCCGGTTGCATACACGGGCTAAGATGCCACTTGATCCATTCCTGCGGGTCGTAAAAGTCGATTGGGTACTCTTCGCCAGTCGTCTTGTTTACAAAACAGAACCCATCCTCTGGTAGAAAGACAAATGAGGTTCTCATGCTGAAGTTGACGCTGGCGGTCAGGAGTTTTTCGTTCAGGAGCACCACGTCGCCGTGACGCAGGGGGTTCAGGATGTTGATACATCGTTGTGGCGTTCCACAGTATAAAACTCCTGAAAAGAGATCCGGACGCTGGTTCACGGCGTGCCGTGTTATGAGACCACCCAAGCTGTGAGAGATAACGAGGGCCCCTCGGGACTCGCTTGGAGTTCCTGGTCGATTTGAGGGCAACTTTTGAAGGTATTCTTGCAACTTCCGAGACAACAACGGCGGGCTTAGTCTCCAGTCGTAACCATAGTCCCATATGCGTAGTTTCCCTGTTCTGGCGTTATCGCAAGAGCGAAGTTTCTTGATAAACTTTCGAGAAATGTCGACGGACCCAATATGTTTCAACATTCCATCAGGCTTGATCGTTTCCTCCATCCTCTCCTCATCTTCATCTTCCAACCCTACTTCCAAGTTGACCTTTCGCATATTCAGGCCGAGCTTCACAGGCGCCCAGACCTGTTGGTGAGGTGCCTCGGCTGATCGTAGAATAGATCCTCGATAACCACCCATGATGACGACATCACCAGTGAGGCTCTCTAAGACACGATCAAGAATGGCTGATCCATCTTTGGAGGAGGAGCTGGTTTCTTTGGAAAGGCGACCGTGGTTTCCATTAGCATCGGAAGAGTCTACTGCGCTAAGAGACAGTGTCGATCTTCTTGCTTGGTTATAAAGCTTGGGAAGACTGGGCATCTTGAAATTGGGCACATCAGGAAGGCTGTCCTTTAACGCCATGAATCGAATATTGACCATTTCGCGGACATCCTGAAAGCTTTCATCGTCACCTAGAGAGGAAGTTTGGGATAGGCTGTGATAAAGGAGACTGTCATCAGAAGTTACTCGGCGTAGAGCCTTAGGGCGCGATGGAGGCACTGTGGGCGGAGCCAACCCCCGGCCCTGATGAGGAGAAGGCCTTGGTCTCGTTTGTGAGAGAGGGGATGAGTTGGTAGGACTTCGAGGCGATTGAAGGCGGTTTGAGATGCTCGAATTGCTTGTGTTGACCTTGTCGCTGGAGTTGGAGAAGAAAGAAGTTGGCATAGAAGGTAACAAATGAGATGGCGGACTGAGGGAGGGCAGGGCCTTCTGGAGCCTCCTCAATGCCTCTTGTCCTGCTGATCTCGATCGGCTTCGGGCTGGGCTTAGAGCATTTCCTAAGACGCTCCCGGACGCTCTGTTTGAAGATCCCTTGACCGGTGATGGCCTTGGCTGGGATTGCCACGGTGAGGGTAGAGGATAGCTTGACGGCTGTCTAGTCGGCGATTGCTTTGAGGAACTAGGCGGAGGGACAAATTGTGGTATTTGAGGTGATGTCTCAGGCGAAGATGAGAGCTCAGGACTCGTGTCACCGTTTCCATCAAAAGGAGCTCCTCCACTCTTGTCCAATGCCAGGACCTTCTCGATTGTCGGTGTATTTTGTGAAGTCAAATGCCTGGCAACTGCACTCAGGGCTGGTTGTAGAATAGCCTCAGCCTCATCCTGGTTGCGGATAATAGAGTCATCATCTTGAATGTCCAGAGCGTCCAAAGCCTGAGTGTCGGGGACAGGCTCGGTCGGGGAACACGTAGCCATGGTTCATTGAGTCCGGATTGGTGCAGGTTCTCAAGTCTCGACTAATGTACAGCTAATGTCGGGTCGCAATTGAACGGCAGACTGCAGAAAAGGCCGAAGATAGTCCAAGGGCAATCTGTTGAGCGAGGATGCCACAAGTTGTACCTAGATGAGAAGAACAAAAGAAGAGGAAGAGGGGACTAGCAGAGGTAAAGAAGAATCGCCAGACATGGCCCTCTCTTCCTCGGCCGAAAACACGGTGGATCTCGTCCGTCGAGTCTGCCCGATTTAAGACGCAAAGCTTGTGAACGGTAAGGGTTTGGGCGGCTGTGTAGGCCTGTCCGGAACGTCCGGGCGTGGATGGATCCAGGGCCAATGGTTGGTGTTTGGTGTGTCTCTGTCGTTATCGTGAGGGTGTGTCGTGGGGGAAAAGGATTCTGAGCTGAAGAGGAGGCTTCTCCTTTGTGCGATGGGAGATTTGGACAGTGTCCTTTTTAGCAGCCAGGGGACCGCGAGCTGGCAATTGTCTTCAAGCATCAGCCTTGATCATCGCTGAATTGATGAGGTCATGGTGTAAGCGACGGGGCCAGCGGAACGGGGAATTCGGCACCAATTGGGGTCCGAGAGGCGTCTGGGGAATCGGCGCTTGGCATCCGGAGGCGCTGGATGGCCCCGTTAAAAGGCAGGCCGTGACGATCCATCTTTTGTAGTACAGTGCAGAAGCAGAGTTGCTGCCGTTGAAGCTGGCGATGTCAAAGTTTCAAGGATAAGCAAGCGTGACCATGGTGTGCGATGGAGAGTTCCCCGTACCCAAGGGTTGCGCCTTCCCTGTCAGCGGCTTGTCAGAGCCGTTGCGCTGGTAAGTCTTGGAACCTAAACAATCGGGCAAGTACGAAGATATGTCAGCTCCTATTCAGGAAGGAGCCATGCTTGGCCATGGAAGGGGTTAGGGCCTGGGCAGGAGACAGACATGTGATTATGGGGCCTCAAATTCGTGGACCCTTACAAGACCCCCATCTCCATCTTTCATGACCAAGAGAATGGTCAATAATGGGCCTGGCCTCGTACAATGATTGCGAATCCATCACGAGAATACGATGAGCGAGTGCTACAATACAGTGCGGTGCAGTACCTGTGACAACATACCAGAAACAAGCCCCTTGCAGGTTGGAGAATAAGCAACTGCGTCAACTCCCAACGTCTAGCGAATGACGGTCTCTCCACTGCCAATCACTTCGCCCTGCTCACTTCAGCTCTCCCTCCTCTGACCAACCATTGACGTCGAGTAACATTCAGCCTCATAGGTCATGGCCCTGTCTGTCTGCCCAAAAAAAGAAGTCACCAGCCACCCGTCGCCGTTGATCGGTGGTCGATCGGTGAAGTGATCCCCGACGTCATCCAAATCCAACCTCCCGCCGACTCGTCCCCCACGGCATCGTCTCCATCGGCCCCGGTTACCGGCCCCGACACGGCCCGGATCCTTACAGCGACTGACCGCCCGTCGTCACATCATGACCCTTTGTTTACCGATTTCGCTGTCAATGGGTCCGTAGCTAGTCGTTCGGTTGGGCATCATTTCGCCCGTCAACACCTACCTGTTCGTCAACATAAAAGCGCCGACATCGTTCAGACAGGTCAGTGAAGCACCCGCGTATCCATCATGTCGACACTCCAACCTCGACCTCCGTACTCGGACGAGGAACTCAACAACCTCTATCCTCCCGAATTGCGCCTCCAGCTCGTCCAGATTCTGCTTCGCCATGGTGAGCGCACGCCAATCAACGCCCGCTTTCACTCTACCGGTCTTCCTCCCTTCTGGCCCTATTGCTCTGCCGCTCGCCGGCTGACGAGCGCTATTCTTGACCCCTCCGCCGCCACTTCCGATGCCGACCCTGCCGACAATCCGGGCCTCACGGCTCTTGAATGGAAGCGCCGCCTCGAGACCTTTGGACCCGATGATATCCCTGTGATAGCATCTGGCCGCAATGGCGAGCTCGATGCCATCTGCGACATGGGCATGCTGACCG
Organism: Fusarium sp. MBC 438; assembly: GCA_030779245.1. Classification (NCBI taxonomy): domain Eukaryota; kingdom Fungi; phylum Ascomycota; class Sordariomycetes; order Hypocreales; family Nectriaceae; genus Fusarium; species Fusarium sp. MBC 438. The sequence continues at coordinate 109,023 of JAPFTB010000229.1, read as the reverse complement.
ATCGCGGACGCGAGACTACCTATGCCCTAGGCCAGCGCCTTCGCCATCTCTATGTCGACCGGCTTCATTTCCTCCCTGATACCCTTGCTGCCGATGCGGATACTTCCTCTATCTACCTCCGGACAACTCCCGTGCCTCGTGCTCTTGAATCCCTCCAGCAAGCCTTCTATGGCCTCTACCCACCCTCTGCCCGCGCGGCCGGCCTACATCCCCCCACCATCCTTACCCGATCACCCGCCGACGAGACTCTCTTTCCCAACGATGGCAACTGTCGGCGTTTCGCCGCCCTGGCCCGCGCCTTTGCCAAGCGGGCAGCGGAGCGCTGGAATGACTCTGAAGAGATGGCTTACTTGACCAAGCGCATCGGCCACTGGATGCCCGAAGACCGCGTTGCTGTGGACTCTCGTCCGCGCCTCAGCGGTATTATGGACACCATGAATGCTACTAAAGCTCATGGCCCTGCTACACGCCTGCCTGATGAATTTTACGATCCAGAAGTCAAGCGCATCATTGAGAAGATTGGCGTGGAAGAGTGGTATGCCGGCTATAAGGAGAGCCAGGAGTATCGTACCTTGGGCATCGGAGGTCTTCTTGGTGACGTTGTTGCTCGAATGGTCGGAAGTACTGAGCACTCTGCCGCTGATGGTCAGTATGAGGTGGCTACGAGCAAAGCGGCTGCTTCCACCACACTCCCGCCCATTCGTTTCGGCCTCAGTGGTTGCCATGATACCACACTCGCCGCCACACTCTCTAGCTTGGGAGCTTTCAACGAGGATGCCTGGCCCCCATTTACGAGCCACATTGCCATTGAGTTGTTCCGCCATGTTAATCAAGGCGCAACTCCACCGCCTGTAGCCCCGAAGTCAAGTGGCGGGTTGCTGTCCATCTTTGGCTGGGGTAGCAAACAAACCTCAACCGCTGGCACTCCGCCACCAGGTATCGGGCGCAAGAAGACACCTGACTTGAGTGATGATGAAAAGAAACGACTGGAGGGCTACTACGTCCGTCTCCGCTACAATGATCGCCCAGTTACTATCCCTGGTTGCAAACCCGCTGGCAAGCATTTCGATGGGGACGAGTCCTTCTGCACTTTGGTGAGTTGTCTTATGCCTCATCTAGCTCATGATCGAGCATAATCATCGCGTACATATTGCTTACGTTACAACTCTTACACAGGAAGCCTTCAAGGCTATTGTTGACAAGTTCACCCCTATTGACTGGAAGAACCAGTGTCGCTCCAATCTAAAGGAGCCCACGTTCCCACCTAAGCCAGAGCCTGCAGGGTATTAAACATAAACCTTTACAGTACAAAGAAGGACAAAACCAGTTATCGACTTAGATCATTCTGTTGGTTCAACATTGGAGTTAAGGTGTTGGTGAACTAGACAAAAACGTGGGTTTTATCCGTGGATTGATTCGGTGTCAAGTTGCAGAGCCTCATTCGATGACGGCCAGTCTCTCCCCATACGCATACGAGGGATCAAGCAAACTCGAGGCGGAGCATCAAGTCAACTTACATCAGTTACATCATAGGCACGTGGATAAGAAACGATAGTTTAAATGACCATATCCTGATCTGCGTTCAAGACTGTAGTAGTGCCTAACCTGACCAAATACTCCATAATAGACATAAACGCAGGTGATATATCCTCTCATCCATCCCAAGCTGAATCTCATCCAGCACCTTCCATCCACGTCTCATCTCAACCATCCATGTGCACCCCCTCTTCTACAAGGGGAGTATTATCCACAATGTCTTCTCTTCTGAACGCTCTCTTCTCGCGGTGAGCGCAACACCAGGAAACAATGACGAATCCGTCCAAAGGGGTAAATTATCAAGAAAAAGGGAAATCAAAGAATGAAGGTGTGTAAAGCCCAAGCAAAAAGGACAGGACGCACCAAATGTGCGTCAATTACAACGTTTAAGCAAGTTTTCGTTCATTCTCGCCTGCGCAGAGATTGAATATGGAAAGATGCACAAGCGTCATTAGTTGGCAACCTCCTCCTCAACCCATCCGTTCAGACCTCCTTGGATGGCAAGGCCAAATCCAGATCCCATGCCGCCGAAGCTGGCCTGGTAGTGGTGACCACGTCGCTCATTCTCAGCGCCAGGCATGCCATTGGGGCTGTTGCCGCCATTCTCAAACCCAGGAGCAAGCACCGGAAGGCTGACTGCCCGGTTGTGTTGACCACGAGGGCCAGGAGCCAGCATACCGCCAATGGTTGTAGCACCAGAGGTAGCACCGTTGGCCGGGTAGCCGTTGGAGATGCTCGCCGACTGGCCGTGGCCCGAGATGGGGACCTGCTGGGGAACATCGAGGCCTAGCTCACCAGGTGATGGCTGTGCTGTGCCAAACAGGGCACTCTGCTGAGCAGCAATCTGTTGTTGTTGGTGATGTTGCTGCTGCTGAGCTTGTTGAGACACCTGGTTGAGATACATTGTCAGGGGGTTGTTGTTGGCATTGAAGAGAGTGGCCGACTGCTGAGGAGTGTTGCCATTTGTGGGAGAGCCGCTGTTCTGAGATCCGTTAGGAGGGGGAGAGGAGACGCCATCTCCGCGAGGGGACTGAGACTGCTGCATCTGGCGGGGCGGGTTGCCACAACGGTCCTTTCCAAAGTTGACCTTGAACTTCTTGTACTCCTCCCGTCCTCGGATGGCCTCGATAGCCTTTATGGCGTTGGCAATGTTGGTGAAGTTGACAAATGCGCAGCTCTTCTCACGCAGAGTGTTGACAAGCTCGATCTCGCCATACTCGGAAAAGTCCTGTCGCAGGCGCTCCTCAGTCCAGGTCTCGTCAAGGTTGCCGATGTACACGTTTCGCGAAGCACCACCGCTGACAGCAAGGGCAATGGCCGGAGGGAGAGCACCCGAGTGCTTGCCCCAGCCAATCTTGAGGCGTCGGTTGTGAATCATGAGGCCCTGAAGGTTGCTGAGGGCGTAGAAGGAGGCGGCAGCGGTAGGGTCGATGAAGGTCACGAAGCAGATGTGCTTGTCGGGGATGTAGCGGATGTGGTGAAGCAGACCACCCCTGACCACATTGCAAATCTCCTCAATGGTCGTCTCAGGGTGAATGTTGCCGAGGTAGATGGTTCGGTTGCCAAGGTTGTTGATGCCTCCAGCAGTGGTGGCGACGGCGGCGGCAGCAACAGACTGCTGAGCAAGGGCGTTCGAAATCAGGTCACGGTCAGCACCAGTAAGCATGTGGGCGTAGCCGGGAGCAATGCCCAGGTACTGAGCTGCGTTTTGCTGCTGCGTCTTGGAAACATAGGCGCAACGGTCCTTGCCGTAGTAGACGCGACGGGGAGCCTGCCACTTGGGTTCCTGAGGGAGTTGAGAGACGGCCTTGATGGCATTGGCGATCGAGAGGTAGTGAACAAAGGCGATGTTCTTCTCACGGACGACCTTGATGGTGTCAATGGCACCAAACTTGCCCAGATCCTCACGCAATTCCTCATCGGACACCTCCTCGGGCAGGTTACCCAGGTACACGTTTCGAGAGGCACCCGACTGCTGAACAGCCAGAGCAACCGAAGTAGGCACCTGGGAAGGCTTGCCCCAACCAACCTTGATATCCTGACCCTTGATGCAGAGCTTTTTCAAGATGGCATCAGAGTGGAAGTGGGTGGCAGAGCTAGCGTCCAGGAACGAGATGAAGGCACAGTTCTTGTCGGGCAGGAGGCGGACCGACTCGATCTGGCCGCTGCGCACGTGGCCAAGAATCTCCTCAGCACTTGTGTCAGGGGGAATGTTGCCCAGGTAAACGGTTCGGCTGGTTCCAGTGACAACGCCGGATCCCATCGAGACGGGCGACGTGGGAGGGAGAGGAGCCTGCATGCTGAAGCCACCAGTGGGGGACTGGGGCGGATAGAACTGAGGAGCGCCGTAGGTAGAAGGAGAAACAATGCCCTGGTAAGACTGAGGCGAGATGGTCTGCTGAACGGGGCTAGAGACGCCATTCTGCTGCTGGTTGTTTCCCTGCTGGGGCTGGAAACCTGGAAGACTCTGGAATTGAGGGCTGGCAAAGGCAGCGGGAGTGCCAGGCTGGAACGGGCTACCAAGCAGCAGCTGCGAGGGCAGAAGAGGAGTGAACTGCATGTCAAATGCAGTTCCCGGGGTGGCCATGTCTACTCCATTGTTGGAGGGCTGCTGGGCCATGGCCTGAGGCTGCGTGTTAATGGCGGGGATGTTGCCTCGTCGCGGGTGTCGTTCGGCAAAGCCCGAGATGTTGGAGTTGAAGGCGCCATGGGAGAAGCCAGTGTCGCTGTTGGAGGGCTTGGAGGCGTGGCCGAAGCGGTTGGCAGGCCCGCCGTTGGGGGCGCCCTGGCCAACGGGTCCGTTGAGATCTTGCATACCGAGCAGATGAGGGGGGACGAGCGAGTCCCGCCCGACGTGCGACAGAACAGCCGTTTTGAAGATTGGAACGTGCCTGAGTGAGGCACGGAGCGAGCTGCGAAGCTGGGAGGATCGTCCGGCTGAACGGTTCAGACGGTCCGAGGCTCGGTGTCACTGGCTGCTTAGCAGTATCTGGTCTTCAGGGGGAAGTGATCTCGGCTAAGCTGCTTGGAACGGCTTATGGGTCTCGGGAGCAAAGGAGAAGCAAGCAATTGAGTTGTGCAGAATGAAGCTGATCAAGTCGAGAATTATCAAGCGCGTCGACGTATCCAAAGGCGAATAGGACGAAGCAGCTTTCGAAGTCAAAAAGGTCGTTCCAGGAAGCGACCGTCTAGTATATATCGGTATCGAATATGAAGAACTTCGGCCGGGTCGTGGGAGAACCGTGAGGCGAGGCTGAAGGATCAAAAATAGGTAATCGGTGGTAAGAGCGAGTGTATCGAAGAGTCGAACGAGAAACGCAAAGCACGAGAGTGCGTGGGCTAGGATGACATCCAGGGGAAAGTCGAGTAGTAGATCAAAGTATTAATAAAGCAATACGTTCAGAACGAGCGTCGACGAAGTCGAAAAGTAGGGTCTCAAGAGAAGGAAGAGAGACGACGCTGCATCTGATGAGGAACAGTGAGTACCCCAGGTGATGAGTCTAGCGACGAGAGAGAAGAAAAAAGGACAAGAGTCGGCGTCGGTGAGTAGACGACACGAATGTGGAGGGAACGAAGAGTCAAAGAGAGAGAGAGAAGGGGACGGATTGGGATGTCGTCCACCTTGACTTCCAAGATCGGGGCCAGGGGACCAGTGGACCAGGGGATGGACTGGACCACAGGGGGTGAGCCTCAGGCCGACAGGCGAGCAACGGTAGGAAATAATGCAAGGTAATAAGGCCCAAATGAAAAAGAGGCGCCAGGGAGGGAGAGGAAAAGGCCAGACGACCAGGTGGGTAGGGAATGAGGTGGAGGAGGGCGGTGGGTGGGTGGAGGTGGAAGAGAAGGGATATGAAATGAAGAGAGAAGAAGTAGAAGCAGAAGAGAAGAGGAATGGCGGTAAAGAGAGTGAGAGACAAGAGTCAGTGTGAGAAAAAGAACGGAAGGAACCTGCAGCTACGGATGGATCAAAGAAAAAGGAGGAGACCAAGCAAGAGCAGCAGCAACGCAGCAGCAACGAATGCAACAATGATGCGGCTACCAACCAGCTAGAGACGACATGAAGAAAGAATCGTGTCCTGGCCACAGCTCAGCGCAGGCACTGACAGCAGCATTAGCAGGGCCCCCCAGGATCCAGGAGGCGCTTCAGGAGCGCACGCAGAGACGGCCACGCCCACACACAAACGAACGGTCGAGGCTAAAGAAGCTATCGACTAGGACCCAGAAGGCTAGAGGCCAGAGGTCAGAGGCTAGAGCCACAACCAGAGCCGGAGCCCAGGTGGCAACGACGAGCCGGGAGCGCCAGGGACTGGGCGGCAGGGATTGGTCGGCTCGTGCCAGCATCGCCCAGGGGTGAGAATGAATGGATGGGAGAGTGTGAGCGACAGTCGATGGACCCAGCTGGTCGATGGTGAATGGTGGCAGCATGCCTCTGGGGGAGCATAAGCTAGGCCTTAGCCAGGGGGGGACGACGGCGACCCAGGGGCTACAGGAGACTCCAGAAGGGCTAAGGAGGTCCATTGCCCAAAGGGGGTGAGGGATGGAATTGGCTGCTCCGATAGTTTAATGAGAACGACAGGGATTGCCGCCGTTGTCTCTGGCCATGCCTGGGCGTGCCGTCTCACGACGGGGAGCCTTGAAGACACAGCACACGACACTGCACGGAAAATCATGGGAATTGGAGAAGACGTCGACTGAGTACCGGATAGAATAGTATCGTGTTTCCGTCATATCTGATGCTCTGGTTGTCTGGATCTGATGGATGAAAGAGCCCCTTGAGCCCATGTGGGTGTTTCGTTACTCCCATGTCGGGGCGTTCGCTGGTGGTGCCACCCCTGCCAAACATTATGTACATTCATTGTCCTGACCTGACAGAAACCCTCACCTCCCTGCCTGTCAGTCAATGATGGCTTTATTAGACGTGCCGGTAGAATACCACGCGACTAGGAGTAGTATCTCATGGGGTCATAGACTGAGAAAAAGGGATGGAGTGCGATCGATTGATTGATTGCTCGATTCCCTAGTCGCCGTTCGGATATGTGTATGTACGGACGGATACGAAATCTCCGACCATGGGAGCACACATAATTTAAGGTAATATCCAGATTGAAATTGGACCCGATGATGGTTGAACTTTCAAGTTGCGTGTCGTATCGTGTCGTGTCGGGTTGTGCCTGCATGTTACCACCTACCTACCAACTGCACCTCGACGGGCAGGTACTTTGTACAAGGCCTAGCAGGAGGAAGGAGCACTGGAGGTACCAAACTCACCGACAAGCTCGTTAGAGCCTGGACCATCCGAGCCGGCGCCTCTAACCTCGATCCAAAACCTTGCATCAGCATTTGGTTGATTCATCTTATTGTCGTGATATTCATCATGCCCCTTGCTTCTTCTTGGAAGCTTCCTTCCACGGCTCCCCTGCCGGACCCCTAAATTATGGCGGGGGCTGTGACTGTGCCTGTGTCTGACGGCCGTCCTCCCGGTTTCTTTGCGCTAAACTTGCTCAAAGAGTCAATACACCCGCGTCCTTTGAAACACTCACTCGGCCCCTCTCCCATTGAGCAAGTATTCACTCTCTGATTCACTAACAATAGTACACCAAGGAGACTCCGTGTCTAGCGACGCCGTTATGTCTTCTGCAGCCGCAGCAAGAGGCCAAGACGATTCACCGTTGTTGTGTCACCCACCAAGCAAAAACTGGCGTACAAGACGCCCCTCCATGGCGGCTACTTGACTGCAACTGACAAGGAACATCCCTTTGTTCGACGTCAACATCTGCTCTGGCTGACGGCAAAAACCTCGAATCTGTCCTTCCCCGTATGTACTTGCAGCCCTAGTCATGATGAAACACGCCCGAGGGGCCAGTCTTGGGGCATCCCCAAACACCATCGCCTTCAGACAGATGGGATCCGATACTATTTTCGGAAGCGTCTCAGGCGTCTCGTAAACGCGCCACCCGCCTCATGCACCTTCAACTGAACCTTCTTGGTTCGTACCAAGATGACTCTATCCAGACTTGGACCTACCAACATGCACATGCCACAAACGTTCATGTCCCACTGTCCAACGCTTGGAAGTTGCCGACTTGATACCCGCAGCCACACGGGTTCCATCTCTGATCCCACATCCCGCGATACGCCTTGACCAGTTTGTCGGCAGGCTCTAGTGTATTGCACCAAGACCGTCGGCTATCAATCCCTGTCACAAACGGAGCAGTCCCTTTCTGTCGTTGTCCATTGTCCAATCACCAAGGAGAGCTGCTTTCTGTAGCGCGAGTGCGTCTCGAGGGCCTATCAGTTTCTCCGACTTACCACTTGGTCTAGCAACAAGTATAGGAGAAGATCACACAGCAGCTCACAAAAGTCGTTCACGGATGCCGTCGTCTCATGATGCCCTCATATTTCACTCACACCAGAGCACCGTCTTCCCCATGACACCTTTTCAAGACAGCCCACAGGCCACCTTGTGGTCCAGGAACTGCTAATGACTTGATTCCTCCCGATTGTTCATCTCAAACCGCTTCATCCTCCAACCATGGGCCGGTTCCTTTACCCCCGCTAAAACACATATATCCCTTCAATCAGATGTTGCAGCCCGTGGCTAAGTGGTGTGCGAGCCAGGCATCCTCCACTTCCAGGCCTTTTCTTTGAAGACAGACCCAGTTGATCTGGTCCAGCGCGATCTGACAAACATGCACCCGAGACTCTTGGCTATGTCGGAAATAGGGTGCGGATATCCCTGAAGCTGATCGTCTTTGACCTCTGCGGCCCATGGCCTCTCTCTATCAAATACTGGGACAAAAAAAAAAGCTCAAGTTCGCTTCGTCACCTGAAACGACCTTCAAGTCTAGACCTGGACTGAAATATTCCGTATGGGTCAAGCAGTGCGTATTGGTTTTAGAAGCATCTTTAGGCTATTTTCCACATCGACAAACTGTCATATCTGACTCTTGGCTCTCCTTGCTTTCATTAAGTTATGTCTTGGCTTGGACACATCCTTTCACCCCTATCGCAGCGTTCAATGGCACACCAGCGGGGGAGCAATCTGTTGGTGGGTGTCTAAGTGAGCAACTCGTCAACTCTAGAACTGTCATAGCTCAGAAGTCTGGGCCAGATAGGCATCCTCGTTATGGTATCGAGGCAAAGTGACACCCTATCCGGTCCAAGTCTACATCAGGCCAGAGAGGGCAGCCTCAATGAACTTCCATTCGCCGGATGCTATGCATACAGTGCGGCAAAGGGACAAACCGCCCTTCGGCAACTGATACCATTCCAAGTTGCCTTCGAGGCAGTGTCTCACTATCTTCCTGGAGACTCTACAAGTTTATTAGTGCCAGTGGTGGAGGAGAGAACAGAGGGATAATGGCATCAGTTCATCGAACTTGAAGTACTATGAATTTTCTCATTTCTCATTTTAGTTTCGCTTTCTACATCGATTCATAACCCCAACCATACGCCTTTCTAGCACAGGCACCGTTGTTGCGGCTGCCCCCTCGCACCTGTCATAACTCGTAGACACATCAACCCTTCATGACAACATCCGGCAGCCATGTTGATGAATGTCAGATAAAATATACATCTGAGCTTTACAGCTCATCCTTTCCGGTAGAGCCAGTGGTCTTGGCCTCCTTTCCACCATCCGCGAGTCCTCGCTTCACCATGGATGAGATGATCTCGTACACGACCTGAGCTGCAGCCAGGGCGGTCTCCTCTCCGCCGTTTTGGTACGCAGGCGATACCTCGACGACGTCAGCGCCAACAAGGTTGAGGCCTTCAAGACCGCGCAGAATGCGGATGAACTCGCGGGTTGACCAGCCACCAGGCTCAGGAGTACCGGTACCGGGGGCAAAGGCTGGGTCGAGGACGTCGATGTCAACGGACAGGTAGACGGGGTTCTCGGTGCCGAGGACCTTTAGGATACCGTCGATGATACCCTTGGTGCCGATCTCGTCAATGTCGTCAGCAGTGAAGCGGACCCAGTTCTGCGAGGTGTCATCCTCATTATCAGCAAAATCGTCGCCTGAGAGGCGAGTGCGCAGGCCGGCGTGGACAGAGGCCTCTGAGGACGAGTTGGAGAGAAGGCCTTCCTGGTTGGCCATCCAGAACATGGACCCATGGGTGAATTGAGAAGCTCCCCACCAAGATGGGTAGGCAGCCGGGTTCCAGGTGTCGAGGTGAGCTAAGAATACATGTCAGTGATATCTCTCAAACGGAGGATTCTGCCTCCTCAAACGAGACCAAGCAGTCAAACTCACCATCAAAGTGCAAGACCTGGATAGGCTTGCCATAAATGTGATTCAGGGCTCTCAAAGCAGGCAGCGCCAGACTGTGATCACCGCCCAGAGTCATCAACTTGGGCTTGGATGCCAGGGAAGATACGGTCTTTCGCTTGCCGAGCTGTTTGAAGGCCTGGGTCATCTGCTCCTGTGCGATGTTGTTGTCGAGGGGAGTGATGCTGATATCGCCACAGTCGACGATCTTGGCCCAATTCTGGTAGGGGTTGATGCCAGCGCGAGGGTTGAAGCCGCGGAACGACGTCTGACGTGCCGAAGCGGAGCGGATGGCACGGGGACCAAAGCGGGCGCCCGGTCTGTAGCTGACGGCTGTGTCAAAGGGAGCACCGACGATGGCGATATCGAAGGGCTCAGTGGGCTCTGTGAGGCACTTGACGTGGTTCAGGTGGGCAAAGGTGTTGATACCAGCAAAGGGCCACTATTTGGTTGAGTGTAAGTCGAGCAATTCTTCACGAGCTCAACGAGCAAGACATACCTCATAGCCCCATTTCGCCTCGAGCTCATCCAGTTCCTCCTTGGTCCACTCCTTGTCGTCATGATCATGAGCGCAAGCTGAGGCCAACCCTGTGAGGGCCAGCACGTTCAAGAGAGCTGAAGACTTCATTCTCGTTGCAGTCCAAACCTATAGTCCTGGGGAAGAAGAAGGAGGGAAAGAAGAGGGAGGCAGCGAGGTCTATTATAGTTATCTGCATTGTCCAAGGTGGCATGCCCTCCCCCACCAGCGCCGGCGGCCGGCCCCACGAGTCGGGATGGGGATCTACTCGACTCGAGTCGCAAGGCTTGTCATTTTGTCATACAAGAGCAAAACTCTCCATCTCTACGGTCCCCGCGGGCCAATGGGCTAAAGCTTGACAAGAGGGCCTCGACAGACCACGCGATGAGATACAGTACAATATGCAGCCAGACGTCCGATTGGCCAATCGCCCAGCGACAAATCACCCCGCGTCCCTCTCTTTCTCTCCCCGCCTCTACGAAGAAAAAAAAAAAGTTGGAGAAGATGGTCGTCGTCCGAAGCCGAATAAGGCAGTTTGTTTCCATTTTGACTCGGAGTCGGCCAGAGCAGAGGAGGGGCGGTCCCGGGAACGGGTCCGGAGGTTGGCGGGCTTGCGTCGGGGCTAGGTTGAGAAGGGAAAGTTGACGCGACGGGGCAGGAGACTCCGAACCCGAACACACCCCGTCTTATCTCCAATGACAGAAGAACCTCCATCCGAGGTTGACCACCCATAGCCTTGGATTGCCGCTATTTACAAGGTGACTTGTTTGTCTTCAAGGTTCCCTCGACATGATTCATGACCAAATGCAGAAGCTCTGCATCCATGTCCTACATGAGAATGTCACTAATACAACATCTACCATCCGTCCACCGCCTCATGCCATGACCGTGCCGTTCTCCCTTCCATCCCCACTGGCATCATGAAAATCCTCAAGTCTCCAACTGCGGCACGAGACCGGCCCGGAATGCGGTCATGAGAAATCCGAAGCTCCTTCACTGAGACATGCCTCACATCGGATGCAGCATCCGAGCCGTCTCTCGGCTGGTGTTGGTCTACGTCATATCAAGTTCTCGATCATACACACGACAATAACAGCAGACTCCGAGTAAGTAGAAAAATACACAAACTTTCTATAAAGTCAAGCAAGACGAACAAGACAAGACATCGATGTAAATTGCACCCCAATCGCCAAACTGTCCTATCAAAGCATTCCCACCTGGATGTATGGATCGTCTCCCGTCCGCTCTCCCTGTTTCGTTTCCATGCTTTGGTTCATCCTCCCATCTCAGAAACCCTCGGGCGAGGATCAAGGAATAAACAGCATTGTAGATCCCGGTCCAAGGAAACTTCAGAGAGGCTGACGGGGCTGGGCTGGCTCATCATAGAGTCTCCGGTAGACTATGGCCACGCTCAGCGGCTTAGGAGTCCATCGCATACGTCGCCCTCGAAAACCATCGTCTCTTCGTCACGGAACAAGACGCCTGCTCCCCAAGCTTCGTTCCGTTATCCGATCCATATCAAACACAGGATGACCATTTCTTATGAGATCCCATTGCATTCCGTTCCATTCGCTCAGGTCATCCCAATCTAGTCTTGCCACACCCACGCCAGACGACTCTTGCCCGCTACTGCCTGATAAGGCCTTCTTGGCTGATCAACCATTTTCAGGGGAGAGTGAAGAATGGTTTTTGGTCGTGGCGTGGCTGCGGCTCGTGCCTATCCGTTTATAGGACAAGGCACTTGTGACTCCTGGAGCCAGCCTTCTTGGGGACGGGGGGTTCAAGGGCCGCCACAATGGCCTGCGTAGACAGTTAGCAGATACTCAGAGTTGCCCATCTACATAAGCATAGATCACTCGGCTTTCTCCCAACATACCTCATCAAAGACGTCCTTAAGCTTGTACTGAGTCAGAGCGCTGCACTCGACGTACTTGACCGCACCCAGATCCTTGGCCATCCGTTCGCCGTCCTCCCGTCGCACCGGGGCCATCTTCTGCTTCGACAGCTTGTCCCGGACGCTGGGGTCATCTCTCAAATCCACCTGGGTACCGACAATCAGGCAGGGGACGCCGGGGCAGTGGTGGCGGACCTCGGGGAACCACTTCTCGCGGACGTTTTCGAACGAGGCAGGCGAGGTGACGCTGAAGCAGACAAGGAAAACATCGGTCTGGGGATATGAAAGAGGTCGGAGTCGGTCGTAATCTTCTTGACCGGCGGTATCGAACAGGCCCAGAGTGTAAGGCTCATCTCCAATCCTACCACCGGTTAGCCCGTCCTAGATGGCCGTGCGTCATAGCGTCAAGTAACAATATCCCCAAGTCGATTGCGCATATCTGGAATTCGACATGTACCAAGGGTCCATCACCGCAATCTTGACAGCGAAGAACAACCATTGTATGTGGGGGCGCTGCATGGCGTGGGGGCTGGCGTAGATCTGGGCGTGCAAGTAGGACTCACATTACCGTGACGGCGTAGTTGTCAAAGACGGTCGGAACATATTCGGAGGGGAACTTGTTTGTTGTGTAGCTGATGAGAAGGCAAGTCTTTCCAACAGCACCATCGCCGACGACGACGCACCTATCAAAAGGGAAGACTGGTTAGCTTCTGCAAGCAGCTGAAGAAGTGGCAGGAGGGAAAGGGAATGGCATGCAGAGGCGATGCGCAGGCATGCTCAGGGTGATGCTGTCCAGAGAAAGGCAGCCTGGAACAGGCACAGGCAGAAAAAAAATAACCCCCCAGCAAAGGGCGGCAGGCAAAAAGCGACAGGACTTACTTGATCGTTGCGACAACCGTCATGATTCCTCTCGACAGCTCCTCGGCAGGAGCTCGACTACGCTAATGTGGTATACAGAGGCTCTCGAGTGATGAAGCTTCTATTGGCGGGCGGGTGCGCGCGCGAACGGTGAGAGGTGAAAGAGCGGGGAGGAAGCGGGAGCGGAGAAGACGAGGTCGAAGTCGGAATCGGAGAGGATATATCGGAAGATGAGAGAGAGGTAGGTAGGCAAGGCAACGAGGGACGAGTCTGCTGGAGATGGATGGCGGATGGAAATGGTGGAGGTGAGGATGCGGTGGATGCGGTTTGCAGTAGCAAGTAGCAGGTTGGTACAGTATCGAGGTTGCTTCCTTGCGTTTTGGGCGCTGTTGCAGCAGCGGGTGGAGATGGAGAGAAGGAGGCTGTGGTCGACTCGAGCGAGCGATGAATGGAGACGGAACGGGGACCTCAGAACCGGACCTGCGCAAAGAAGTGGGAGGCACGGTTAGCTAGGTTGGTTGATGAGCGACTCGACTCGCTGACAGTGGGTAAAGTCAAGTTAAGTGGTGACGGGGGGCACTGGCACTGGAGGCGGTAGAGGTAGGCAGGCAGGCAGGTGGCCGGCCAGTGGTGGAAGTGAGATTGGACGGGAGTGGTAGTGGCAGTGGCAGAAGCAGAGGCAGAGTTGGCGGGCAGCGGTAGGTCGGTAGGTAATAGTGGGCCTTGGGACCTTGCCTTGGGGGGAGTGGACAGCACCAGAAACCAAAAGCAAGCCAGGCAGGAAATGGAAGTACAAGGCCAGCAGGCAGAAGGACCCGACCAGCCAGAACAGACCAGGCCAGACCAGACCAAAGCCAGCCAGACACCAAGCAAGCAGGGGATGGGATAGGATGGATGAGGGAGGGGGTTGGAGCAGCACGATTCCCAGGTTTAGCCTAGGTGGGTAAGTACCTAGGACCAAAGATGAGGAGGCAGGCAATCAAGCAAGCCTGGTAATAATAACTTGGTGATGGAAAGACAGAAGTAGCCAGCCAAGGCTGTGAATGGTGGTGATGAGCGTGAACTTGAGAGTAACAGGGTGGTACCGTACCGTCGTTGTCGTCCTCTGTTGCTTGTTCAGGTAGACTACCACCAGCCAAGCAAAGCTCCAGAAGAGTCGGCCAAGGCCGATTTGCGACGTGGGCAAGAGTGGATAACCAAGTGGAGGAAAGACAACGGCGCGCGTGCGTCCGTCCGGGAGTGGACGAGCGAGTGAATGAGATGAGATGAGAGAAGGAAGGATGATGGACAAGATTGAACCAGACGGCGTAGCACGCTGGGATGGTGGATGTGATGATGATGGATGGTGATGCAGCAGTACAGTCAAATGAGTTTCCCCAACAGGCAGCAGGAGGATTAAGAAAATGGAACCCACCAACCTCTTTCTCTTGATTGCTGTACGTCTATCCGTATCTCCTCCTCCTTGTAGGACTGATCGTCGAGTGAGACGAGGACCTTTGTAATGAGCGAGGTGAATGTCGTGCTCCGAGGAGAAAAGGAGCTTACCCTCGAAGCCGTCGGTAACCTGACAAGGCCAAAGAGATAAGTACGAAATCGCAGAGACGAGACAAAACAGGACAGTCAAAGGAATTGATGAACCCCGTGAAGCAGAAACAGAGGAAGGGGGCGTACAAGTTGATGAGCGATGCATCCATCCATGCCATGGAAAACGGGCCCGGGCACGGGTGGGCGGACGCGCCTGGCCTGGGCGCCTCTGAAGGACATCTCCAGGGCGGGAATTCTAGTGGATGAAGAGCCCCAAGTGATCAGAGGCGCGTCCCCACCAAGGCTGGTACTTACTAGTGAACCTGGTCGGTACTGGACTAGTCCGTCAAATAACTTATCCATGAGAACGGGACCGTTCCATCCCATCAAGGAGCCATGCGAGATGGAGGGAGCTGATAAGGCATTTGAGGTGAATCGTTTACGGTTCAACATATTTTACAATCATCATCACATTATGTTCATGGCCTCTAATAGCAGTCCGTGATGGTGCAATTCTAAGAAGCAGCTAAACATGGCATCTTTCTCCTCTGTTAGTTGTTCACGTCCAGATACCACTAGTTCCTTAAGCTATCAGCAGGACACCCAGGTATCCTGCTAGCTGTGGATACCTACCTCCATCGGAGAAATCCTCTAAACCGGATCTCGTCCGTGACGACCCCCAGACGATGGATGGTAAAGAACATAAAAAAAAAACCGAGCGTGAACTTGGGGCTCTTTGGGCCCCTTGCCACGACCAACCAGAGCCGCTAAGGGAAACAAACGTGAAACCGCAAAGTCAGGGGCAGGAGGCAGAGGGACAGAGAAAAAGAAACACTGGCGAGCTTTGGCTTGATTGACAATGAAAAAGCCCCATTCGGCGGTATTACGTCGTGTCGTGCGGGAGAACCGTGCCCTTGGAAAAGGACCCTTCTAGCAGGCAGCTAAGGCAGAGCGAGGAATGCTGCAACAAGGCTCGTTGATGTCTGATGACGACATCAGGGTTGAGCGACGTTTGAGCCACCCTCGACCAAAGATGCCACCTACGAGATGCCTGCACCAGCAAGCAAGCAGCCAACAAAGGACATCACAGGACTTGAGGCATGGGCAGCTTGAATAGGGGCCAAAGAGTGGATGGTCAGTTTTCCCCCGGGGTGGGCGGGTTCGTCATAATGGGATGGGATGGGGATGGGCTTTTGCTCTTTGTGCCTCTCTTTTCTTTGTTGTGGAAACATGCTTGTCAAATGGTCCTTGGTGACTTGCCGACTTCATCTCGTCCTGGTGGTGATGCCATCTTGCCACACAGAGACTCGCACCGTTATCTCCAGTTCAAGGCTCACCTTGATTGTCCGAGGTTGAGTCGACCTTCGAGATGAATTCCATCTGATGATGAGAGACCGGGGTCGTCGTCTTCGTTCAGCCTTTGCAGGGAGCTCACTCTGATCCATGCCCTGGGCAAATCCCCTATATCCTGACTAAACCAAACCAAACCAGCAAGGGGAACGGAACACTGCGAGATGGTCCTTGCTCATGTAGACGAGGCCTGGCTCATCAGATTGTGTGAGATTGGGAGGGACGATTGCAAAACCGCCTCCCGCCTTGAAAAAGCAAATTGCGAACCACGCGTGACCGAGAAACACGACTCTCGATGGATCACCTTGCGCTCTGTGCTTCCGGTGAGCAAACTCGCCTCAGAAGGTATAACTCGTGGTCAAAGAAAAAGGGTCCTTATCCATGTCATGATACCATCTCCTTGCACCATTGATAGGACCCGGCCTGTGTCTCTGAGGGTTCTGGACTACCACCATCCATGGCAGGATATGCAATAGCATGTCGGCACTCAAACATGCTGACAGTCAGCATAACATTACCACCACCGCATATTCCCATCAGACAAACAAAACACACAGACACAGACAAGACAGCCTTGTAGAGAGGGATCCTGCCTTAGTCTCATCCATACCGGGGAATATCACAGGAGCTAACCGGACCCAAATCTCGGGATCCAAGACCCCAGCTCCCGCCTCATTCACCTTGCCCATCCCATCAAAACACACACACGTTCACGGGTCCTTGTTTGCAAACCCACACTCAAGCTTCAGCCCAGGGATATTACATCTACCAAGGGCTCCTTGTACGACTTTATGCATCGGAGATCACACGTCGGCATCCTGTTTCTCTTTTTCCTCTGTGAGCTAGACTCGTCAGATTTCAGTTTTCCTATCAGAATGACAAGAGTCTTGTTCAGCTTGCAGCCCATCCTCATCAACATGGGGCGAAATGGAAACATGCAGCCCAGCTGCCTGTCTCACATTGGGTCAGCTCAGGCTCATCTTATTCAACGCTCAGACTCTGCAGCACTGCACTGCACTGCGCTGAAGAGAGCGTTCGTTCGTGGGTAACCTGAGACATGGCACATCCAGCTCCAGTCGTTAACGGTCTGCACGTTGCTCCATCACGGCCCAGGCCGGGCCTAGTGCAAATCTGCACCCTCACCCTTCGATTTGTTGTCAATCAGCCTCCTCGACTTTTGCTCTGCAAGCCCTCCAGGTGTGCGGGCAGAATGAAGGCATATTACTGGCTAGAATAGCCTGGCTCTCGTTAGTGCTGTTGATACAGAGTGAGCGGTCAGTCGCGCCATCTTCGGCGTAGGCGTCGGCGAACTTGTCGGCGAACAATTGAAGCTAGTTGCGGATAGATCATGTTTGTTTCCTGCAACACAACGTTGGGTATAATCAACAATAGAACTGGAAATTGTTGCCGACCTGGTGGGTAGCAATGCCAAGTGTGCTGTCTACAACTGGTAATTCTCAGTTCAGGGGGCAGCTTTATCTGTGACGCAAGATGCCATATCCGCAAATACCTACGTAGTATCCAGGTACTATTAACTAGGAAGTCCTAGTCAAATTCAACTACCGACGTAGAGCCAATCTGATGTGTATTTTTAGGCGGGAACTACCTCAATGTAGTTTTCAATATACTTGATTCAGACTCGTACTCGGTACTCATTGTGGCAAATCTCCAACCTACTAAACCTGGCCCAGTGCTGAACCAACGTGCCTAGCCCATGTAAGAGCCCTTCATCCATCGGTCAACCTTGAAAGCGGCGACGTCAAGCTCCAGATAGACATCGATTCCTTCCGTAACTAGCCTCAACTCACTCCGCATCTTTCGGCGAACATCTGGGGTCATGAACAGATTCGAGCTGGTGCGCTAACCCCATGTGGCGATCCGGGACCTGCAACCCATCCATTCGAGCTCCCGGTCGTCGGGGCGCGAGATGCCCGAGTCCGGAAAGTTGGTGTGGGTACGGCGAAGCGACAGGAAACTCGGGCGGATAAAAAAAATCCAACAGCCCGTGAAAGCTCGACGAACTCGGAGTTTTGCTGCCAAAGAGGTTGTCTCGTGCAGAACTTGCCTACATAGTCTCTCGGCTGGACACAATGGCGATTCTCGAGTGGACGCGGCAGGACAAGCCGCCGAAGCTTCTCAAGTTGCGATCATCAGCTGGTCTAATCGTCACCACCTGTTCCTTTGCCATCTTTACTGTGATACTTTGCACCGTTCTGTTACAAACCAAGCTGACCTATTCGATAGGACATCTTCTTGTACGGCGTCATCGTTCCTGTGCTGCCATTCTCTCTCGAAAATCGAGTTGGCATCAGTACAGACAGAGTCCAGTATTGGGTTTCGATAGCACTGGCTGTCTATGGTGCCGCTCTTCTAGGCGGGTCTCGTATGTAACTCCTCCCTTTGGTGAAACGAATGTTAACGTGTAGTTTGAAACACAGCTGTTTGGGGATATCTGGCAGATAGAATCCAGAACCGCCGATTCCCAATGCTTATTGGTCTCTTCCTGTTGGCTGGAGCTACCGTCTTCCTCTGCGTAGGACGAAACCTCCCGCTTTTCCTCGTCGGTCGTGTCCTCCAGGGTATATCAGCGGCTCTGACCTGGACTGTTGGTCTGGCCTTGGTTGTCGATACTGTCGATAAGGACCACGTCGGCAAGGCAATGGGTTGGATCAGCATGGCCTGCAGTCTTGGCATCCTGACGGCACCTCTACTTGGAGGAGTTGTGTATGGCAAGGGGGGTTACTACTCTGTGTTTGCCATGTGTTTTGGCTTGCTTGCAGTGGACATTGTTCTGCGTCTCGTCATCATCGAGGTCAAGGAGGCCAAGGTATGGCTTGACAATGCAGAGACTGCAACGTCCACCGACTTGGAGGGCGTTCGTGCTGGCGAATCCAAGGCAGAGGGAGAAGGAGATTTGAAAACCCCAGCGCAAACAACAGATGAATCGACCAAGGAAGAACTGGACCCATCGCGGACGCCCATCAAGACACTGGTCAGACTTCTACGACGACCTCGCTTCTTGGCTGCTCTCTGGGGAACACTCGTCCAGGCAATTATTCAGACCGCTCTAGAAAGCACGCTTCCTCTTCTCACCAAGGAGATATTCGGCTGGGACTCGATTGGCGCAGGACTCATCTTCCTCCCCATCATTCTGCCCTCGTTTCTCGGTCCCGTCATTGGAATGATAAGCGATCGTTACGGACCCAAGTGGCTCGCCACGTTTGGCCTCTTCTTCGCAACACCCTTTACCATATGTCTGCGGTTCGTCTCAGAGGACAAGATCGAGGACAAGATACTGCTGTGTGGACTCCTTGTCGGCATTGGCATCACCATGTCGTGCATTTTCGGTCCTCTCATGGCAGAGATCACTTGGTCTGTTCAGGGCGAGGATGGGAAGGAGGGCGTGGGACAGATTGCCCAGGCGTATGGCCTGTACAACATGGCCTACTCTGGAGGATCATTGGTAGGGCCCATCTTGGGCGGAATGATCAGAGATAGTGCTGGATGGGGGACTGTAGGGTGGTCACTGGGTGTCATTGTGTTTGTGTCTGCGATCCCAACGATGCTGTACACGGGTGGGCCTCTGAATGTCAAGTTTCGAGGTCGGAGGAGAGATTCATCTGAGGCATAATTAGGGACATAAATTAACTACGGGCGAATGAATCGCTCCTCAAGAGTTTGGTGTCTCAGAGAATGCATGGTGCGAAATGTTGGTGAGCTTTGACATGGTGATGAATTGACACCAGCGCTAAGCCGCAAGAGTATAGCTACGTAGGCAGCTTTCACCTGCACACGATCCAGAGCTGTCAAGGCAACTCTTTTCTATCAACATCTGGTCAATATTCGGCACGACCTGATTTTCTTGGTTACAGCCGACTTATTAATATTCGAAGGAGTCCTATGTGAGCTCTCTATCATACCAGAAGGTCACAGAAGCACCCACAATTCCACTTCCTTCAGCGACACAACCATGGACCAGCAGCAACACATTGACGCACTCTTTGAGCGCTATCTTGGCTTGCTAGACGAATACACCCAACTACGCAAGAGCTTATCACAGCTTCAGTCCAATGTCTATCAGAACATTGCACGAGCAAACTTTGCTGGCGAGCGAGGTATGAGGTATAGCCAGGATCATTACGATGAGAGGATGCAGGCAATCCGCCTTCTTGACATCGAGGTCGACGAGAAAGAGATTCCGTCATTTTCAATCATCGATGCTCTTATCGAAGAGCCGGAGAAGGAAGAGGTTGCTACTGCTGAAGGAAACGACGGAGAATCGGAGGAGAAGACCGAAAAGAAGCCAAAGAAGAACAAGAATCCATTGTACTGGTACGGCATATTCGCACCCATGCCGCTCCGCACAGCCCAGGCGCAATCTGTTCAAGCGGTAGAGAATATCATCCCTAGACTCGTCTCAGTCAATGCCGAAATGCTCAACATCGAGATTGAGGTGCGACGAGCTCGGAAGAGACGAGCCAAGGCGGAGGCGGCAGCAAAGAATGAGGGTGAAACTACAACCAACACTCAGCCTCAGACAACACCGCTTGAGGCATCTTGATTTCATTATCAGACTAGGCCTCGTGGCACAAGATACGCCCATGCCGGCTTATTCGAGGTGTCCCCAGAGGTTGTTCAAGCTCTCGGCCAAAGTTGGATGGGCATAGACTGCCGCCTCCAGGTCCCACCACTTCAAGCCACCCATCATAGCAGTCTGGACAATCGACATTACCTCGCCTCCTTCAATACCCAAACATGTGAAACCTAAGATCTCGCCTGTCTTTGCGTCCACGGCCGCCTTCATCATGCCCCGTGGCTCCGCCGTCTCTAGTGCCCTTGCGACATAACTCATAGGCATCTTGGCCATCTTGACCTCTCTGGTACTATTGGCGAGGTCTCTGGCATGGAGACCGACGTGACCCAACTGCGGATCAGTGTACATGCAGTAAGGGGTCAGAACTCGGGAGATAGAGGCCTGCGTTGTAGCCATGGTTGGAGCCGTGGATGACATGGTCTCCGGAAGGAGGTTGGTACGGATGATACGGAAATCATCATAGGACATGTGCGTAAAGGCAGGGCCACCATGGCAATCCCCCAGGGCATAAACCCCTGGAGCTGTGGTTCCGAGCCTGTCATCCACAACAATGTGTCCCTTGGCAGTTGTCTTGATGCCGACCTCAGAGAGATTCAATCCATCCGTATTGGGTACTCGGCCCGCCGCCAAGAGAAGATGTGATCCTGACACTTCTGTCTGACCTGTCGAAGTCTTGATGCTCACTGAGAAGGGAGTTTCTGCGTTCTTTGTGGCCGAGATGGAGTCGATCGTACTCGACAAGTGTATTGTGATGCCATCCTGCCGAAGGATATCGAGGAGACATTCTGCCACGTCAGGATCCTCTCGCGGCACGAGTTGTCTCGCTCTCTGAACGACAGTGACATCAGCTCCCAACCGGCGAAAGAGCTGTCCAAACTCGAGGCCGATGTATCCGCCGCCAAGCACCACGAGATGTCGTGGAACCTCAGCAAGTTCCATGATGGACGTCGAGTTCAGCACACGTGCCGGCTCCAGGTCATCCAGCCCTGGGATCTCGGGCCGCGCCGACCTCTCTCCAACATTGAGGAACACAGTACTGGCGCTGACCTCCTTGTTGCCTCCGTCCTGCAGCGCAACCTTGAGCTTTCGATCACCGACGAAGCTAGCATCGCCCATGATAACCTCGACGCCAGCGGCGGCCAGCCCCTTGACGCTACCGCTGTTCCACTGCTCCACGATGGCGCGCTTGCGCTGTCTCACGCGAGCCATGTCGATCTCGACGTGGCCGTTTCCAGCTCGCACCCCATAGTCGCTGTCCCGTCGCGCCATGTACGCGGCGCGCCCGGATGCAATCATGGTCTTTGTCGGTGTGCAGCCGACGTTGACACAGGTGCCTCCCAAAGCGGCGCGCTCGATGACGGCTGTCTTGTGGCCGGCTTTGGCAAAGGCCTTGGCGACTGGGTTGCCTGCCTGGCCGGAGCCGAGGACGATGACATCGTAGTGAGTAGCTGACATTGTGCTGAGAGCTCGAGGGATGGTGAAGTGGTTAATACGGGTGAAACGAAGAGGTAGACTGATGCAATGGTTGAGGCGATTCATGTATTTACTTCTTGTGATAGGGGGTTCAACTCTTGCAGAGCAGCTGAGCAGAGCATAAACAACACAAGTTTCTCATATTTCTTTTAATCCTCTACATCCTCTCAAACGCCATGAGAACGGATTTCTGTTTAAATACACTTTTGATGCCGGGCTTGCCGTATCTACCCCTCACCGGCATGTCTCATTCGGTCAGCATTGGAGAGTGAGTGGCAGCTTCAATCAGACTGACGAAATGCGGGCGCTGGCTGGTGAGGGACGGTTAAGCCGCTGACATGGCCTTGCATGAAGAGGGCTCATTTGGGTGTGTTCAGCCGCAAGAACACACCGAAGGAAGAGCCAGTTGAACGGCACGTTGTCTGTCCTTTATCTTATCATATCGGACGTCTCAACGAGCTATCTTCTCTAACCATAGATACCACGTCTAAGCAAGATTATCGTGCTTTCCATACGCAGCTTTCTCATCCGTCGTGAGCCAATCCTCCCAGCGTAGCAAGAACATCGTCCAGCATCTCCCTCACAGGACTATCCGGTCCAACATAACCACCAAGCTGAGCTGCAATACCGTTGATGGCAGCAATAGAATACTGATATCTCTTCCTCATACCGCTGTTTGCAGCTACAAGAACCGCGCAGCAAAGTTGCAAGGCGGCAACCTGTGCTTCCTGCAACATAGGTGAATGCGGCTGCTCAGCATCAGAAACATCCCACGCAGCCACTGCGGTGATGAGATCCATCCACGCCTCAGGGATGCCCCTCGTTTCTTGCTCGACAATGGGCAAGAGGATGCGGACGATATCAGTAGCTCGAGAGGCATCTTCATCGGTACATGTGCGTAAGCCATGCTGAAGGGTCGGGTTTAGATCGCTGGTGAGTATCCGCCATCCGTCGTTAGCAAGCAGTGAGTCGCGGCCCTTGACCATGGTAGTCACGCCTTCGAGGGCGACAAGTATAGGGGAGCGGAAGTCGAGCTTCTCCTGGGAGCTACTCTGATAAAGATCCATGAACATGTCCATCAATCCTGTCGTCTCCTTGCGTAGACTGTCATTGTCGTCTTCTCGTAGCCAGAGCGCCAGCGCCCGGACGGCAGAGAGAATGAACATGTCCTCATCGGCGTTGTCCTTGATAGAGTCCCAGGCGAGGGTGTGGTGAGTACCCGTTGCCGTCTCTGTTGTGCCTGCACGAGCATCTGGGTGCAAGCCCATGGCCCCAGCAACGGAAGCATCCCATCGATCACGTAGATATTCGGCCGTGACGGACATGGTCTCGGAGATACCCTTGCGGAGCTTAAGGAGGTTTTCGGGGGTCATGAAAAAGGTCTCCAAAGAGTCGTCCTCGAGGCATTGTACGAGGTATCCCACAAATATGGAGATGACGTCGAATGCAGATGTAAGTCTTCTCGACACTTTCGGATACTCTGGTGTGTTGAGTTGCTCCAGGAGGGTTGGGGCAGAAGAGCGAATGTCGATAAGCAGGAGGTTGATGAGGAGGTAGGAAAAGGCCTTGTCATCCTTCTTTGCGTCTGTGAAGAGGATCTTTGGGCCTTGGATGGGGTAGGTCTGGAGTATGGACGCCGCGGCGTTTGTGTAGGCTGAGCGGGCCTCAGGGGTTGGTCGACTGGTGACGAGGTTTTGGATATAGTTGACAACGCTCTTCAGCCATTTGGGCTGGCGAGGCAGGATCTGTAGGGGAAATTAGCGGGCGGTATCTCTTGATGTTGAAATGACTTACGCTAGGGTTGGCGTTTCGTAGAAAGTAGCCGAGAAACTCAAGAAGTGTCACGGCATCAGTACCAGTAAACGACGAGACCAGGCTCTGAATGGCGGTATCAACCTTCGTAGTCAATGCACTTGGGTCTTCAACCACGGTCATGGAGTTGAGCCATGCAAAGCTCAGGATGTCCAACACTGCCGCGTGAGTGGGAGCGATCTCGGTGAGTGAGCTAATATCGGCAATCTTGATAAAGGCTTGAGCTCCAGCTTGTGAGCTGACCAGGGTATGCAGAAGTTGAAGGATCAAAGCTGTGGTTTCCTCGGTACTATATCAGTTAGTATGTCTTATCTTAAGTTGTAGATGTAGTACAATACCTATAGAGAATAGCAGCGACAAGCAAAGGAGTTCTATCAATGAATCTCGGGTCACTTTTTGCCTGCTCAGGAAGCAATATAGAAAATATGTGCAAGACAGAAACAACAAGATCAAGCATCTCCTTTGCATTCCTGTTAGAAGGCTTCGACCCGGTGCGTAGCAACCGGTCTAGGAACTTTGGTGAGAGGCTAGACCAGAGACTGTGGACAGTCTTTTCATCTTGTCGGAGTTCTTCTGAGCCGTCGAGGACGGATTTGAGAAGCGCAAGACCCACGAATCTTTGTGTATCGTCTTTTGCCTTGAGGAGCGTCTTTATTTTGGCGATGTCTGTCGCTTGTGAGGTAGAGGGTTGCGCCTCGTTGGTGGTGGTGTCCATGTTGGTGTGGATGACACCAGGGCGGCGTGAGGCTGCCTGGCTTGAGAAGTCGTAAATAGGCCCTTTGAATAAAAGAGAATTGAAACGAGTTTGGAGCTTGATAGGTCTGTATTAGACCAGCGACCTTGCAGTTGCTTGTTCAATCTTCTCTCACAGCCATAGCTTTGGCAGTGGGGGCCCACTATTTCCATCAAGACCAAATCGCCCCGATAGGTGCATTGATGTTGAGCAACAGCGAAATGATGATGTTTAGGTAGGAAAGCTATCATAGGGGTCAAAGCCTATGAGTTTATTCGAGACAAACATAGATCTAGAATCTATTTTTGTGCATCTTTGTCTTTTATTTGTATGTACCTATTCTAGAGTATGTTCATGGCATCTTGCTGTGTCTTCCCTGTCTCACCCTCGGCTCGAACTATAGTTTGCTTGACAGAGACAATGATTGCTGTGAGATGACCCGGATGCCAATGAAATGGTAAATCTAGATGCTGGCGTGTCATTAAAGTCTATCAATTGGCCTGGTAACCACCTGTATGCAACCAGCCACATTGTGCATGATTTGGTGTGATTGTCAGGCATGCTGCTGCTGTCCAAGACAATGTTTTATGCGGCCCGGGGTAAGGCTTGTCTTTTAGGGACAGTTAAAAGAACATGACCAAATGTCTATCTAGAGTCACAAGAATATCACCCGTAAATAAAATCTCTAATACTTTATGTATATAAATCACAACATTATCATAAAGGTCGGTTTCATCTAGAGGCTCTTCTTACTCGACGCTTTAGGCAAGAACCCTGAGCGTGGGCCCGAGCTCTTCAGGCCCACCACTTGCACTTGCGCCTACAGCCCCCCAACTTCCATCATAGGCCAACACTTGTACACTTGAACACGATTCGAAGCCTCATCTTCTAGACACCACCAACGAAATAAACAAGAGAAGAAACAATACCCGACCGTCGCGAGACTCCTGCTGCGAGCGTCTCGGCTGCGCTGCACAATGGTATGAACCGCATCATGTCTGGAGACCCCTACGCTTTCGCATCCACCTCCGCCTCAGCCTCAGCCTCGTCCGCATCGCATACCCCCGACTCGGATCGTCGCGACGAGCTCGACTTTCTCGGCCAGGATGGCGACGAGGTCAGCACTCGTCGTAGCACCTATGGCCACGGCGATGACGGCCACGATGTTCTCGAGGACGACCCGCTACAAGGCAGTTTAGCTGCACCCATGTCCTTCAAGCGACGTCAAGGACCCTCGTTCCTCTCTGCGCCGGCCCGCATCTTCTCGGCCATCCTAGGCTCACGATCCAATGCTTCGCATTCCTCATCGAGAGGCCCGTCGCCCGCCGTCTTCTCAGGCTCAGATACCCCTCCGCGCGCCGAGCCTATTACCCTCAATGCCGCCTCTAAAGATGGTGCGCCGCTCGATTGGTACATTGAAGGACCCGGCCGCCGCGTCGGTTACGAGGATCTCACGGCCATTGACTGGATCTTCGAGTACACCAAGGAGCGCCAGCGCCTGCGTGTCCTATACTCCAGCGCAAACGGCGTGCTAGGCTACGCCCGCCGTCTCATCGACGCCAGCCAGGTCTGGATCGTCCTGTTGCTGACGGGCATGGCTGTCGGTGCTGTCGCTGCCTGCATCAACGTCACCACCGACTGGCTTGGTGATCTGAAGGAAGGCTACTGCTCCAGCGGGCCTGAGGGTGGCCACTTTTACCTTAACAAGGCGTTTTGCTGCTATGGATATGATCAGGGCTCCAAGTGCGACGGCTGGAAGACATGGGGTAGCGCCCTCGGAGTGGGCTCGGCTGGTGGCAGGTGGTTCCTCGAGTATTTCTTCTTTGTCGGTCTTGCGGTACGTCCAGATCCTGCCCACATCTGTTCGCTGGTGCTAATGATTGCCCAAGATGCTGTTTGCATTTGTAGCTGCTCTTCTTGTACAAGAGTATGCCATCTACGCCAAGCATAGTGGTATCCCAGAGATCAAGACTGTCCTGGGAGGGTTCGTCATCCAACGATTTCTGGGTGGTTGGACACTTGTGACCAAGTCACTCGGCCTTGTAAGCCAGAATACTCGCCCTTTCTGATCAGTTACTCACTATTAAAGGCCTTGGCTGTGGCCTCGGGCATGTGGCTGGGCAAGGAAGGCCCGTTGATCCACGTAGCTTGCTGTTGCGCCAACGTATTTACAAAGTTGTTTCACAATATCAACGATAATGAAGGTATTTACTCAAGTCTCAAGCTGGTTGAGGCCTCTGCTGACCCTCATAGCTCGAAAACGAGAGGTTCTATCCGCTGCTGCGGCCTCGGGCGTCTCTGTTGCCTTTGGTTCCCCTATTGGCGGTGTTTTGTTTAGTCTCGAGGTATGCTTGGCCTTCCTTATTACGCGGTTCGGCGTTGACAGATCTACTAGACCTTGTCGTATTATTTCCCAGACAAGACCATGTGGCAAAGTTTCGTCTGTGCCATGACTGCTGCCGTCGTTCTGCAAGCCTTCGACCCCTTTAGGTCAGGCAAACTCGTCTTGTACCAAGTCCAGTACAGTATCGGATGGCATCGTTTCGAGTTACTTCCCTACGCTATCCTGGGCATCCTGGGAGTGAGTATATGTTGCCGTCTAGGGGTTTCACTTGCTGACAAGACTCTTCAGGGCATCCATGGTGGCCTCTTTATCAGGCTCAACATGGCCATCGCTCGCTGGAAAAAGGCCAATACTTGGATCCCGGGCCCCATCGCCCAGGTCCTTATCGTCGCCTTCTTCACAGCTCTCATCAACTACCCCAACTTTTACATGAAGGCGCAAACTACTGAACTCGTCTCTAACCTCTTCTCCGAGTGCTCAAAGGTTCTCGATGACCCTATCGGCATCTGTAGGACAGGTGCCGCGTCTGCTAGAACCATTGTTCTCCTTGTCTTCGCCTCGGTGCTTGGATTCTTCCTCGCTGCCGTCACCTTTGGCCTACAGATCCCTGCGGGCATCATTTTACCCTCCATGGCCATTGGTGCTCTCACGGGTCGTGCCGTGGGTATCATCATGGAGATCTGGGTCACCAACCACCCGTCCTTCTTCCTCTTTGGCTCCTGTGAGCCTGACATACCTTGCGTCACTCCCGGCACGTATGCCATCGTCGGCGCTGCAGCCTCACTCGCTGGTGTTACTCGCATGACCGTCTCCATCGTCGTCATCATGTTCGAGCTCACTGGCGCTCTCACATATGTTCTCCCCATCATGATCGCTGTCATGATCTCCAAATGGGTTGGCGACGCCTTCTCGCGCCGCGGTATTTACGAGTCGTGGATTCACTTTAACGAGTATCCCTTCCTGGACAACAGCGAGAACAGTGATGTTATCCCTGACATCCCTGCTGCTCAGGTCATGACCCGTATTGAGGATCTCGTCGTCCTTACAGCTACGGGCCATACCATCGCCTCACTTACCACCATCCTCGAGATGCACCCCTACCGTGGCTTCCCTGTCATATCAGACCCCCGCGAAGCCATACTCCTTGGCTATATCTCGCGCGCTGAGCTTGCCTATAACCTCTCCGCCTCGACCCAGCCGCCTCGCTCACTTCCTCCAGAGACCGAGGCCTTCTTCTCTCATCAGCCTCTTGCCGACCCGCGGACCACCCTTGACCTCCGCCCCTGGATGGACCAGACTCCCTTGACTCTACCATCTCACACAAGCCTACACCTCGTCTCAACGTACTTCCAAAAGCTCGGTCTACGCTACCTTCTCTTCAGCGATCGTGGCGTCCTTCAGGGACTGCTAACAAAGAAGGACGTCTGGTACGTCCTGAATGGCGCTGAGGAGACTAGGCGCACCATGGGCCTAGGACCCAGTGGACGAGGCCACGAGACAGGTGTGACGAGTATAGCGGCGGACGGTGGCGCTCTTGAGAGTAGCGGGCTGCTTCAGGGTGCGGACGGCGCTGACGACGGCGACAGTATCCAGGGCGAGGAGCCCATGTTATAGAGGGACTTGCTACATAAATGGGAATGTTTGGGACACGTATGAACTATGTTATGAGTATTCTAGTTTCCTTGGCCATATAGACAGACGCTTTTATCAATCTTGAAGCACTGTATTTCATTTCACTCTGGCCGTTTCTGAATGTCTTTGTGCATCAATGTTTAGAGGCTGGCTTTGGTTTGATAATGTCATTATATCTTACAGGAGAGCCTTTCATAGCCCCTTTGTCATCTTCAAGGACATTTCAAAGGACTAATCAATCATGCATGCCCCCAACGCCAGAGCGGAACCCCCCTCCCCTTATGAATGCATATAATTCGGCAACAAGCCAAAACGTCTAATACTCAAAGTCGTCATCCACAGCAGGTCCCTTGCTCTTGGACACACTCTCCTGCTTGCGGTACATCTCAGCAACCTGGCGACTCGTCGTGGCAGAATCGGCATTCTTGTCATCACGGATGCGGATGAAGCGTGGGAATCGCAGACTGATACCCTTGGTGCCCGAAGGGTCGACTCCCTCCTTGGCACCGGCCTTGTACCGTGAGCTAAGCGTCAGATCCGCCGTCTTGACCTCCCAGACGTAACGGGGCTCGAACCAGACGTCAGGCTGGTGCTGTCCACCAGAAGAGTGCGAGTAGAAGGGTTTGGGTCGGTCAATGGTGATCTCGGACAGTTGCTTGTGTAGCTCTTCAAGCACTTGCTCCGAGAAGCCAGTTCCAATGTTACATACGGTCTCGTATGTGTCCGAGTTGGGGTTGTAGCATGCCAGGAGGAATGCGCCATACACTGAAGTACGCTTGCCTTTGCCGTAGTAAGCACCCAGCACGACAAGGTCAAGAGAGTCGCCAACACCAGAGAGGTAATCCTTCTTGATCTGTAGACATAACGTTAGATGTGAATTCTCTCAAACGCATAGGGGGGATGATGCTCACCTTGAGCCAGTTGCGACTTCGTTTGCTAGGCTCATATCCACTCTCCCTACCATCCAACATCTTGACCATGAGACCTTCACATGAGGCCTTGACACTTTCGTCAAGGAAGACCTGAATCTCTTCAAGCTCCTGGCCGTTCATGTGGGTAGCGAAGGCGAATTCGCCTTCCACAGGGATAAATGCAGCCTCGAGTAGCTCACGTCGTTCCCGTAGTGCCTTTTCAACCACAGCTTCTCCGTTGAGATACAGCAGGTCAAAGGCAAAGACGCACACCTTGACCTTGACATCCTCGACCTTTACGTCCTTCTTCTTGCGTGTCATGAGTTGCTGGAAGGGCAACACCTTCTTCTCGTCCACGTCCCAGGCAACAGTTTCGCAATCCAAGACGAAGCTCTTGGTATCAGGCTTCACCCAAGTGCTAAGCTTAGCAAGAATATCGGGATACTTCTTGGAGAGATCCTCAGAGTTTCTTGAAAAAATGCTTGCAACTCCAGCACCGACCTCCTTGGCTGCTCCCTGGCTTGCCTGGCTCAGTTCCTGGGGTGCGTCCTTGGCCACGTAGTGAATCTGCGCTCTTTCACCATCATACTTGTATTCACAAGTGAACGTCTGCCCTTCAAATCGGTCCAGCACTTCTGTAATAGCCTTGGTGGGCTTGGCCAACATGGGCTTCAGAGGAACACCAGGTCGGAGGTTGCAGTTCTCGCGAAGCTTCATGATTCCATGCTCGAGCATAGCAGGAATAATGACGTCGTAGCTTGGGAGTTCACTGTTTCTGGTCAGTACAACATACTGGTTGAGATGCTCCTGCATGCTTACCTGTAAACCGTCTTGAGGATAGACTCGCCCTTCTCTATGTCTGAGGTGCTGGGAACCTTGTCCTTTGAATCTGCTTCATGACAGACAATGGCCTGGGCGAGCGAAACAAGCACTGTCTTCTCGGCCAGACCAAGTCTCAACTTTCCTTCCAGGAATCGAATGATAAACTTGGCCTCGCTGGGTCCGCCCTTGTCCTTGGTGATATCAACCTTGCCGGTTGAGTTGGCATCAGCTGCCGCGAGCAGCTTCTTGATACCATCCACCTTGCGGCCCTGGGCACCGTTTCCAGTGACTGTAGCAATATTCATCAGGCCCTGATGGACTCCCCTGATTGTAAGAGCCTTGGGCTTGAACATGGTACGCTGGGTTGATCGACTCTTCACAGCCACCAGACCCAGGTCACCAATCTCCTTCTGGTCAGCCTTGATCACCTGGAGACTCCGGCCTGTCGTCTCGCCAATGGCCTTCATGATGAGAGATTCTCCAATACCAAGCTCAATGCCAGCATAGTCGGGAGCAAGCTTGTTGATCATAAGAAGTACCGTCGGAAGCAGATCATTAGGTGTCAAGCGCATGACCTGTCGGAGGAACAAGGAGCAGTGCTCCATAATGATCAGGCGCTTTGTAGTCATCTCGATAAGAGAAAACGTGGTGCAGAGAGCAGCATATGGAACAGGTGTTCCCGCCTCCCAATCGGGATAGGGATCCTTTTCCTTGGTCTTTGTCTTGAGCTTCGTCTGAGCCTTCTGCCGAGCCTTGGCAGCAATTTCAGGCTTCTCCTCCTCCACCTCTGCGTCATCCTCTGCCTCTGAAGCTGATGCTGTAGAAGCCTCATCCTTGACGGGCTCGTCGTCCTCCTCAGCGGCTGGCTCTTTGGCAGCTTGAGCTTTGGATTTCTTGGTGGGTGTAGGCTTGGGTGAGGGGCTCGCCGATTTGCGTTTCTTGGGAGAAGGAGACTTTTTCTTGACTGGCTCGTCGCTTATGTCGTCATCATCCTCCTCAACCCTCTTTCGAGACCGTCTCGCACGCTTGGTGACGGGGCCATCGCTATCATCCTCAGCCTCCTCCTTCTTAATGGGCGTAGATTCGGCTTCGGCTTCGGCTTCGGCTTTTTTGTCGGCTGATCTTGCTCGCTTTTTCGAATCTAGTCCATGAAATTAGACCAGAGCGAACAATTCGTAGTTCTGGCGGAATGTACCTTTCTCGGCTTTCGTGCTCACATCAACCTCCTCCTCCTCTGCCTCCTCCTTTTTGGCCTTGGTGCTGAATGCAAGGGTTGTCTGTCGCACCGGTGCCGCCCCCTTGGCACCAAAAAACTTGCTACAAAAAGGTAAATCATGTCAGTAATGCCAATTGATGCAATTTCTAGGGGTCCTCCAAACGCACTTAAGAGTGCTCTGCCCTGACTTGACATACCCGAGTGTCGCCTGCTTGGGTGCCATGATGCACAAATTCCGTAGTGATTCCAACGAAGAACAACGCGGGAAAAGGCCTGGAAGAGGTCGTGAAGCCACTCTCAAGGTGTTTTGGCGGAGGAGAGAGGCAATGGTGAGACCACGGCGACAGCTGATACTTGAAGTCATGACGCGCCCGGGCCAGGCAGAAGTCGCGTAGATTGGACTACGGAAGCTACGACTGAAACGCGCGACGCGATTCAGTCACATGATTAGAATTCGGTGACTTCCAGATTCGGTAATACGACCAACCCCTCTGCTTATTTCCGGAGGGGCAGGGACGGCTCAACTCGGGAGAGATGGGCCGAGATGCACCGATAAAAGAGATCATGATAATTCTTCAGCATGGGAACATCATGCGCAACGCCAAGACAAAAACATCCATTAAGTCACATAAAGTATTCCTGGGTCCTCGCCCCTCCATTTTCGGACCAATCCCAGGCCTCTTTCTAGATAGTCATGGATGTATATTACAACAGGCAACAAGTGCTGGAATCATTATTTGATACGGGTTTGTCCTCCACCTCTTACTAGAAGTAGTAGTTCTCCTCTAGGGTTCGGCCGCGAAGGTACTGGGGCTCGCTGCCCTTGACGTAGGTGTCCTCATACAGAATCTCGGGCTTGGGGTCAGGCACAGCCATGCCCTCAGCAATGGCAACCTCCTCGTTGACGTGGGCGCGAGCCTCCTTGTCAATCTTCTTGAGCTCATCCTCGGTGGTGACCTCCCAGTCAAGGATCTTCTGCTTGAGGCCAGCAATGGCGTCGTTGGTCGAGCGCATGCGCTGGATCTCCTCACGGGTTCGGTAAGTGGTACCGGGGTCCGACATGGAGTGACCACCATATCGGTAAGTGACGTACTCGAGGACCATAGGACCCTTGTCAGCAGCAGTCCACTCCTTGCCGTACTTGACGGCAGCCTTGACGGCGAGGACGTCCATGCCGTTGACCTTGAGACCGGGGATGTACTGGCCACGCTTGTAGTAGTCGGTCAGGGCAGAGGAGCGGGCAGCAGAGGTACCCATGCCGTACTTGTTGTCTAGATTCTGTTAGCCCCGCTCAATGTCATTGTCTCTGTTGCACAACTTACTCTCACAACCAAAGAGGGCGGGGAGGTTCCAGAGCTTGGCCATGTTGAAAGCCTCAAAGACCTGGCCCTGGTTGCTGGCACCGTCACCGTAGAGGATGATGGAGGCGTTCTTGTTGCCGTTGTACTTGTGGGCGAAAGCGAGACCAGCACCGACGGGGACCTGAGCACCGACGATACCGTTGCCTCCGTAGAAGCCCTTGTAGAACATGTGCATGGAACCACCCTTGCCGTACGAGATACCCTCACGTCGGCCGAGAAGCTCACCAATGATGGACTTGACGGTAGCACCGCGCATCAGGGCGAAACCGTGGCATCGGTAGGCAGTGATGATATCGTCAGCCTTGGTAATGGCATGCTCGATACCGACGGCGACAGCCTCCTGACCGGTGGACAAGTGGCAGAAACCACGGATCTTCTTCTCCTTGTACAGACGATCGGCCGCCATCTCCATCTGTCTGCGGGATTATCAGAAAGGGCGATTCAGAGACGCAGCGGGGGAGGGAATCGCATACCGGATGCTGACCATGTCGTAGTACATCTGCTTCAGCTCCTTCTTGGTAACCTCGAGGGAGTAGGGGGGAGGGTCCAGCTCGTAGGTCTCGAAGCTCTCATCGCTCAGGTTGACGACGAAAGGCTCATCGTCGGACTGGAGACATTGCAGAGTCAGCACAGAACTTGCAGTGCGGGATCGTGGACAGGGTGTTGAGGGGTTCGACGTCGAGGGGCCATCGAGTGTAGGAAAGGGCGCATTTTCTCACCTGAGGGACCGAGTGGCTCAGAGACGCCGACGCAGCGTTGGTGGTGACGGAGCGGGCGGCGATATAAGAGGGAGCGGCGAGCTTGGCGCGCAGAGGCACCGCCCTGGGGACTCGGAGAGCTCGAGACAGCATCGTGAATATGGAGGTGCCTCTGGATCAATTGGGATCAGGACGTTGTCGAGTAGATAACGACGACTTGGCTGGATGGAGCTCAGAAAAAGTCGCGGTGTTGAGCGTTGAGCTTGCTTGTTGGTCAAGACTATGCCAGAATAGGTCTAGTTTTCCCACACGTGACAAACACCTGTTTGTTCAGGTCCCCCCTTTCGGCGCCTCGGATACTGTTGGGAAGGAGGGATCCCCTTTTTATAGTGATTCTATGTGTTTGCCTATATGTTTCTGATGCACTTGATATAAATACCGCCTCTCAACTCTCACTTTTCCTCCCAATTCTTTCAATTTAGACCCTGAGAGTGGCGTGTATTTCGTCGGGGTAATGTACTCCGGTGCATGTTCCGATGTGGGTCCCCCATCCACAATTTCCCTCGTCTTTTCTTCCCCCCGACCCCCGACGCTGGGATTTGCCAGTCTCGGATTTGTGCGCAGACTCAACGGCTTTGAATCAGGTTAGCCCAGGATATGTACAAGAATTTCACATCTATCATACTCTTGTAAACAAAATTTGAATCTGAATTGAGACCCCACGCTTGGGATGGCTTCTAACCTGTCTATACACGGCGCCGTATCTGTATTATGGCTAGCAATATCAAGCACCAGCACGCTATACACTGCCCCTGGTCCCACCCAGGCCAGCCTCTGAAGATGCAACTCCGATTCCGTCCCTAAAGCTCCGATTCCCTTAATCCCTTGGTTCATGCTGTCATATGTCATGCAAGTCCAGATCACAGTAGTTAGTTTGACCTGGTGATGCAGCAACGCCGTAATCATGCTTCCCAAATGCCTCGACCCTCTCTACAACAACCTGAAGCAAGCCAATTGTACAATGCTGGGGCGGATTTCCCCATCCGCCCCTATGATGAGTGTTGAATCCATAAGAGGTGAGTGTCCTGTGAGAAAATTCATTCTGCTAAATTAACTTGGTCGTCGAAGTATTGTGTCGACCAAGTACGCAAGCTCACACGTTAATCGTCATGAAAGAACGTGCCCCCTTGCAAAGGGGCTGTTGATGGGCCGGCATCCTGCATGTCGACATCCTGTACCTGGGGGTCGCGACTGGAGCTTGCCATGATTGGTTGCGAGGTGCGATAGTCGATGGCCATCGCACTCAATGGCCGGTTCGGATCATCTTCCAACACCCGCTGCTGAAGAGAGAGAGGGCGGTCGTAGAGCATTTCTTCAGGTGGTGAAAAGGACCACA
Source organism: Fusarium sp. MBC 438 (assembly GCA_030779245.1). Classification (NCBI taxonomy): domain Eukaryota; kingdom Fungi; phylum Ascomycota; class Sordariomycetes; order Hypocreales; family Nectriaceae; genus Fusarium; species Fusarium sp. MBC 438. Next base: position 74,085 of record JAPFTB010000229.1, on the reverse strand, counting down.
CCTATAACGATTAGTTTCCGAAATTGATCCCTGATTTGTTTGTTGTCTCACCTCCATGACTGTACGACCCTGGCGCAGGGCCAAGGCAACGCACTTCTCATCCTCAAATGCGACTCGCCAGACAGCCTCGCCTTGTGCAATCAGTTCCCGAACGAGGTGTCCGGTCTTGAGATCCCAGATCTTGACTCGACCATCACTGCCGCCACTCACGACTCGAGTATCATCAAACTGCAAACTAGTGACGCTGTTGTCGTGGGCAGCGAGACGATGGATGGGACACATCTTTTCCAGCGACCACACCCTGACAGATCCATCAGATCCACCAGTCACTAGGGTGTCTCCGCGCATCTGCAGTTGGCCAACAAGTGAGGTATGGCCTTGAAGAATGGCAAGGCATTCGCTGTAACAATATGTTAGTTTGCCGTCATCTATCCGGTAACTTGGCACACTTACCCAGACGTCGGGTCCCAAATCCTGACGTTGGTGTCGAGACTGCCCGTGACGACTCTCTTGCCATCAAAGGCGATGGCATAGATCTGGCTGAAATGACCCTGCAGAGTTTGAAGGCAGCGGCCTTCAGAGATGCTCCATACGCGAGCAAAGGTATCGTAGCTACCGGATACAACAATGTCACCCTTAATCTCAAGGCATCGAACGCTAGACTGATGGCCAACGAGAACGTTCTTGCAAAGGCCAGTCCGGATATCCCAGATGCGTAGGGTTGTATCTCGAGAACCTGAAATGGCCGTGTTTGCATCTGCCATCTTCAAACACCTTACAGTTGAAGTATGTCCTCGCAGCGTATGGAGGCAAGCGCTAGATAATTGTCAGTATAATCCGAGCCTCAAATCATTATGTATACTCACCCAGTCTTGAGGTTCCACACTCGCACATCCCGATCGCAGCCACCACTGACCAGAGTGTCGTCCCAGGGCACCATAGCCCAGACGCCCATGACATGACCTTGCAAGGTACGTTGCGAGTCACCCTCGGTATCAAACACATGGATCTTGGCGTTATCAAGTGCCACAATGATGTACTTGGGCGTCAGGTGCAGACTTGTAACAACACCACCTTCCTGGGTAATGTTCCGTGTCGTGCTGGTGCCACCAGATCTCCACGCCGCCTCCACCAAATATCTCTGCTTGAAATGAGATTTGTATGTCCGTAGCCTAGGCCTAGTTGTTCCATCATGACTCCGTGTACCCATATTGTAAGAATTAAGGGAACGTGCGCCGGGGAAACTGCTGCTGGCCATGTCGGCATCGATTCCATTGAAGGCCTGAGCAGCCGGCCGTGAAGCAAAATGGGGGGCGGTTGTGTAGACTTCGGACAGTCTCCGACCGTAGTCATGCTTGACGCAGAGGTTCTTCCATGTCATGTCGTCGCTGAGGAGATCGCGCCATCGTTTCGACACCTGGGAGGCCCGGGCCAATACCTTAGGATCATCAATAAAAGACAGGATCTGAGCATTCCAATGTTAGTTCAAAATTTTTCACCACAGGGCTTCTTATTATTATCATACCCGAAGGCATAGCTCGTCCGGGAGGCTTGTAAACGGATCCTTCTTAAGCAGCGGGCTGACAAACTGATGGACGAAGCTCAACTGCTGACTGGTACAGAGATTGAGCAGGTCTGCGAGAACGCGGGTCCGCTGAGGGCCAGAACAGTTCTTAAAGTGCTGGCGAACCTTGGCGAGGAAGAAGTCCTCATCATCTGCGGCATCGCTCCAGTCTGGTTGGAAATGCGATGGCCCTGGTGACGCAGCAGGTGTTGGAGGCGGTGGAGGAGAACCAGTGAGTTGCTGGTCAAAGTCGGCAGCGGGCGTGGACATGCTCGGAGTAGGAGGCCCGCGCAAGTGCCGTTGCTGCTGAGGCAGCTTTTCCAAGCGGTGGTTAATCATTGGATTAGTAGTTGTGTTGAGAGTCAGGTCGTCGCTGAGGGCGCTTCCTCGACGTTCAGAAAAACTCATGGGTCGCTGGTAACCGGCCATGGCCCGGCCCGTCGCCCTAGAGAGGGATCGCCTAGGATCGATGTATGAACACTAGGGATGTTGTAGAGCCGAGTCGAGGAGCGCGATGCAGGCGGATAGGCGGAACTGGTACGGTCGATGTCGAGGATGTCGAAGATGGAGAAGGAGTGGGGGGGCGGAGAGGAAGAAGAGAGGAGTGCCTATGCCAACCGATCAAGGGAGGTGTCAGCACATGTAGAACAAAACTTGATCACTGCTCAAGACGCCGGATGAGAGAGTGAAGAAGGGCAAGGAGTTGACGGGGCCACAGGCAAAGGCCGGGGATATCGAAGAGGGAACGGGAGTGGGAGCGGGATGGAGGAAGCAGAAACGAACGGTGAATGGCGAAGGTCACTGGAGATGGTGGAGAGACGGGCAGACGGTTACAGGGACGGGGACGGGAATGCCTGGGCTGTCTTCTGGGATCCCAATCTTGGCTTGCTACTGGGCCTGGGACTGGCTGATGACCTGGGGCGTGGGTCGGACGAGGGTGAAGGCGATGGCGGCATCGAGGGGGCGCTAAACGGAATCCGTTACAGTTCAGGTCGTCTCCCAGCTTTCCGTCCCGCCAGCGGCTCCCTTGCATCGTTGCACCATGTGCCTGTCTTCTTGTTCCGTTTATTTCCCAACAGGGTCATGCCGGCTGTGGCCGTGACCGGCGAGTGGCCAACTTGGCTGCCAGGGCTTGAGTTCGCGGGTGAATAGTGTCTTACCAGTGGGTTTGTCTTGTCTGTCCGTCTCTGCCTTGACGAGGTAAACAAGGGCCTTTGTTGTTGTCGAGAGCATTCAACGGATGCGGCGGCTAAGACGAGACGGAGAGGAGTGGCTGATTGGAGGAACGAACAGTGATTCAGTGAATGAATGAAACGAATGGAGGCCCGAACGCCGAGAGGACCAAAAAAGAAGGTGAACAGTGACAGTTCCTTTCTTGTAGGAGCTGTGTCTGTTTTCAGATGTTTTGTTTGAATGGGTTAGGTTGTGAAGAATCCAAGTTTGATCATGAGAGGGGTTTCAGTAGGAGGCATGTAATAGATGTGAACACAGGGGAAGGACCGAGAGAGCGCCTACTCCTTCCCGTAACTTTCATGCCTTGCTCTTGCTATGCATTCCCCTGTCTCATATACAACATTTATGCAATAAAGAAAGAACAGAAACATTATTACTGAGCATGCATCTTGGCCGCCTGGTGTGCCATGTTTCTACTACTACACACAACACAGTTTACACAGACTTTGCGCCGAGTACAAGACGCTGACGACTCGACTTCCATCCGTCCATCCAAAACGGTGAAACGGAGCCCTCTGCTACTAGCGGCCTTCCGCCAGCGGCTCCCTCCCTTACCCTCAGATCCATCCGCATGAGGGTGCCCACAGCGCTCGGCCGCGTCCCCATGTTTCAATTGGTTCAGTCAAGGTTGGTTCCTGCGCGGTAGAGGCCGTGCGAGGGGCAGCCGTGGCTTCTGGCTTTTACAGCAGCACCAGGACCGGGTATGCCGTTTCAGCCCATTCGAAAGCAAGCAGCATCTGACTCGGTGCGGGCCGGGCATCTACAATACAGTCAGTTGCTCATGACTCTGGAGGCAATTTTCTTCATCAGCAGGCTCAACGGCTGATGTCGCTCTGTCCGAACTAAACATGCAGTCGAGGGAGCTGGTGACTGACTGACTAACGGCAGCTAGGTAGTTGCGGGCCGGCTTGTAATCGACATGGATGCGATGCAGGTGGAATCCAATTCCGACAACAAGTTCCAAGTTTCGTGGAAGTCAGATGCCAACTTCCAATGGTCCTTCTCCGCATCGCGAAAAATCCCCTTTCGAGTCTAGCCATGTGATGGGATGTGACGCCTTGGGTGGCTCATGACAAGACAGGATTGGATCCCACCCGCATCGATCAAACACCTCCTCAACTCAAGATCTCGTCCAACGTTCATGTCGGAATGTCTCGCGCTACTCAAGGATTAGCAGCAACAAGAACTATTACGGATGCTACGTGGAACTAGTTGCTTCACTCATGCCGAATGCAGGAGACTGAATTGACCGTCATCTCCTATTCTAACACACAAGCTGAATGCCATCTCCCGTCAAACACCTAGCGCAAGCCACCACATCGCAAGCTCAACTCCTCTGACGTCGTTCTGCCTTGAACCTGACCGAAACCTCGGTACGTGAGGAGAGCATGGAAATACGGATACTCTGATGGCGTCAACACCATGTTGCGCATGTGCCGGTCTGCTTCACGCAATGCCTTGGAAACCTGCATCGTTTCCGTCTCACCCTTGCCTGAGCCCCTTGCAATTCTCACGATTGCTAGTGTCGAAACGGACCACGGGCTATGCCATGATAGTCGGAATTGGCCGAACGGTTGGCTTGGCTGGTGCTCCCTGTTTTATCTGACTTGACAGGTTAATCTCCTTGATTATCGACTCTTCGCCCTTTTCGACAGGGTCCAACTCCAGGCCTCCGTCTGATTCCGCACAAGACATATGGATCCATTGGATTCTTACATCAAGAACCATCTCCAATTTCGGACATTAATTTCGCCCTACACGCTCCCTCTTCTCCAATCGAATGCATCAACAGACCATCCTCCTTCATATATCATTTCCCGTCTCATGGATGCACAATCAGAGGCGCCATCCAACGTTGTCACGCCATCCTGAAGCGCCTAGGCTATACTTAGAACAAACCTCATACCTTCATGGGCCCTATCCTGGTCATTTTGGGGACGAATTCGACATCTGGAGACGAGGTTCTCATTTGAAACGCAGATTCAACGAACTAGCAAGCAACACCCTGGCTCCATGAAATCCCTTCTTTTCGGAGGATGTTCCACCAATTTTGACAGGCTCCCTAGATTTGCAGGGCACCTATCTGTGAGTGGAACCCAGACCTTGACATAAAACTCGACATTTTATATTGAATCTCGAAGGTCTAGGTAGTCATACAGTCACCAATACCCAAGGTGTTCTACATGGCCCATGTCGTTCGTATACATCCTATCCGCAGCTCGACTTTTATCGCCTCGAGAATCGCTCATGAATCTATTCTGACCCGTTTCCGTATCATTTGAAAAGGGCTCGCCGGCCCAACTGAAAGAAGAGGAACAAGAAAATGAAAAAGGCTTCATATAGCCCACATCTCTGCTGCCGCGTCGTTTTAACCCACCCAGAAACACCGCAGCAACGCAGGAAAGGGAAAGGATATCATTTCGCTCAGTGGTGATGGCCGAACTGTGTTAGAAGTGGCACCAGCATTCCTCCAATTGTGGCCAAGGTATCGCGCATTTGCGGACCCTTGGGTTTCCGCTGGGCAGGGCCATTGCTATCTGCGTAGCCGTTGAGGCCATGCTCATGGCCATGACCATGGCTATGAACACTGTTGTCCTCTTGCATGGCATTCATGGCGACGTACCTGGCCTTGATTAGCTGCTTGTTATCATGGTAAAAGTGGGAGTATCAACTTACAAGAAGGTGCCTCCTGAAAAGAGTAGCAGCATGCCTGTCCACCAGTGGTCGCCCTCAACCTTGGAACCACCCAACAAGGTGATGATGAGCCATGTAATGATGGCGCCGAAAGGAGCAGCCAGACTGAAAACGATAAGGTGACCCCTCGCAGCTCGTTTCGATAGACCCTGCTTCAGTAGGAGGGAGGTAAGACCAAATGCAGCAGGAGCCTTGTGGATCATGATGGCGACAAAGATGATGAAACCGAGCTTCATGTCTGTAGTTGTCGATGAAGCACCCATAGCAATTCCGTCAGCTGCAGCGTGAATGACAAGTCCAGTGGTCGTGGCCAAGCTTCGCGCTCGTCGTGGGGTTGGTGTCAGCGATCCCAAGAAACCATCCGCCTCCTCGTCCACAGAAGCAGAATCGCCGTTCAGGTTGTCGAGGCTGATGTGCCTCATCTGGGGAACCGAGTGGAGGCTTTCCGTCGCATGTCGTGGTAGTCGGTCGATAAGGAACATGAGCAAGAAGCCCAGTATCAGGGAGAAGCCAATCTCAAAAGTCGGGACTGCATGCTCATGCTCATGCTCGTGATCGTGGTCCTCTTGAAGGTCCTCGTCATCGCTGCTGCCGCTCTTATGTTCACTCCCAGCCTTGTCATTTTCCTTATCGCTCGTGGTATCGTCCTTGGTGGTGGTATCGCCGGTCGTGGGCACTTCAGGGGCTTCGACTGCGGCCTTGACATCGGACCGGGGCAATTGAGCATTCTTGGACGCAGAGTCTACGAGACGGCGCACAATGGCATCGGGGTCGGCGCGATCGCGGCTGGAAAGCGTGCTGACGGTTGGAATTGAGTCGGAGAGGCCACGTGTGAGGATGGCGTGGTTCCAGGGGGTTCGGCGCACCAAGCTTCGGACTTTGTGCATGTGCGAGGCCTCAGCAGGCGCCGCGGCGGCCTCAATCCCCTCTGGGATGATTACTATGAGCGATGTGCCGACCAAGATGCCTACGCCGACGCTCGAGAGTAGGCGGAGCTGGGACTGTGATAGTGACATGGACAGTGGCAGCGCTCCGGCGAGGAACGAGCTGTTGGATGGGTTAGCGCTGGATATGATGTCGAATTCGGGGATCACGATCGAACGTACGCCAAAGCCATGATGACCTATAGATCTACAGTCAGTCTCTACACCGAGGGGTAATCTGCGCATGGAGAGATCCAACTCACACATAGTCCCAGGAGCAGTAGTATGCCTCCCATGATTGTTATCTGATGGATGCCAGGCTAGAATCGAGGTTGCGCAGACGAAAACCAATGCTAGAAGAGGTTATGGGCGCTATCTGCGCATGATGCGTCGGGCAAGAGTTCCCCGGCTTGTGAATATGAGCCGCTATGCGCCTATGGCAAGAGCAGGCAAAGACGCAAGGGCGAAGGCGAGAACGGATGAAGGTATCCCGTCAAAAGATTGTGTAGGATGGGATAGGATGGACTGAACTGGCAAAGAGGGATGGATGGAATCGTTCAGCCCAGCCCTGCGAGCGATGCGATTTGGAGGCTGTCGATTGGTCGATGCGGGGCACTTGAGACCCTGAAGAGCGCCCCCTAGAGGCAATAAAACCTGCTGGAGTCAGGGGCATTTGCGCTTCTAGGAGCCGCTAAAAAGTGCAAGGGTTGGACTAGAGAAAAGGTCGGGTTCCTTGCATCTATTGGATCCATCCATTCGTCTCTAGTAGATTGGCTACTGACGACGGTTGGATTACAAACTTTGAAGCCTCGGCGACGTTATCATTATATTGAATAGGGTACTTTTCATCATTAATGTGGCCAAGTACAATGGCTCAATGGCCGACACCATCATGGATGTGTAAAAGTGGCTGACTATTCAATTCCTTCCGCCTTTCAGGGAGGCTGACATGTTCATCCCAGCCATCCATTGTGTTTTCTATAAATGCAATTTATTTCCAACGGTTTTGATATAAGCAATACTCATAATTTCCAAGAGACGCTAGTCAATTGTGTTTGGGTGGCTTGTAGGAGAGTTGCACCTGTAAATCTCGCACGTTTGAGTTATTCCCGGGCTGCCAACTCTAACTTCAAACTCTATGGATTGGTCTACCTTGACGCAGGAATAGGTAAGGGGGGGTGTATGTTTAGATTTTAATGGAATTCGGATAGTTGACACTCATTACTACTCAAGGTATTCATGCCGAATTCCCATTAGTACCCGTCTCTTATATAATAGCAACCCAAGAGTGAGGGAATGGTCCAGGGTAAAGACACGCCCTTATAGTGTATCTTTCAGCATTCATTTGGACATTGTATCCATTATTAAGATCCGTATAAGCCAAGAATGCCAAGAGCTTGTTGGGGTGATGAGTATTTTCCCCTGTCCTTAAAGCGGTGCTATCGTATATTGATTGGGGGACATGGAAGCGAACTCGCAACTAATATAATATGCCCATAACGAATTAGGCGCAATAGGTTCTTCAGCCACTCGTCAACACGACAACTATCTACTCTATGATTAAGACAAGCATCAATTCGCTATGTAAAGGCATAAGCCTCGGGCTCTACTCTAGTAAACAACTTATCCTAGCTTAATCTACCCTATGTCTCTACCCAAACCTCAGTAGTCAAGAGCATAATCGCCATGAAATCGCCGTGAAGTCCCCGTGATACTTATCTAATCAAAAACAACCTCTCTTCGGCCCTCTTTAGAATCTCTCCATCCATGACTCCATCGCAGTATGCCTCACCCACAAACGTAAACTCCTCACTACCGTCCAATGGCCGCGACACAAACGGGATTCTCCCTCCCATAAAGACAACAACTTGATCTCCCTCGACTGCGTGACTTGGACACATACCAACATATCCCTTTCGTGTTAGGTATGGCTTCTTCCCATCCATGGCAGCCATGTTACCCCTATACGAGCCGGATGGGAACCTTCGTGCTTCAAGTTCTGGAAAACGTGCTGTTCGCTCCTCGGGGGTCATGTCTGGCCATGATTCCAACAGGTCAAGAATGAAAAGACAGTCGAGGTATTCGTCGCCTGCGAGTGGACGGCTAGCGCGAGCGTTTGGCGTATCCTTGGTCCAGTACAAATCTCCAACAGGCACTCGCCAAACTGCCTCAGCCCGTCGTTCATCATTGTCGTAAATAGGTTCATTCTTGGCAGCTGATTTGGCGCAAAAGTCCACGATGCGGGATAGATGTGCTTGGCATAGAGCGTGTGAATTTGAAGAATGCCATGTTTCGCCTACCTCCTCAATTGTATCAACCAGATAACCCTTGATAGCCAAGATATTGGGATCCTGAATTGGCTCAAGACAGACCTTGGTATCCCCTGAAGCAGCTAAAAGATGGTTCTCTCCATTTTCGTAAATGGTGTAGAAAGAGGACTCGAGATTTGGCCTCCAGTCAGGCACCCAAGATGGGAGATGCTCCAGATCGTGTTCTTTTGGAAACTGCGAGAACGACAGAAGCTCTACTCGCCCATTCTGAATCACCCTCCGGGCCACTTCAGTGAAAATAGGCGACGGGTCTTCAGCAGCGTAGTCTGGCTTGATGGAAAGCCTCTCCGCATCAACAGCTAGACCCAATAACCCATATATGCGGTCTCGGTTCCTTGTCGCCATTGTGTCGCTATTGACAAATAGCTTTTGGAATAGGTGAAGTAGCTCATCCCCTCCTCCGAGACCCTTGTTGAAGTTTTGCCTGCGGTGTCGTATGCTGAGGAGAGGCCTAGCACGCTGGCTCAATGCCGCGTACGCGAGTTCCCGAAACTCGGTATCTGAATCCGGATGACTTCGTACCAACTGACTTATCGCTGCTGATAGGATGTTGCAAGATAATCGGACGAGCTCTACCTGGACTACTTTATACCCGCAGACAAACACCGTGTCCTGGCAGAGGCAAAGCTCTTGAACTGTCCAGACTCGACGGAACCAGAACCTATCGTGCCAGTCAACCGTTGCTTGTAAGAGATCCTCGAATCGTGGCCGTGCCAAGTCGACAAGCTCGTGATAGCCTTGTGTAAGAGGATGATCGAATTTGGGATCCTTGACTATGTCTTGCAGCAAAGAAATACGCTCCCTCGTAAAGTAGTCTTGAATTCCCAGGTCCATTGCTCTTTGGCCAACTTCCTGCCATAGATCCATCAACTCATCAGATCTGTCTGCCTCGGGTCCGAGCCAGACCAACACTTGGTCGGCTTTGGCGTAGACGTCGGACATGAGGAGTACTTGATCCGCTTTCTCAGCATGGTTGTACTGATCAATGCAGATCTGATCGACCCATAGAATTATAGGTTCTTCCCGTCTCCTGAGGTGTCGAAGAGCCGTGTCAAGGGCGGGGGTAATGGGGAGGTTGGTCCCCGAGATGCTGAGGGAGCATGTCCTCTCAGATGTGCCCCAAGTATATGAGACTGCTTTGTAGGCCTTTGGTTCGGATATTGGTGTGATAGTAAGATCACATGAAAGATGACTGGAGAAGTGATGGTCGGCTAATTCGGACGTTGCGGCCGAACTTGATGGAAGAAGTTCTATTAGGCGGATGTGGGTTGCTGCTGAGGGCAGGGAATAGTTGCCATAGTCGAAAGCACTGGGATGTTGCTGTTCCATGGCTTCCCGAAGATAAGTCTAGGGGTTCATGAACTGAAGAGTGCAGCGTGAAGGAGTTGAAGAGATGTGATACAATCTTGGTGGCCGTGAGAAAAATACCCCGCGTTCAACTTATCTAATACCCTGAACAAACTATCTTCATCCCTGCTCGGTGTTGACTCTGTATGTGATTCTTGGCCTCCACAGTCGATGAAACCAATCATAGTCATTCTGGACTTGGTGGATAAAAGGAAGACACATAGGCATATGATCAATTTGCATAGAATGGTACGTATTAGGTACGTTTAGACAATGTGGAAGCTCATACTGCCTCGGATAGTTAACATACACAGACTTTGACATGTGCTCTATCTAACCAACGAGAACAATAGCTCCGAGAAGAAGATTAGGTTGTTTCACGGCAACTACCTATGGACCCTTTCACGTCTTGTCGACAAGCTTGCAGCTAGTAGGTCATCCTTTTGCATCAAAACAATTTCCATTGACCCCATTATTGGACTTAAACGGAAGTTAGATGATGAAAACAGGCATGTCAAGTCCTGGCATCCAGTAAAACCGACTTGGGTTGATCCATCCTTCGCACCATGCTGATGATTCCTTCTCCCCGGAGGAACCCTTGAGCGGCGATATTAATATTGATCCATCAATTGAACTGTCGTTGACATGATGAAAAAAAATAATGGCAACCCGATTCTCTGCGTCCTAACAACCCATGGCATGTCAGTTGGGACACGGAGGACAGGGAAGGAGACATGCTGGAGGAGTGACGAGCTCGAGAGAAGATGGTATAGTACGAATATACGAAAAGATTTGCTCGATAATGTTAACTCACTTGGGAAAGGGAAACTCACGTTTCTTTTTGGCTCCTTGGTTCTGCTAGATTGGTTAAGCTCAATTGCCGAAGACACGGATTTTGCCTTCATGTGCACTTTTGCTGGCCTCTGGAAAGCTGATATTTGGAGAAGAATCCTAAAGAAGACACCAAAATCATCAAGGAATCGCTTCTTTTCAATATCTTTAACGAGGGGATCCCTGACTCTCATTGTAAAGAAGGGTCCGACCTCCAGGGGGCCGAAATGCCACCGAACCAGCAAGCTACGAGTTCACATTTAAGCAAGATGCTATCTCTGACTAATTATAGCCATCAAATACAATATTTTGACTAGAGGAGATATGATGTGCTGAGTGCTCAGTTGCTCCCGGGAGCTCTTGCTTGAGGGTATTCGTTGTTTGGTCATGTCTAGCATAGCGCCTATTTGCCTCCTGAACTGTTGCTATTTTTCCTTCTGTGATCTTAATTAAAGCAATTGAAACATAAATATCACCTTGGACTAATCGATTTTGTCGATTAGAATTGCCTGCGCTCTTGGTGCAGCATTGCATTCTAATTCTAGGATCTTGGTAATTGAACCCATAAACTAACCACCTACTCTTGTGCACCTGAGATCATCTTGAACAGGCCAGTTTCTGACTTGATGGATTGGCTCGGAAAACAAGACAACACTATGCGTTCAGCAACCTACACATCCATGGATCTTGAACAACCTATATCACCTCTTGGGCTGGGTTAAGTTTGCAGTGCAATGGATGTATCTACTACGTACCTAAGTGAATGCTGATTGGTGCGCCCTCTCGTGGCGTACCTTAGGCGGCAGGGGGCGGCCAGGCACATGCAATGGAAACCCCACCAAATTCAACATCAATCATCAACCTCAAGCTTGGAACCAACGTCTTGGACTCGATGTCGCCAACTTGATGGCCACCAAATAATGGGCGAAGCTCCGCAGTCCCCTCGACGACGCCACATCCTCTCCTCCATCAACCCCGACAAACCTAGGTCCAGAAGAAGAAGCGCATCGCCAGACCGCGACGACGACAAGAGGCAGCCATCGCCGAGTTCGACGTCACAGCGCCCCGACGATGATCGCGATAAGGATGCCGACAGTACGAGGCCTAGACGCTCGCGTCTCCGGCTGAAGGACCACCATAGATCTCGTCGCACTTCTCGAGACCGACATCGCGACCATGATGATTCTCATAGGCGTTCGCATCGTCACCACCATCGACATCGTCGACGGCATCGCTCTCCCACCCCGCCTAACCCCCACGAACCGGAACCTCTCGATCCCGAGGTAGCTTTCCGCGAGTCCCTTTTTGACGCCATGGCCGACGATGAGGGCGCTGCGTACTGGGAAGGCGTCTACGGCCAACCCATCCACGTCTACTCCAACGAGCGTGTGGGTCCTACGGGGTATCTAGAGCAGATGACAGAGGAAGAATACGCCGCCCACGTGCGCCAGAAGATGTGGGAAAAGACACACGCTGGTCTAATAGAAGAGCGTGCCCGCCGAGAAGAAGCAAGAAAACGCAAAGCAGAGGAAGATCGCCTTGCGCAGAAACTACAAGAGGACATGGAGCGTAGTCTACGTCGGGGCGAGGAACGTAGACAACGCCGAAGATGGGTGACACTATGGGAAGACTACATATCCGCCTGGACAGCCTGGGACGGAACCCGGGCGACTCTCGCATGGCCCGTGGAGAGCGGCCGTCGTGAGGACGTTGACGAAGCCGCTGTGCGCAAGTTTCTAGTCAACGGGTTGAATCCGCAAGAGATTGGGGAAAAGGCGTTTGTGGCGCAGCTCAAGGACGAGCGTGTGCGGTGGCATCCGGATAAGATACAGCAGAAGCTGGGAGGTCAGGTAGACGAGGATACGATGAAGGGGGTGACGGCTGTCTTCCAGATCATTGATAGACTCTGGGCGGATAGCCGACCCAAGGGGTGAGGATGGAGTAGTGTGATACCCTTTTGAACAAGTTTGGTTATATTTTGGGAACAGCATCGGGCGAGTGCTGCCTACATCCTGCAGGGTCTTCTCTCAGGTGTTCATCATCCCGGGATCGTGGCGCAGAAAGCTTAGTTGGGTATACAAGGCGATGCCAAGGAAGCCGTTGCTGCTGGCAATTATGCTCTATGCGGACAGACATACATACGACGTAAATGAACATAAGCTTGACCCAAGGGTCCTGTTTCAGAATGACAAAAAAAACGCATGGAATTCGGATCGTATTTCGCTCCAAGGAATGTTTGTTCGTACTCGGTAATGATATTGAGGCTGAGCAAGCAAATCAAAAAGATGATCACGGGGACATTCCTACACGCCCCCTTTAGACGAGAGGAGGTAATTGATCATAAAGAAAAAAAAGCTCGTGAAGGCATCGCCACTTATGAGGAATGAATTTGAGTTTGTTAATGCTAGTGTTTCACCAGATGGAGAAATAAGTGAAACGAGATCCTATTATGAATGTCAGCTACGATGTAGCCAATCAAGACCAGAGAGGAATTTGTGCATGCGGCTGACTCTGAAGGAAGGCAAAGGATTACGTCGCCTCTCGTATTCATTGAGCTTCTAGGACGTCATGGGCGATGCGGTGCAATGCTATGCTATGCGATTATTGTATGCACGTCCCGTGTCAGCGGCCAAGTGGATGATGCTGGGCCCAGGCTAGGGGCAGTGAAACAACACCAAAGGTCGGTAAACCGGGCCAACACCCATGCAATGCACAAGTCTGGGGGATCGTCATTGGTACATGGCCGGCAAGGATTGTGGACATGACCTTGTACGCATTAAAATAAAGTAATCAAGTCTTCAATCCATGAACATGAGTGAATAAAAAGAGTAAAAACCCTTCTCTTGTTAATGATATAAGACGTTACATAGTTATCCACCCCCATGCTTCCCAATCTCATCTCAGTCCACCTTCTAAAAGTTACTGTAAATAAACCAAGTTTCCATCCCTTCTAGCGGCAGTTGCTCCCGCGCTAGATGATTAAATCCCGAGTTCCCGCCACACACCCCTTGCATCCCATCGGATTGGCTGGGGTTCGGACAGGCGAGGAAGACTCCCTTTTTGATGCGTTGTGTTGTTTTTGTATGGCGTGTACAAAGAGGAAAAAGAAGTTGACCGTTCGAACGTTTTCATTCCCGCTTGGCTTTGCATGTGAAGATAGAAATTCAAAAGTAATCAACTCTTTACATGTTGACAATGACGGCGGCACCACCAAAGAGAGCACCCATGGCGATGGCAGCAGTGTGCATGGCACCAGAGTTACCCTCGGTGGCACTGCTGGCGAGAGCACCAATCTCAGAGGTGGCAGCAGCGATCTCGGAGCTGATGGAGGCGGCATCTGAGCCAGTAGCGTCGGCAACCTTGGAGCTCAGGCTGGCGATGCGGTCGCCGAGCTCGCTGGTCTTGCTGGCAATGGCAGCAGTGTCGGCGGTGTTTCCGGTCTCGGTGCCGGTCTCAGTACCAGTCTCGGTACCGGTCTCGGTCTCATCGGAGGCGGTGCCAGTCTCGGTCTCGTCAGTAGCGGTGCCGGTCACGGTCTCGGTACCGGTCTCAGTGACAGTCTCGGAGGCACCGGTGGCAGTGGCGGCGCTGCTGAGGCTGGCAACACGGGAAGAGACCTCCTCAGCAATGGAGGAGGCAGCGTCAGAAGCATCGGCAGCTCGGCTCGAGACCTCAGAGGCGATGCTCTCAACACGGCTGCTGACATCGCCGATGATGGAAGAAACAGCATCCTCACCGGGGACGGAGATGGACTGGGCCTGTGTATCATGTCAACAGCTGTATCTCATACAGCTCATGTGTAATGCATACCTTGGCAAGAGCCATGATGGCAAAGACGGTAGCAGCAGAGTACTTCATTGTGACGGTGTTGTGTAAGTGAAAGTGTTGAAGGGTTTGAGTTCTGAGTGAATGATATCGACAACAAGAGTGCTAGTCTGAGCTGAGATTGGACAACGGTGGATAGAGAGGAAGACAAGAAACAGGAACACAGAAACGACCGGAGGACAGGACGTTTTATGGACGGCCAAGCAGGCCATGGCATCTTGCATGGACGCTCGTCAACACTATACGGCCACGCCCCCTTCAGCCCCGGAGTCTCCGCTATTCCTCTGGGGGGCTCGGAGCATGGTAAGAGAGGCCTGTCGGGACCATCGATCGGTACATGGGTGTCTGACACTTGACTGATGTCAGTCTAGACGACGGAACAGAGCTGTCTGTACCGGTACCCTCCCACTCCCCCCTCCCCTTCGGGGCCTAGACACATGGCCGAGCTGTCTCGAGGAACAGCCTGTGGCTTCAGCTGAGAGACAACGACTCAGCCTCCTAGGGAGACGAGGGATGCCATGCCGGTCCGTCTCACATTTGGGTTGAGTTCGGTTCTCCCTTGACGATGTTGTTGCCGGAAATAACCACAGGCTAGTCGATCTGAGGAGCACTTCGCCATCCATTTCAGGCAGCCTCATACGAGCCAAAACTTCGAAGCTTTGGTGCAGACCGCAAAAGTCAATCCATCCTAGCTGCGTTCACCGTACCCAAAGGCCAAGAAAACGGTTGATTCGTTGGTACCTTGCTTTGGTTCGTTTTGGCTTGTCTTGTCGCCGTGCCGTTTTCCGATGTTGGAAAACCTGGAAATGGTGAAGCAACAACGGCTTTCAAACATGAAGCTGCAAGATCCAATCTCGCCCAAAACAGGAATTGCTCACCGGGAAATCTCCCGTTCAAGGTAGCCAGTAGCGGTAACATCATCATTCATCATGCTTTGGCCCATTGTAACAGGGGGTGGACCGTCCCCCGTCGGAAGTCGCCATTAGCCATGAGGCTCTGATTGGGGAGGGGGGAAAAGTCAGTTGGCGAGGCCGAGCCCGAAATGCTTGCTTGAAAGGGGATAAGGTCCATGGGCTAGTGAGAAGCTGCTGCAGAATGAGCCCTGGCGTTTGAGAATGCCTTGGTTGTCTTGCTTGGCTTGAGAGCTCGAGCTGACATGACAGCAGCAATCAAATCGAATAGTGCAAGTTGGATGCAGGTGGAGAAAAAGGCCATCGCGTAATGGGGGCCGGGTCTTTGCGTCACAGTGGAGAGGACAACAGCCAACCCCACACTTTCAATGGATGTCAAGTGCTCTCAGAGGTAGGTACCTTCCATCCTTTGTAGCTACCCACTACGTAGCAGGTACCAGACCTTCTTGCTCAATACTGCTGTACCGTTATAATTGCTGCAAGCCTATGAATAAACAATCAATCAATCGACAACGAGTGAATCAAGCGGAGCTTGTACCTGAATCATTCTCAGTCTAGATCCCCATCAAAGACATTGCAATCTTGTTCTCAAGGGGCAGGACATCGCATTGCATGAAAGATCCAGCTCCTCCTCCCTTCACTCACAGCCGACAGCTGTTGGATGCCAACTCACATATTACAGTCAGCAGCTCTCACACCCGAAACAAGCCTCGTTCAAAGCCCTGTTGGGGCACCTAACCAATCACACACCAACCGACAAGAGACACTTGCCATCCTCGCCTTTCCCGTCCCTGTCGTGTTCCCCCAAGGTAGCTCGCTGTTCGAGAAGCGCCAGTTGCCGCTAGCGTCCTGGGGATCGACCGATGACTTTGGGGCAGGGCAGGACTATTTCCTGTAGGCTGTGGAAGCTCCCGGACTTTCCTCAGGGATAAGTAGGTATGGAGGCAAGGTCCCATCTCTTCAAGGGAAAACAGTACGTTGGGATTGTCGGCGGTATGCGACGTGATTTACAACTTAATACAGAACCCTGACAGCAATGCCTTTCGTTCCAGGCGAGACCGCTGCTATTTGGAGGAGAAACCAACCGCCAGGCCCGCCCTACACGAGACGTGCCTCTCTGGTTTGGCTGATGGATCGATCTCCAGGGCTTTCCGCCTGCAGTACCTGCACCTGAACGCGCGGCACGCGACATGCAACCTAGACGAGCAGACCAGAGTTCCAATGCCTCTTGTCTCGAGGTAGGTATGCTCCTGATCAACAACAAGCCCTACCAGTCTCGGGGATCATCCCACATCCTTCAATCCCATCATGCAATTGCCATCACTTAAGATCATCCCGCACGGCTCATTAGACATTTCATTCACCGGCTATCACTCTCTGCAGCAGTGATCCTCCCTTGACCATCTCCCCGCAGCCTGCCTACTTTTGCTTGCTTCTTCCCCCCTGTCTTGCTTGGCTGACGCCACGAACAAAACCGCTGTCACACTCCCCCGGGTTTGTACATCAAAGTCGCAGCATTTGTATCCTTGAGGTGAAGATCAACAAAAAGAGAACAGAACCTAGAAGTGAAATTCTCAATATCAAAAAAATGGGCTGTGGTTTTTTTTTACTCTTCAACTCTCTCTCCGGTGGTGGTTGTTTTTTTTTTGGTTGTTTTTTTTTTTTTTTGGAGAGAGAGGAGAGTTTGGTTTTAGGTGTGGAATGATGATTTGACTACTCGACCAGACGCCGAGCACTTGTATGTGCTTTTTGTGTTGGGAGAGAAAGAGTTAAACTTGGTTGTAAAACTACCTCGCAGATTTGATATCGACAGCGAGGACTCCTTTGACTGCCCATTGTCGTTCGTTGACTGCTGGCCGTCCACCGCTCTCTTCGAGCCCCATGGCAATCCCGTTGCCATGTCCCCGGCTTGGCACTACCGATCGTCAATGTCGTTATTCCGCTGCCTTGGTCTGTTGCTTGGCCAATGCGAGCCAAGCCAAACCAGACCTGCTCTTAGGAGTTATTGATGGGGTCTAGTTCTCAGCCTTGACCCTCCTCTGCTTGAAATGGCCCCTGATCGAGATGCACGGGGGCCGCGCTTTAGTGAGACATTGAATGCCCGTCCGCTTCAACGTCCGTTCCAAACAGGAATCGCCTCTCCGCCACGCGCGCCCCCCCCAACAAAGTGGTTCCCTCACCAGGCTGGGGGCTAGGCCAAGCACCGGGCTCGTTCGAGGTCGGTTCAGGCTCACGAGCCACCGGGGCCACAGGTGAATGGGGTGCGAGATTTCCAACAAAAAGTCCTGGTTACCTGCGTCATCAAGGCTCTCCAGCTGGCCTGTAATGTCATATCCAATCAACGCCGTTGTGAATAGCCGCAATCACTGCCACAGCCCGTCCCGTCTGTCAGCCCCCAAACGCCGATCTCCAAGGTCATCGTCGTGAGACACCACGTACTCAACCCACCCGCGCATCCATTTGCAATCCTTCTCAGACATCTCGGTATGGTGAGATGCCTTTCTTGAGCTCTTCCACAATTTCTGCTGCCTCTAGCGTGCTCCGCGCCTCGAAATCGTACCGTTTGCTCTCTGTCGCCTTGTACACCACTAGCTATTTTTGATACGTCGTTAGAATCACACATGACCTCGACATCAGACAGATGAACATCAGCATGAACTTACCTTGACATTTGTGGGATGTTTCCGAGGCACTTTGCATCCTACCACATTGCTGAAGTGCACTGTTGTTGTTTTGCCTCCGCCATCGTGTAACGCCTTGCCACCCGAGGCTGGCATGATGTGAATGTACTCGCCGTCGATCACCAAGATGCGTTCGCTCATTCCTACAATACGCATCGGCTGCTTTCGCCAGACCGTGTACTTCTTGTAGCTGGCGTTGCTGAGTTCGTCCTGCTTCAGAGACTCTCGCGCCAATGGGTGGCTTCCCACCATCTGAACCTGCTTCTTGCTCCGCTTCTGTGTCGAAGGATCTGGAAGCTGCAGCATCTTTGGCGATGAACTGCCCGGCGATCCAGTGATGGTCAACGGCCCGTCCGTCGCGAACCGTCGTCTGTACAGCTCCAGATCGGAGACGTTGCCGATCGACGACACGGGCCGGTCAATCATGACTACAGCTCCCGACCCGGGTAGCTTTAGTACATGGTTGGCCTTGTCCAGCTGTCTCTTCCGACATACCATATCTAGCACCTCGGCTAGATAGGTATCTGTCGTCACATCTAGCGTAACCATCTGGCCTGGTGCAATGTCTGAAGACATGATGTGAATCCGGAGCAGCTTCTGTTGTCCCCGTGATGTGTTGGGAGCCGCGATGGGTGCCTGCGGCATATCTGCTGCAGGTGCATTTGATCGGTATGTCGTCGTGACGATGGGATTCTGTCTTGGGCGGGCGGCCAGGAAAGAGTTGACTTGCGGACCTGGTGTGCCCCTAGGCGTGGCATCTTCATCCTCTCGCCCTGGTTCTGATTCCAGAGTCACTCCGCCACTCTCCTGTGATGTTACAGGCTCGTCTTCTTCCTCTTGCGGTGTAAGTTCCTTGTTCTCAATATACTCTTCCTCTGAGGCTGCTGCCAAGGCAAACTCGTCAAAAGCTGTAGAATTCGATCGCATACGACCTCCACCTCGCAGGGCAGCATTGTTCACCGTAGTAAACGAAGTTAATGGTTCCCTTCTCGGAACGGGAGGGAAATCATCATCCACCTCACCACCTTCTTCAACCATTCGAAGGGTCCACCAGTTGATGTTGAGCTTGTCCGTGGGGATTGGCGGATCCATCTTCTCTTCATTGTAGCGATACAAGCTCAGGCCAACGAGGTCCGCTACGGTCACTGCCCTCTCGGCGCCCTGCCCGTCCTGAACACGTGGACGGATGAGCACTTGGAACGGCTTGCTTGGTGTTTTGGAGAAGGCGGCATAGATGCGCACGCGAATGGGACCTTGCGTCCCCTGTCCGCTGAAATGGGCAAATCTGTGGAAGGGGATAGTAGCTTTCTTGTCTTTGGCCTTGAGCGCGGCGGACAACAAGCTCTTGGGCTGGGCGATGCTGAGCGGCCTGATCATGCTCATGGGCCTCGGGGGCGGTAAAGATCCAAGAACGATGGGATTCGTCGGTGGCCGAGACTTGCGAATCGTCGATTGTCGCACAAAGTTCTTAGGCGGTGTTCCAACAACTTGACGAGTGGGTGATCCATTAATGGCTGGGTTCTCGACGCCATCGAGGATAGATGCCGAGTCTATGCTCTCCACATAATCATCAGACATATCTGAAGCCTCATCGGAGTCTTCTTCCTCTTCTGGTAAGAGAGATGTGCCCACCCGATTGATGCCGGGCGTGGGCTCCTCAAGGATTCTCGCTTGAAGCTTCGCTGCTCTAGCTGCAGCCCTGGCAGCCTCCCGATGTCTCTGGACAGTGGGAATGTCGATCTCGTTTTCGGAAGATATCTCGCTGCTGGTGACCGTGTCTCTTCGTGGCCTCTCCCTGACTGTCTCCAATGCCGACTGTGAACCTCGTCGGGGCGCCCTTGGTGATACTGCCCCTACCTGTCGTAGATTGGTGTTTTGAAGTGGCGATGAACCTGCTCTATGCCTCACTGGCATCTTGGCGAATTTGATTTGCTGTGCGGCTCTTTGATCCGTGTCATCATCGCTGTCGTCGCTCAAGTCGCTACTGTCCTCCTCTTCCATCTGTTCTCGGCGCCTGCGCCGCTTGATAGCCATCCCAGGCCCCATGGTATCGGATCCGCCAGCGGTGAGCATGCCTCCATCTTCATCTCCATCCTCGAGCGTGAGGCCTGCCTGTCGAGGTGCCTGGAAGTATTCGGAAGCGATAGCGGTGGGTATTGGGGGTGAATGTGTCCGCTTAATGTGAGAGGAATTGGGTCGCCAGCCGGCGGCTTTGAAGGGAGCTGAGTTTAGGAAGCCATCGTTGACGGTCAGGAGACGCTCGCCCACACCGTCGGCGATCTCGTTGAGGTAGCTTGTGCGGAGCTGATAGGACACGAGTCTAGGGGGAATGCCATGTCAGTGGATGGTGGCTGTCGGGGTCTTAGAGCAACGTACTCTTCTAACTGAATGACGGACATGATGGCGACTGCTTTGGCGGGTATATATCACGCCAGTATCACGCCGATATCTTGAAATGCGTCATTCTAAGAAGCCCAGAGTTGAAGGTTTGAGGGGCAAGGAGCATTGGTAGGGAGCGTTGCGATAAGCTATTCGTGGGGTTCAGGCGCAGTGCAGCCTCGTTCGCGTCTTGGATGCGCAAGGACCCATGTGGCTTGCGCCTGAGCACGGGCCACTAGAGGCGAGGCAACAATGGGGCGCATTTCAACTTCAGGTCGCGAAGCTCAGGAAAGCAAGCAACTTTGCGATTCCATCCTCAACTTTTATAGTTGACGGCTATTCTTTGTCCAATATTCATCATGGGCCTGGTTGATTATTCCGACTCTGAGGGCTCAGGCTCTGAAGCCGAGGCCCCCGTCAAGCCAACCCCCAAGACTACGTCGTTCTCCAAGAAGCCCTTCCAGAAAGTAGTTGATCGATCCAATCCTGGCAAAATCGTCGTCAACCTCCCTCAACTCTCCAACGATACACCCAAACAAAACGAAGAACCTCCTACGAAGCGCGCGAAAACAAAGGGATCAGGTCTCTTTTCTGGGTTCAACTCATTCCTACCGGCCCCGAAGAATGCGAACAAGCCAAAGACAACCTCCACGGCATCAAGCAGCACCACATCGAGACCAGGCGTCAACCTTAAAACGAGCGCTGCACCGGGTTTCAGCCGAGGGACAGAAGATGAGGGCGAGGGGCTGGGCGATAGCACCTCGTCAGGAGGGTTGAGCCTACCACCACCAAAGACTGCTCAACCATCCATCCCAGAAGGACAGAAGCCTGCCGATGAGGTCAAGCTTGTGGGCAAGCCGTTGATGTTCAAGCCCCTCTCGGTTGCAAGGAACCCACAGAAGAAGAAAAAGTTGAATTCAGGGGCAGCGAAGGTAGTTGCTGCACCGTCTCAACCAACCACTTCAGAATCCAAGGAGATAAAATCCGGGCCAGCGCCAGAACCCGCTCAAGCTCCTCCCAAGGTGTCTCTATTTTCGATGCATACGGAAAAACCTTCGGAACCAGCAGATGCTACAACGCGAAGCGCTGTCTATGAGCCCATGTTTGCAACTCAGGAAAGCTCATTGGCCCACGACGATGGCGCATACGCCGACTACGCGCAGTATGCAAGCCATTCACAAACAGGTCCATCTGCCACCACATTGCCAGGCTCTGAGTCGCTGGACACGGTGGCAGACGATCTCAACCTTTCAGCTGCCCAACGACGTGAGCTCTTTGGTCGTGGAGGCCTAGGCAAGCAAGCAGCCAAGAAGGTTATCAACTTCAATATGGACAAGGAATACCAACACAACGAGGAGATCCGAGCGTCAGGAGAACAGCAGATACACAACCCCGTGCGTGCTCTCCAGGGCGGCAAGCACAGTCTTCGCCAGCTGGTACAGAATGTGCAGAACCAGCGCGAGGCTCTCGAGGACAGCTTCGCCAAGGGGAGAAGCAACCGCAAGGAGGCGTCGAGCAAGTACGGATGGTGATGATAATGATACCCAAATTTTACACAGAATATCCAAAAATGAAAGAGGCATTTCTATTTACATCTAAACCTGAAAAGGGGCTTCCTACAGATACAGCCACGCCGCGCTCCAATACCAATCCCAAATATGCGCAGCGAGGAGCAATACCAACGAACAAAAGGGGGTGTCTTAAACAAATCATTCGCCATCCCACGAAATCAAACCCAAGCAAATCCGTTTTTTTCAGAATGTTTCCACTCCAACCTTTCGGCCGCTCTGGAAGGCATTATCTGCCATCATGAATCCCCATTCTCCTCGTGTTATGGGCGAAATATCTTCATATCCGTTGGGCGTCATGGGTCCAAACTTGGCTGACGCCGGGCTCATAAGTATCGGGGTTGGTGTGAGAGGACTGAAGGCGCTCTTATTTACAGGAGCTGCGCTTAGGACCTGGTCAATGGTTGAGCCCTCCCACGGCTGCATCGAGAAGTAGAGCCTGTCGGTCGGTCGTGCCGTACGTTCTTCATCCTCCTCTTCCTCTTCGACTTTGACGATGGGTACTTCTGGTTTCTTGGTTTCAAAGTTGGTCAGCAGTTTCAGCTGGGGCTTTGGTGAAGGAGTTTTCTCCTTGGTGATGGCAAGTCCGATCATGTCTTCCTCGATCTCGGAATCGCTATCACTCTCTTCGAAATCGCTGATTGCCTTGATTGCCGGCTCGGTGAATCCTGACAAGCCTTCGATGCCTCCGAGTTGCTCCGGTCCGCCATACGCACGCCGATACATGCGTTCCAAATCAACAAGGGCAGAGTTAGACACACTCAGCCAGTCATATGATCGGAGAATGGCAGTTTTGGAGACCTTTGACCCGGTGGCTAGGATTGTGCGGCGGAGTTCGTCAACGGCGTCTTCGAGGCGTAGGTGAGATTTCGTCTTGGAGTAACTGGATAGTGCGCTCTTGAGGCTAAACAGCCGATCGAGCGAGAGTAGAGTCAGGCCTTCAGAAGAGAAGAGGACCTCGTTCTGGATGATGGAGCTATGGATGAGTTGGTTGGTGAGTCCGCAGGCGGAAGGCCTGACTGCTGGTGAAAGCCACTCAGAACTTTGAAGTGTTAGCAAGATATCCGACATACTAAACATACACCCAAACCCACCCAACACGGAACTTTTTCTCCGTCTTTTCCAGTGTCTGGTTAAGAATCTTCTCGGACCGAGGATGGAGTTCATTCGTATGGATGAGACGCATGCCAAAACCCGACGACGACATGATGGAGCTCATGGTGTCAGTGGTAGTCGACGAGGCGGTACCGGGCGTCATGGGAGGAGGTGATAGAGGTGTTGTGGGCGAGAGAGGCCATCTGAACCGCGAACTCGGCGTATCCGGCGGAGGAGCAAAGCCAGGCGAAGATATTCCACTTCGTGGCGAATCCATCGACCGTGCCGGCGTAGGTCCATTATACGAACTGGCCAGGACCAACGACTTGAGCTTCGACATGGGCCCATTTCCAAAGTTGAAGCGGAAGCCGGGAGACAGCGGCGTCGGAGTCGTCGGGGTGATGAGGCCCCTCGGCGGCACAACAGACGGTAGCTGATAGTCTCGACGAGCAACGACGAGGGTGATGTGTTGAGACTTGCGAGCTAGACGGGCTGATGCGTACTCGAGGGCCGGCGCGAGATGAGGCGGCAGGTGGTGAGCGTCCAAGATGGAGGTGCCAGCCTCCAAAGGCGAAGAGATTCTCTCTTTGAGCGACATATTTTTTTCTTGTCTGTTGTTGTTAAAGCCTCGAGAGGCAAACGACTCGATGGTTCAAGGAGGGACAGCCACAAAACGGCCAATGTAAGAGGAATAAAGGAGTGCAAAGAATCAGCAAATCAAACAAGCCAAGGGAACGCGAAATCAACAACATCCAGGCCGCACAGCAGCTGTTATCTCCTTCAGCCTTGTCGTTGGTCGTGCGTGCAACGAACAAACAAAACAAAACAACTTCGCCGTGATCCTATGGAAACAAGACAAGAAGCAGGAGACATGCAGGATGGAAGGAGTTTTAAAAACCCGCATACAAAACAAGTTTCGTTTTTTTCCTCACTCACACAACACCCCGGGCACTTGTTTATGTTTCAAAACTCTCCTGCGTCTGGCCAGTCAGCCACTGGATTTTTCGTCTCGCCTGAGGTGTGGCCTCCCTCTCCGTGACCCCCCGCCGGAGAAGCTGACCCTAGTAGAGAGAAGATGGTCACTTTGGAGTATAGCGTCAGAGTGGTAGATGAAACGTCAGGGAGGGGGGGGACCCTTGAAGGGGCCAGACGCTACGTAAGAAAAGGGGAATTGCATGAGCTGCTCATCACCTCTTGCTCATCATCCATCTCGCACCGCTTCTCTATCACTGCTTTCCTCATGGTTCCAGCCTGTCAAACGGTGCAAATGCCGGGAACGACCCAATCGGCAGGAGGGGGACGTTCCCTCGGCGGCTAACGTGCATTAGCGCGTGCCCGGGACTGCTATTTTCAGCAGCGGCGGGGTTCCCGGTACGCCCCGTGATTGGCTAGCGGGAGTTAAAACATATTTTTAGAACTGATGGGCGATGCGAGCGGCGCTGTGACAGGCTGCAAAGGTGTGAGAGATTCGGGGATCCCTGGCGCAGATTGCAATCGGAGGGGTTGGTTGGTCGAGTGAAGGGCCCAAGAGGTTTGTGAAGAGGCAGGGACTTGGTGCAGTAGTGCACATAGATTTGGTTTCTTCAACAGTGGACCACCACCAAGATGGATACTCGTCAATGATTTCTTTCCATGTGAGCATTTCCGTTGAGAGTCTTGATGGTCATGGTCAGTTGTCTCCGCCATCGTGACTGGCCCTTGCACATTCCTCTCCAGCTGTCAGACGTCGGCACTTGTCATTCCGAGACGAACCAACATATCTCACAGCTTCCACACATCCATCCACCAGCCACCGCCCCAATTTCTCACCCCAAGGTAGACTTTTTCTTACCCAAGATGGGGGATCGTGGAACCAGCCCGGCTTCGTCTTCGACGGCCATGTCTCTAATACTTTCTATTTTCGCATCTTCATTGGCATCACATCATCGTGTGGTATCCGAGGCGGGCCTGGAATATTGGCCGCCCCGTGGCTAAAGATAGGTAGCGTCGGCCAGCCGCCGGCCCCAAATGTTGCCGTCATACAAGGGGGTCGTGATTTTATGATGCCCTTCTATAGAAGCTGATCCTGGCTGTTCGGCCGTCGATATTACATCGTCGTCCACCAGGATACCCATTACTGGCGCCACTTGACAATCTCAAAGATATTCATAGAATCAATCACATGGTGTCGGCGGCAAGCCTGGCCGTGAGACACAGGCGTCATGGCACAGGAGTCTGTCCAAGTTCAAGACTCCCGATGAGTATTCACATCGAGGTTGAAAAGTTTCCAACTCGATGTGATCCGTCTACCTTGACTTTGCTTCGTGTAATCATTCATCATTTCTGTCCTCATGCCCAAAAACCAAGGCAGAGGGGGGATGGATACAAGAACGCTGGTCTTGATCTTGGTCTCGAAAGCAATACCCTTCTTCATCTTCACTGACCCCCTGATTTCTCTCATCTCGCGGTCTGGTACCGCCGTATCCCTGTTCATTATCCTTTAGCCCTTGCGCCGTCACTCCCTTGCTATGCATTTTTGCTCAACATCAACTGTGTTCGACAATCATCCGTTTCCGGCCGGCCCTGGCTGTCATGATAGATGATGCCTTGACCTCTACTCACCCTTTCCGTAGACTAGCGAGTGTAGATGATAAACCAGAGAATCGAAATCAACAAAAGACAAATGCCTGCCTCCTTTGCCCTGACGCCTGTCTCGCCCCGTCTCTCTCCAGACCTAGCGAGCTCATTCATTCATGCATGTATGGTCTGTCATCAAGCCAGTTCCACGTCGTTCATCTCGTTCAGTCCTGTAATGTTCATCTCCACCAGGTCGTCAATCTGGTCTGATGATCCACAGGATCCTTCCCAGTCTTTACCCAGCGTCAGCCGTCACCTGAAGTCTGTTGTAATAGTATCGGAGTCGCTAAACGACTGTGACATACCGGACCCGTCTTCCTCCATGTCATCCACGATCAGCCTGCGGAGGGGATCCAACACCTCTGTCCTGTAGCGTTAGCCTAATTCTTTAAGGGGGGACCAGACCGGGCCGAGTCCACTTACCGCGCTGCAAGCCCATAAACTCTGTGTCGACATCGTCTTGTTTCTCGGGATCACTTTCGATAGACTTGGCGCATGACTCAATCACACGCGAGAACGAGCCTGCAATGTCTCGCCCCAAGTGTGCTCTCCTTCGGACGTGATGCTCCTCGAGATGCCCCAAACACGTGAGGCCCAATTGTCTGACCGTCAGCTTGATCTCCTCCCGATCCTCAGGGTCTCGATCAGCGACCGACTCGCTTTGCAAGGCCTGGAACAGCTCGCGGTCCAGGAAGTTCTCTGTGGCTGCTCGCACGGTGCTTTCCTGATAGGCTAGGAGATGAGGTGTCCAGTTTGGCACCAGACGGAGACTGAGACTCCTGATGGTCCTCGCAAACTCCCCTTCTGACCGCTCAAGTGTCAGTGCTCTGTCAAAGAAGCGAACAAAGTACACCCCTTCTGTGTTTTGCAGGCTTTTGGCTTGCGTGTACACATGCTGAATCATCTTTGTGGCAAAGTCGAGTTGCCCAGTGCTCTCAATGTAGGCGCCGGCCGCCCGCAAGAATGGGTCCATGGCTTGAGTTGACGTCTCACCCCGGATGCATCGCTTCAACGTGGCCAGTATCTTGCCGTCCATCGTCGAGCCGATCCCGGTCAGGAATCGGATAATGTCGTCGGTTGGACGGGTCGCTTGGTCGATCCCCAGTAGCTTCTCCACGAAATGGCTGCCGTGAGTATCGTCCAGACTGATGTGCACGAGTTGGACCTCTTCCGACGTCCAGCTGAAGGGTCGTTCCATCCGCTCCAGTCGATCGGCTGCGTCTTCAACAATCACATCTGTTCCCAGCTCCGGCTCCAGCTGCTGCAGAAGATAATCGACTAGCATGATCACCGATACGTAAGAAGGCGGTCTGGCGTTGTTGATGCGTTTGAGAACAGCCTGCAGCATCCTTTGATAGCTTCCGGTAAGGGCTTGTGCTGGATCTGCCGAGATAATACGCAGAAGCCTCGCCAGGTAATTAGCAGCGAGAACATATCCGACTTCGCGACTTCCTAGCTTTGCAAAGCCTAGAATAGCCCCAAAGCAGTCATCCCACGATCTGAGGTTCATATGGAAGAAGTTCCATAGGTGATTGAAGAGAAGCATCACGCCATCAATGACTGAACGGTGAGCAACAGCACCCTCGGTAATGTTCTCGTCTCCATCGGGATCTGAGATCGGACTATTTGGGACCGGCGGATCGTAGACATGAGGTAGGCCTTTGGCGATCTTGTGTATAGCGACAGTGAATATCTTGCTCATGAAGTTGCGTACAGCCATTTCTGGGTTCCGCTGAAGGAGGGCGCGTAATGCATCGTGCCGTTGGTCAAAGTAGCTGTAGAAGGCAAACGCACAATGGTGGCATGAAGTGATAGCCTCGCTGATCAACTTGGAGAAGCTGAGGAAGTCCGGCATGTCCTTTGCTCTTGTGACGACCTGGTCCAGGTGGCTCAGCAATGTATGCATGGCTAGATCCTGAAGCCCATGCTCTTGAGCACGATCAATCAGGAACTCGCCAATGTTCTGGTTCGTGTCAACTTCACGACAGCTTCCGCAAAATTGTCTCGTCTGCTGGAATAGCATCTGAACGAGTCTGAGGTTGCTGGGATCATATATACAGTGACGGCGAAGGATCACTGTGTTTTCGCTCATGATGTGATCTTTGAGATCGTCAGCCACATTGACTCGCAGAGGCCCTGGGATGCCCAGGCTCATCATCCTCTCCTGCTCAGCTCTTAGAGAAGAGGCACGTTGGTAAAACAGCATGTATGCGCTGTATGTCTTGTCGTAGATGATACCGTTTGTGTCGTATGGACGATGATCAGGGCCACCGAATGTGGAGCTCTCCATGTGCGAGGGATCCCATGCCGTTACCATATCGTCATTGAACTCAACCCAAGTCTGGCGACCTGAGGCGGAAGGGCGCTCACGGATGTACGAGTAGTAGTGGCCTGATTCAGCCGTGCCCGAGTGAACGAGAACACCGACCAGTTCGAAGATGTCCTCCTCAGTGTCATTTTCCGGGTTGCTCAGGTGCTCGATAGTGTAGGGTCGCAAGTTGACTTTTGCTGGGAATGAGAAGTAATCGTTGATCTTGCTTCGCTGAAGAGTACGGAGATTAAAGTCAAACCGCTTGAGGTGAAAGATGACATTGTCTGGAATGTCTTTCAGACACGCCCTCTTGACAGCATCAACGTGTTTGTCGCACGTTGAACACTTGTACTTGTTGTCTGTTGATTGTTAGCGGCCTTCTTGAGACAAATCGAATAATAAGCAAGCATACCCCCTTCCATGATCTCGCCATCCACGTAAGCCTGAAGACTATCTTCCAGCGTGTTCTTGCCCTTGATGTCGCATTGAATCGCAGAGAATGGCTCGAGTCGTTCAGAAATGTGCTCACACTCTTTTGACTTGACTTGCTGCACGAGTTGACCACCGTAAAAAGATTTGAGCCTCCTCTTCTCTTCGTGGCTGTGAAACTGACCCTCCCAGCGGTCGAAGAGTAGGTTGTAGAACTCATCCACGTCCATTTGACTGTGAATGTCGATGAGGGTGTCATCGTAGGTCTTGATTGAACTGACAAGATTGGTGGGATCAACAAAGCGACGGTAGCTTTCCTGCATGAAGCCAAATAGCTTTTGGGTGTAGAACATGAGTTCTTGGCTGTCGGCGGGATCATGAAGTTTCGAGTTCAGGATGAATTGTCGGAATCCCGTGTTCATGAAAAGCTGCGCCAGAATCGAATTGAGGTAGCATGTGTTCGATAAGTTTAGCAGGCCAGCGTAACCACATGGTGCCCGCAGTGCTCGGAGGCGCTCAAATTGATACGGGAGCTCGTAGAGATATGGCTCATCTGGTTTGAATGTCAGCGGGTGCGAGGTTGATATGGCGCAAGACATGCCGTCATCGTCATCATCGTAGAAGGGCACAAGACTCTCGAGCGATTCCAACAGGCCCTTGGTCTTTTCTGGATCGTGCTTCACGAGATGGAAAAGGATTTCACAAAGCTTCGCTCTCGTTTCACTGTGGAGAACCACCCTAGGGATGGGCTGCTCGCTCAAACTGCGCTTGGGAGGATACAACTGCTTCCAGAATAGTGACAAAGGCAAATCCCTATAACGAGTCAGTTCATCGGTCCTGCATGGCAAGGTTTCATTCTCGTACGCTGGCAGTTGCGGGGACTGGGCAACCGAGGGATCAAGTTGCAGGCAAATATGTAAAACTGTTGCAAGGCCTTTCGCAACCGAATCCTCTCCAGCTGAAGACCCAATGGCCTGTGTACTCGGTCAGCTTGTACAACTCAATCTCGAAGCTGACGGAACCTACTTCAGTTGATGTATGGGCGAGCAAGAGCTGGCTGACCTGAGAGGCAAGCCTTGGGAGATCCAACACGCCTGGCGATCGAGCTTTCAATCGCATCAGCAAGACATACGTCAGCCTAAAGAAGTCTTCACACTGGTCCGGATACCCGGCTATCTGCAGCACAAGGTCGCTGACAACACCCCAAAAGTACGAGACCAGGGCTACAAAGATGTCGTCCGGGCTATTTGAGGATGACTCGTTCAACCTGTCCAACGGCTGTGTGTGGCCTGTCATCGAGACAAGCTCTTCAATGAGCTTCACAACAAGCGACCTGACCCCAGGTCTTGGATCAGTAAGCAAAGCACGGTGTAGTAAAGCCACAAAATCGGGGTTTGTGTTGAGCTTTGCCCAGAATTCACCATTGATAATGCTCAGGCGGAGTGTGAGGGCAAGTGTCCCGGCAATCACTGGTGAAGCATCGCCCGGGGAATCTATGGCGCATGTCAAGATTTCAACGAGCCGAGCTGGTTCAGGCACGATAACGATGTCCGTACTGACTGGTCGTCCTGGGGTGTAGATCTCTGTGACCAGGCTAGATCCAGCAAGCGTTCCAGTGGACCGTAGCATATTATCCAGCAGCCGTCGGAATGCGTGTATCAAGTTGGCAGTGAGTTTCAGACGGAGGCCCACAGAAGTTTGATCAAAGACATTTTTGTCCGAGATTGCCTGAGTGGCAAAGAAGAGGCCCGTCTTCAGAGCTTTGGTATACGCGTTGGATTGACCAGGGTCAGTTGGGTCATCCTTGAGATCTTCATTGTCAATGCGCCCGTGAAAAGCAGCTTCAATGTACTCTAGAAGCGTGTGCACAGCGTAAAGCGACTTGTATGGCTGTCCCGGAGGAAAGATTTGCTGATACGAGGTTGTGTTGCTGTCAATCGACTTCAAGAGATGACCATCTGTGGGTAGTTTCACGAGAAAGTGGTAAATCTGGGATACAGTCAGTCATTCGGAGCCTTCGAGATTGGTGCTGAGTTTCATACCTCTTGTGCGAGTGACTCCTCCATGCTGAGATACTCAAACATCTCGTCAAAGTGCGCAGAGATTTCTACCTCCAGAGGAGAGGCACCCGGCTTCACTCGACCAGAAGGGGCTGGGCCTGCTTCCTCACGTTTGACCAACATGAGACCCTCCTGAACACGCAGATCCTCCAAAGACTTGCAGATTTCGTGCTCATTGGGAAGAAAAGGTCGTCCTCTGTAGTAAACTCGGTAGTTCTCAAAGCCTGTCTCTTGTCTCAGGCTGGCAAGTAAAGACGCAGCGGTGTTCAGCTTCCCAATCGCGAGTGGCTTGATATCAGTCTGTTCATCCCCGTCAAAAGACTGGTATTTGAGCTCGGCCGAGTCTCCTTGCACCTCATAGGGGGTTTGGGGGATCAATGTTCTCAGGTCAGGGGCCGATAGAAGAGGTTTTGACTGATGGGCCTCCAGGATGTGCCGTAATAGTCTCAATGATCGAATGAAGATCCTCTCCTGTTGCTGGATTTGCTCATCCGTTGTAGCAGTCGACATGGCCTCATCCTCGCCGCTCGTAGCTCCATCGTTGGAGCTCTTGATTTTCCGCGCGGCATCTTTTAGCTGCTGCAGGCATCGGTTGACTAAAACCATGTGAATCAATCGTGTTCGCTGAAGCGGGCTGGTGGCCATATGCCGGCTTTCCACATAGATATCGATTGCAAGCGTCCGTACTGATCGGTCAACGAGAGGTCCATCCTCAGTCTCGAGGATCAAGCGCCACAGTTGCTCAATACCACTCTCAGCAACCATGTCATGGTCGTCAAGGGCCAGATCGGCTTTCTCGTTGAGACGTGGTAGAATTTCTGCCCGGAGAAACTCTAGCATGCCGTCGCAGAAATATTCGGAAGGGAGAGTTGGGAGATATTGAGACAAGCACGTTTGGAGGAAGGGGTTGGCGAGGTTGAGCTTCCGGTTAAGATTGTTCAAGATACCCCATCCTGCTCTCCTATCCTCGAGCGATAGTGACCATGGACCGACCAGCATGTCCCAGAGCTTTATCCCCAACTCCTTGGTGATTGTTTGGGGTTCAACCTGGATGATGTTGGTGATGAAGTCCCTGCGAGGTTGGTTGATCGCACCCCAGAGAACTGTCTGAACGCCAGCGGCTCGTCCGACCTTGATTGAGTGCTCTAGCTCAGTAACGATGAGTCTCGTCAGGTCGTGCTTCTCCGTCAAGACACGGAGCTCCGTCACAACCGCAGAGCGAATTGCCATTGACAAGCACCAGAGGCTGCCCAATGTAGTTGCTGACTGGTCTGCTATGTCCTGAATGCAGCTCTGGTACAGCTGCTGGCGTCCCTCGGGATCTGGCCCATATGCCAGGAGCTCCTTAAACTTCTGCATCGCTGCGTGCTGCATGTCGGGATATGCGACTTGTGATCCGGATGTGCATATTGACGACTCCCTGAGTAGTCGTAAGCACAAGTTGTAGGGGTGGAAGCTCAGTCCCGGTCGATCGACTTGTGATCTCGTAACCATGTGCCTAATAACGGTCTCCCAAAGCATTCGGATGGAGGGGGTAAAGCCATCCATGGGAAGGGCCTGGAATTTGTCGCAGAAAAATAAGAGACCAGCGTAGTCAAAAAGGTTCGTGATATTTGTCACCATGCGAGTGAGAGCATCTGCAGTGCGGGGATCCTGGCCGGACGTGATACCTTGCCATATCATGTTGATGTGCTCCTCCCGGTACATCTTGGTCACTACCAAGAAGCCCACAATGTTGGCACCCTCAAGAGTGATCTCTGGATGACAGTTAGAGCCGAGGATGTACTCTATGAGTCCGGTCTGGAGCAGGTATTCCGCGATATGGTTGAGGTGGAGTATACTGCCATCGTCTCCGCTGTCACAATGGCGTCTCCAGCAGGAGACCAGGTCACCACACATCTGGGTGACACCCACAACACGGAGTTGCATCTGACTTGACCTTATGAGCTTGTTCAAAAGCCCAAGACGTCGCTCCCAAGCGATTGCCTCAATAGTGTAATTAACAGGGAGCTGAGGGTGCGCCTGTCGATGCTCGATTAGCAGCTGGGTTGCAGCTTCATGTTCTCCCTGAAGGCTCGCTTTGATCATGTTTGTGAGAGCCCGAACGCTAATTGAGACTTTATCGGCATTCAACTGCGTCGGCTGCTTTTCAACCATCCTTACGAGGGTATCTGAGACCAGGTCGTAGAGAACGTGACCAACTTCTAGCCGTTGTTGAGCCATGGGTGGGAGCCCTGGGTTGCCCAAGGCGAAGCTTGCATCTGTCATGATATCTGCTGCAACCAGGCATATCGAGGATAGTTCATCAGTCCATCGAGGGAAGTTGGAGATATGGTCGACCAGACACCTGACCAGCTGGAGCAGGCAACTGAGACTTCCACCTTGGCTTTCCTGAAATTCCTTGATCACGTATGACACATCTTCCAAACTGGGCGATGAAAGATCGGCGCTACCAGTTTGCTCATCGTAGAAAGGCGCTCCAGTCATCATATGTAACCGGTCGAGGTAAAGAGGAGACAATAGAGTGGGTGGGCGCTGTTTTTGATCCGTCTGCGTAGCCGAAAACTCCTGGAGAGCACGAATGTCGGATTCGATGAACCAGGCCGTCAGCTTGGCGAATCCAGCAAAAAAAGCCAGAGTAACACCGCGCAATCCATGTGCTTTCAACATTGAAGGCCTAGTATGATTAGTATGGAGTAATAGGAGCAAAGAAGGAGAGACATACTTGCGACATGCCATTGAGTGAAAGATCTCGGGGAACGTAACCCAAAACCCCAAGTTTTGTCGGCATGATTCGATGGCAGATTGCTGGTCGACGTCTCTGATGTATCTGAGATACTGTTCCAGCCATTGCTGAACCTTGTCGACAACGCCTTCATCAATTGGAGATTCTGCATGTTTTAGTTGCTTGAGTTGTTCAGACGAATAACGAAGCTCACGAGTTGAAAGATAGTTTGCCAGTCGCTCCACTGTCGATTCGGTCGTTTCTTCGGGATCGTGAAAGGGAAAGTCATGGATAGGATCGATTAGGATGGGGTCGTCTCCAATAATGGAGACTCCAACACTCATATGATCGGAAGCCATGTCATCATCTGACGGCACCGTGATAATCTCGATAGGCGGGCTTGTTGAATGTGAGGAAGCGGACTTGGAGGTCTCGGTACTCTGGGGTGGAACTGGCACCATGTCGACCTCGGAGTCTTCCACACTGGCCTTGACGTCGTCGGTCGCAACATCGGTGACGGCATCGGCCGCAGGAGCTTGAGCGGCAGGTGAAGGAGATGGGGGCTCGGAAGACGACGAGTCACTCTGGGGCGCGTTCCTAAGGTTAATAGTAACCATACTGGACGGAGGCTCGGTAGGTGGCTCGCGCATCGAGGTGCCAGGCTCGGGGGTCTTTGGCGCGACAGGCTCTGGCTGGGCTTCTGTAATCGAGTCACGACTGGGGACGACAGGATCGGTATCGAGAGTGGTCGAGCTCGAGGAATCGTGGAGCGGGTTCACAGTATCGAGGGAGTTTGTAGGTGATCCAGAGAGAGACGTGCGCCGGCGCTTGCGAGACGAGATATCACCGTCATCAAAGGGATTCGGCCGGGTTGAACTGGCTTCAGCGGAGGCAGCACGATCTGGGAGTTCCGGGGATATCGTGGACGGATCCATCGGAGTGGTGTAGAGAAGAGGTGGAAAAGCACGAAGCGCGGAGGTGTAGAGACGTCACACCGTCGCGAAAGACGCCCCGGCGACAGCTGCACAAAATTAACATGTGGGTTTGGTAAGAGAAGCAATTCGGCGGGGGCGAAAGAGCAAGATCCCAAGCTCGAAATGGGGTTTTCGGGGAGGGGGATCAAACCAAGGGCGATATGATGAATGAAGATGACAAGTAAGAAAGGAAAAAGAGCCCCGGCGAAGTTGTCTAGACAGATGGAAGATGCCTAGAAAGAATAGAGGTTGCTGAGGCTTAGAAGTGGGATGCGGATTGGGAAACGGATGGATAAGGCTCTTGGTGGATGGATCTGAGGATATGGGGGAGCATGGATTGGCAGGGCGCGCTCTGGCGGATTGCTTGTGTGGACCCCGCTACGGCAGACTCGAAGAGAGGCCCGGGGGTGGAAATAGCAGGGGGAGGCTGCCTGACGTCGGGTGGGATGGGCATTGGTTGGATTGCGTATTGAGAGAAGAGATGAAGGAAGCTGCTTACCTTTGTGCTTGACCGGGAAATTTGCGAGCGTGTCGTCTGATAGATGATGCTTAGACAGAATTCGAAGAAGGGGAGTCTTCTCCGTCACTGCGCTATATAGCTTTTTCTGTTGCGTCGTGAGGATGAAAGCCCACCTCATGAGCTACCTAAGTTTCGGTGGTATTTTGGTGGTTGCCTCAAGCAGTGGAGGCTGATGACTGTGATACCCAGGGCAGGTTCCAATGCTTTTTAGTGGAGAGCTCTCAGCTAGCTGGCAGGTTGGCCGTCCCTTGGGCGTGATTGAAGGGCGGGGTAAGGGGTGAGGATAGCGCGGGCAATTAATCCGAGCAGAGATGCAATGCAGCAGTCGACTGTTTGCGCCGGCAATCCAGCTGTCAGAAGATGTCGATCAAGAAATAACAAAAGAAATCGGTAGGCAGATAAGGGAAATCAACAAATGAGAAATGAGAAAAGATGGAGGCTAGACGTGCAGGTTGTCGACGCGCTTCGCAGCTGTCACGATAGCGGTGTTGGTGGGGTAAAGCGGGCTTTGGGATCAGGATGGATGTGAGATATCATTCACGTCCCATGAGAAAAGAGAGCTCACCTGGACAGCTTCCCCTGGTGAATTCGAGAAGGTGAACCAGAAAAATAAATACCCGGTAGGTCAATCACTGAGAAAACACACCGGGGTCTTGAAAAACTTGAACAAGCGCCATGCACCGAGGGGACAGTGACCGAGGGTAACTGGCTGACAATGGAGCAAATTCACGATGGATAGGTGGCCAACCGCGTCGCCAAGTGACACACCGTGTGAGCCTGAAACTGCTTGCCTGAGGCTACCTTGCGTATTTGCACTTTGGAGAAGAGTAGAGGGCTTAATGATAAACGAGCCACATTGGTCATGAGAAGACCAACTTGCAGGAATCAAAAGATGTGATATTGTACGTTCGGAGTATTTTTCAATCAAGTCGTGCATCAAGTGGCTACCTAGGTAGGTTGAAGAGAGTTTCTGCGGGTCTAGAGCTCGAGATTGTCGACTGTTACCACGTGGAGATCCAGAGACCGCCATGGCAGCCGCCTTAAACGGCGACCAAAATCCCCATAAACCTGGTCGAGGCCAAAGAGACCCGCCATGATGCTGCCCCTCCTGTTTGGTCAAGATCTGACACGACATTTGATCCCGGCCGTACCTGGAGCTCTGGTGAGCTGTGGTGCCCATGCCAAGATACAAGATGGTACCTGTAAGAGGCCAAGGTTAGATGGCCACCATGCAATTTACAAATCTGCATAGCTGTCTATTATCATGGGCCGCTATAACACACATCCATCCATCCAATGTCACCATACTTTCAATTGACGGCCGTTCTATCGTCCTGGCGCTTGGTCTGCTCCGAAATGCGACGCTAAGCAACTCCCCGTCGACCTTGCTTGCGTGACCCACATAACTCCCGCCTCCCGCAAATAGCTGCAACGCAGAGCTTGCTTAGATGTCACCCTCCAAGATACTTCTCTTCGAGACGTCGTTGTCTACGCTTACCAAACGTAGATCGCCTCGTCCTCGAATCCAAAGTCAACATTCGCTCGCTGACCGACATCTAACATTCTTCCCTCCGAAGTGACTTCCTACACCGACAGTTACCCGTGCTCGCCAACATGACCACTCCCACGTCACAACCGACTCGAAAGAGAGTTGTGCACCAGCTGGATACACCTTTTTCAACAGTCTCCTGGTATTTCTTCCTTTATAAATCCAATTATGTGGTCATGGGTGATTAAATGAGTCTCTAGGCCTGCGGTCTCGCCTGAAGACCAAGACACAATTCTTGAGTTGTTATGCGAGTAAGTCCGAATACTCCAGTCACAGGGATACCCATCTACACTCTATCTCCACACAATGCACTCTCCCGTTTAAGCGGTCTGGGTAGCCATACTGACAAGCTTAGTCTCTTGAGTCCCCTGGGGCAGTACCGGCAAACACACGTTAAGCGGTCAAAGGGCAAACGTGCAGCCAGGAAGGAAAAGGACGACAAGAAGGCTGCTCCAACGACGGAAGAACTGCCAGTACCACCAATTCCAGAGATTGATGCTAGCATCGATGTTGGTCTCAACTCTATTACTCGAAACCTCCAGGCCCTGTCACAGAGTGACGCAGACCTTGCTCAAGACAAGCCTGAACGTCAGCATCTCATGATTTTTGTAGCTCGTGGGAACCAAGCTTCAACTTTCAACTGTCATTTCCCGCAGATGGTTGCCGCAGCCTCCAAAAATCTCCCATCCACAGACAAGATTCGCCTTGTGGGCTTCTCCAACTCTTGTTCTGAGCGCCTGAGTGCTTGCCTGGGAGTGCCGAGAGTGTCGTCCATTGCAATTGCCAAGGATGCGCCAGGAGCCGGAGCCTTGCAGGAGTTTGTGTTGAAATCAGTGCCACCTGCAGAAGCAGCATGGCTAGACGCATCTCGGGATGCTCAGCACCTGACCACAAAGATCAACGCGATAGAGACGACGGTGGGACCCAAACGGCCTAAGATGAACGACACAACAAGTTAGTAT
This sequence comes from Fusarium sp. MBC 438, assembly GCA_030779245.1. Lineage (NCBI taxonomy): Eukaryota > Fungi > Ascomycota > Sordariomycetes > Hypocreales > Nectriaceae > Fusarium > Fusarium sp. MBC 438. The sequence goes on along the minus strand of JAPFTB010000229.1, from coordinate 36,558 downwards.
CTATTCAAGGGTAGTAATAAAATGAGGATACCTTGGTAAACGTTTGGCATCAATAGTGTGGTCAATTCCGCAGAGTGTTGTTCACAATGGGTGAACACCGACTCCGACACACCAGCCATAAAGCTCAAGCCATCAAGATTTCGATAAAGCACCGTATTTGCAAACAACGATTGCTGTCGGTGATTGTGTTTGGTCGTGTCGTGTCGTGTCGTGTGAACGTGCAGGACTAGAAGAGAAAACGGGCAGTGTCAAGCATAGGCAGTCAAGCTAGCCATCGATGAATGCAAGACCCCATAGTCGAGTCGAAGACCATTCTCCAAAGATCAACGCGCATCATATGCACCTCTGTATCCTCCAATTAGCTTCCGGGTTCTCAAACAAGGTAGGTGGCTTCTAGGAGCTTACCGTTGGTAGCTCGCCTTGCCTACCTATATGACATCCATCTTCTCTCCTCCTGCATAACTATCAAGGAGGGCTCTACCTCGCCGTATAAGTTTCTAAATAAAAAAAAGCAGATAGGAAGTCTAATGTCTTCCGTACTAATCCCCAACGGGCAGCGTTCCTCGGACAGTTCCTGGGCAGTGTCAACGGTCTTCAGGAGAAGCTTCTCTTCGATTCCAAGGGCAGTTCCCCTGGAAAATAAGGACCACAGGGCACTTGCCACCTAATTCCTTTGCTATATCTCTTCTGGGCAGTGATATTTCTCCCGCCCAAGCTCAGTGTGCCGCACCTTCCCCTCCATCTCCCTTCACCCTCCCCGAACTCCACCCCACTCAATGTTTTTCTTCTCCTTCATTCTTCCCACCCAAACCTCAAGGCATCTTTCGCATGCATTTCCAACTCCCGACTCTTCTTCTTCTCTCATCTCAGAAGCTCGCCAATATCTTTGATTGGCTGGCCTCCACCTCGGTCTACATATTCCCGCCGTCTCCTCTTGGGGGACGCTCCTTCCCTCCTCTTACTCTTTCCCTGCTCCGCCTTCTCCAGTGCTCTTCGCCAGAACCAACACCTCAGCTACAAGGTGAGTCACTGCCAAAAGATCTCGCTCCCCCAGCTTTTCATCTCTTTCCTTCAGCTGATAGTGGACACCTCAGGATCGACCCCTGCCCTGCATCCCTCCTCAACACTCCAGAATTCTTCTGCGATCGTGGAAGATTTGCTCTTTCGCCCGTTTTGAAGCCTTTGACTCGTTCCCTGTATGTTACCCAAGATCATTTTGAAGCTTAGCCGCCGTAGCGTAGCCGTCCCCTAATACGGCGACCTTCGTCCAGATTCCAGGTTTGGATGATCTGACCTTCTTGTTACAGCACGCTCTTACCAATCCCAACACCCACATCTTGATACTGGACTTGATCGAGTGACCATGAGTGGTGCGGGCTACAATGATCCCGAAAAGCTGAGAGCTGCCAGGGAGCTGGCTATGTCGTTTGGTAATTCTAGCCAGCCCAGAGGCGGCGGCGGCGGCGGCAGTAGACAGAGACAGGGTAATGACTTTGGAAACAGAGCACCTCGGGGTAAGTCAAAACTATTTCATAGGGTGGGCATATACTAACACGTCAACAGAGAAGTACAACTACAACCCTCCCCCTCCCCCTCCTACGGTCGTCTCTAACATCCCACCTCCAAGTCGGCGCAACTACACGGACACCCTAGTCTCTAGTAACCTGAGACGTATTCCTGGTCAGCACTTGGGATCTTCTACCATGGATTTTCTGAACCGTCGAACACCGACTCCCCAGCCGACCCCCCAGCCCACATCGGGTAAGTACACATGGAACAACTCTGTTCTGTGATCTGTACAGTAGGACTCACCTGCCGGCAGCAAATAAATCTCAAGAACCTCCCAATCAAAGCGCCATAGCAGTCGTGCCCCCTAGTGTGACCAGCAAACCAGTCAACAGCGTTGCTCAGGGGCAAAACGGGACTGTTGTCTCGGACAACGAGAACCGCACTACCGCCCCAGCTCGAGCTGACGAGGGCCGCTTGGTAGACATTCAAGCAGAGACCAAAATGACCATGGGGTCTGAGGGTAGCCACCCCAAAACCAACAGGCCTATGAGTGCAGCCCCAGAACAGGCTCCAGCCCTTGTCCCTGGAAGCCTTCAGAACAACAACATTGCCAGCACTTGGGCCGCATCCTACAACGATTCTTCTGACGAAGATGAAGAGGAAGAAGAAGGGGAGATCATCGAAAGGCCCAAGGCAGAGCTTTCCAGAAAGGATGTACCAAGTCTTCCAAAGGCAGACGACGAGGACCTCATCATGATATCCCCGGACCAGAAGCCCAGCACTCTCTACACTGAGGACAGTTCAAAGTCTGCATTTACCCCAACTGTAACTGCGAATGGAATTTCAGTCCAGAAAGTGCGAAAGAACATTGTCACACCTCTTCAGCAGAACGGGCGCGGACCGGCTGAGGGGTTTTCTGCAATCAATCAGACCTCACATGAGCCTGCAACCTCACGAGATCAGACTCGAGGCGAGAATAAACCCGGTGAGCCAACTAACATCTCGAACCTTGATCCTCAAGCTCCAGGTTTTGTGCCAGGATCCCGGGCTGCTTCCCTGAATTCTCCTATGAGTCCTCCGGGGTTCCCCCCAAGCAAGCCCACGGCCAATTCATTTGCTGCAAAACTCAACGCAGAGAGTCGTGAAGGGGTGGCATCCCATCAAAGCCATTCTCAGCACTTTGTTGCTGAGAATCCCGATGGCAGTTCTTCATTCGCTGGACACCTCGTCACCATAACTCCTGTTCGAATTGCTAACGGTCTCCTTATACCAGGACCTACGAATGGTCATGTATTGGTGCAACCTCACCTCGATACTCCCCATCACGTTCAGGCTTCTCCCATGCAGTTCCCTGCAACTCCAATGACACCTATCCCAAGTCAGTCAAGCCAAGCTGGCGAGAACAAGACCGCCGCGCCTGTTGAGAAGCGGAAGGCCCCCCGCATGGCTCAAGGTCTCAAGTCCTCGATGTGGGCTTCCTAATCGACATTTGAAAGCAATATGACTCTTGGAGATGTCAAGTTGAGCGAAGTGGCTGTTTAGTCTGATGGATTAAGGGCATGGGGAGATCAAAGGGGTGAATGAAGATGGGACGTGTGCGTCAGGGGGTGACAGACAAGATCAAGGCTGGCGAAGGCATATTAGTGCCGATTTGGACGTCAGATGAGTGCGGATACAGGTATCCGGACGGAACACAGGACTTTGCTAAGTGTATGTAATCATGTGAAAAGACTCTTGTTGATATTATGTATCATCATTTTTCTACCTTTGGCTTGTGATGGAAATATTATAGCTCGTTGAGATATGCGGCTCAACTGCTTCGCCAACAAACAGGGCTTGAGACAGTCACGTATACAAGATGTACCGAATAACCTCGTTGGCGCTAATATTTGGCTATCTATGAAATTATGAATCTACCCAGACATACCCTTTTCCAAAAGCTTCACGCCCTCCCTGACCTTGGGCGAGAAGTGCTTCCTTAACAGCTCACCCTCCCACACGGTCGCCGTAAAGGGATTGCTCCCTTCAACACTATCACTCACGGGGTTGTATCGACCATCTCCCTTGCGCTCCTCGGTATCCCACAGACTACGTACCTTCTTACTATGCGTGTGGGCCACATCGCTCAACAGTACAAGCACCGCCTGGCATGACTTATCCGGCAGCTGCAGCGCGGCTGTCATGAGCTGCTTCGTAAAGGCGGCGAGCCTCAAAGGCGGGACAGAACGGATATTCCACGAGGGAAGGAGAATGCCAGTCAACGAGCGGAGAAGGAGGACCGTCGTGGTCTGGACGTTGATCTTGGTGGTGGCCGAGGCAGATGAGGTGGCAGGGCGAGTCAACTCGAGGTCCGGGTTGGTGGAGAGGGAGAGGAGGGACTTGAAGAGGTGGGTGGTGAAGAAGGAGAGGTCGAGATGGAGGTCGTTGCGACTGTTGTGGGCGTCTTGGCCGGCGAGGAGGGCGTATGCAGTGACGGTGCAAAGGAGGGCTTCACGGGTGAGGTTACGGACAGGGACGTCGTCTTCTTCATCCTCTTCCTCGTTCTCTCCCTCGGCATCAGGGTCCACCTCTGAGTCCTCCTCGCTGTGTCGGATAAGATCCTTGAGGGCCTCAAGCAGATCACCAAAGAAGTCCTGGTTGATAAGATGGGCGTACTTGGCGAGACCCTCGAGAACAGCACCCATGAGGTGCGGCAGACGAAGCTTCAGGATGCGGAAGTATGTCGCAAAGACTAGCTTGAGTGTCTCGGACTGCATGCGGTCGCGCTCCTCATGGCTGACCATCGCATCGGCGTTGGCCATATCCTTGTCCAACGCCTTTTGCTCCTTGAGCTCCTTACGCCGGCGCTTGGTTCTGAACTCGCGCTTCTTCTTGCCCTGGGCGGAATTGTCCTGTTCCACATAGTCTTGCGAGGCCTTGCCGGAGAACTCGGAGAGGAGGCGGAGGGAAAGGAAGAGATTGACGACACTCTCGTCGACCTGGAAGTCGCGAGCCTTCATCATCTTTGAGAGTAGGGATACTGCCTCCTGAGTTGGCCGTCCCTCCTCGTCGTCCTTGAAGAGCGTCTCAAAGGCCTGCAGACACTTGACGCCGTCCTGGTTGATCTTGCGCCTGCTGAGCTTGTTGACTAGGATCTTGATGATGTCCGCGCGGAAGTTGAAGTGAGGCACCGATGTAAGAAGAGTACAAGCGCAAGTAATGGCCACATTAGCGAGACTTTGTCCACCTCGAGCAACCGTGATCTCCAGCTTGGAGCACCGGGCGAGCTCCTTGATGTAAGTCTGATAACCAGAGACCAAGGCCTGCTCGTACTGCCTCAGCGTCCGCACCTCCTTTGATAGCTTCTCCCTGGGGGCATCCTCGTTCGCCGGACGTATCCGGTATCCGGGGATGACATCCTTGTAGACGGACATCTGGGTGACCAGGGCGAGCATCTGGATGGCAACGATCTTGGAGCGACCAATCTTGGCGAGGGCCTTGAATGCGCCGACATGATCCTCCGGGTTCTCATTGACAGCCATGGCTATCTTTGCCAGCTCCTCCTGCGCCTCCCGGATCTGTTGCGGCTCAGGGACCTCAGGTTCCTTCACGACCTCGTCCGGTTCAGGCTCCCACTCTTCAAACTCATCCTCACGACCCTCTAGCCACTCGGTGTCGCTCTCAATTGAGGCCGCATCGTCGTCTTCCCCCTGCGCATGCTCAATCCTTCCGTCGGCCGTCTTGATGGGCAGCTTGTTGCTCTCCTTTTGCTTCTTGCCCTTGCGCGGGCGCGACTCGTAGTCCTGTTCGAGGTTCCAGTTTGAGGCGTGCTTGAAGAAGGATTTCTGGGCGTTCTTGGAGGATGACTGTGCCCCAGACTCATCGTCCGACGAGTCATGGGCCAACTTTCTTCGCTTTGAACCGTTTGGCGCCATGGTGCTGGCTGTGATTACCAGATGTAGTATAAAAGTCGTCTGTCTGAGGTTTTCTCTGCTCTCTCAATCTTGTCTCCTTCCAAAAGTCGGCGAGATCTTTTTAGTGGAGACTGGCAAGGTTGGGCCAATAGAGTGATGCGATTTCCCTCTCACCGCCAAAGATTAAAAAAAAGTTCAGAATTCTGCCGGACTTTCATGCCCCTCCACCCAAAATTTCCCAGCCGCTGGCTTCAATTGCGACCAGCTTGGCCATTTCTATCATCAACCCAATCACACCCATTGCAATCCCGCAATAATGGGTTTCACAAAGCCGCCGGTGCAGGCGCTCAAGTCTGCCAACAAGATCAAGCGAAGAGAGCTCTTTGTCCAGCACAAGAAGCACAGGGACAAGGAGAGGCACGAGGAGCGACATCGTCGCAGGAGGGAGGAGGCCAAGGATCCCGAGCTCAAGGCCGCCCGTCTGGCCAAGCGCAAGCCCGTCACGATCGACCAGAAGCGAGTGTGGGACGATGTCGATGATGATAGTCTTGGTGCCCAGGTGGACCTGGAGAAGCTGAAGCGCCGGCGGATCGAAGAGGCCGAGGCGGCGGAGCAGGCCGCTCACGAGGCCGAGATGCAGGAGGATGATGATGACGACGATGTCGACAGTATGCTGGCTTCAGATGAGGAGATGGATGAGGAGCGTCAGGCTGCCCTGGAAAAGAAGCGCGAGAAACGAGCGAGAAGAGACAACAGCGTCGCCCCGTCCACAACAAGCACCAACCTCGATTTGACGCCATCATCACTCGCCCTCAAGTTCCCCTCTCTCTTCACCGATATCCCCCCTCCCGTGCCCAAGATCCTCATCACCACATCCCTCAACTCGACCATCCACGAAGAGGCCCATCTCCTCTGCGGCCTCTTCCCCAACAGCAACTACATCCCCCGATCCGCCCACCGGTATGGTCACAAGTACTCCCTCCGCGAGATCTGCAAGTACGCTTCAAACCGGGAGTACACAGCTGTGGTCCTCCTCAAGGAAGATTCCAAGAAGCCCACAGGTCTTTCCGTCGTGCACCTCCCCACAGGCCCAACCTTTCACTTCTCCATCACCAACTGGATCGAGGGCAAGAAGCTCCCCGGCCACGGAAACCCTACCAACCACTACCCCGAGCTTCTCCTCAACAACTTCAAGACGCCACTGGGTCTTTTGACAGCCAAGCTTTTCCAGACCATGTTCCCCCCTAGGCCAGAGTTCCAAGGCCGTCAGGTCGTTACCCTGCACAACCAGCGAGACTACATCTTTGTGCGGAGACATCGTTATGTCTTCCGAGATAAGCGACAGACCGAGAAGAGCATCGTCGGCGCAGATGGAAAGGAGATCAAGGGTGTTGAGAACATCCGAGCCGGTTTGCAAGAGCTTGGTCCTCGATTTACGCTCAAGCTGAGGAGAGTCGACAAGGGTATTGGACGAGCAGGTAGTGAGGGTGAAGACGCGACGCAATGGGAGTGGAAGGCCAAGATGGAGAAGGATCGCAAGAGATTCAACCTTTAATCATTTGACGGGTCTCAGGCAAGGAGTCTAACTTGGGTTTGCCAAAATTATACCTTAGAGAAAGGCATTAGATGTCAACATTCTACGTATTTGTTTCTATATAAGCTTCACTTGTGACTACCTTCAGACCTAGGCAATGATCTCGCTCAAATTAACCTTGAGCTTTGTGTCTCGTCTCTGACCATGGACTCTCAGGCTTTGGCTCTAAGCATTACCGCCGAGTACCTTTACATCAATTAGTTTAATCTCAACAGGATCTAAAGCACATAAGTCAAACTCACATAATGATGCCTCCCACGGCGATAAACACCCCCGCCACACTCTTTTGATTGATGTCTCTCCCTGACAGCGCCCAACCCAGTGCCATGATGGTGCAAGTCTTGACATGGCCAACTACAGTACTAGACACTGGGCCTGTTTGAGCAATAATGTAGAACTGGGAAATGTTGATCAGAGAAGCGAGGACTCCAGACTGTACCTTCGTTAGCTGGATGATGATGAGAACAAACAGGTTCTTACCAAGGCTATCATGAACCATCGATGGATTGGGACTGTCTTCTGATCTGGAAATAGATCGAGGAATGGAATGACGTAGAGAAGTAATAAGGAAGCGATTGGGGCTTGGTTATATAGGAGCTGCATGCTTGACATTTGAAGCTTCCGATGATAACTCGCAATCCATATCGTATACAAAGCCGACGCAAAAACACCTGTAAATGCAAAGATGACGCCCAGTGTAGATGTCTGACTGATTGCTCCATCAACTGATTTTGATGAATCAGAGTAAGTAAACAGTCCTACTCCAACGCAGACCGGGACTAGAGCGAACACCGCTGATAGCGGCAATGCTTCTCTATAAAGCAAGAGATTCATGAGAGCGACAGCTGGCGTTACCAGGATACGGGCAAGCTGATAGAACATTACAGATGAGTAGGCCAGAGACATATTGGGGAGGATGACATTGAAGCACATTGCCATAGCCAAGGGTATCATCTGTCTCGTGGCTGCTCGGCGAGGCACGAAGAGACTCAGAGGAGATTTTGACAAGACATGCAGGGTAAGCCATGTTACGAGGAAATGAAACGAGGCGAACGAGAGTTGGCAATGGCGAAGAGCAGGATCAGAGAATATGGCCCTGTTGGTAAAGACCTAGTTGTTGTTAGCGAACTCCTGGATTATAGGGTGGTGATAGTTACAATTCCAACGGTGGCTGTAGTGTTGATGATTATCCAAAGACCGGATATCCAAATTGCTTGTTTTGGACTGTCTTCTAGCGGGACTTGAGTCCAGCTCAAAGAATCATGTTGGAGTTTGTCATTGTCGGTGAGACTCGTTTTGGCTAAAGCAGGCGGCGCTTTAACGTCAGGATGGTCGAGCTGTGCCATTGCTTGGCTTGTCTTGGTGCAACTGGGCAATGGCAAGCTGAATGAAGGATTGGCGTATAGAGAGATTGGCGGCTTGTCATTGATTGGGAAGAAAATGGAAGATAATCATGGGAGTGGATGTTGAGATCTCAATTCAGACACAGCGTGGTGAGGCAGGAACTGTCGTGTAATGGACCCAACAGGCAGGAAGCGGTAGCACATTTAGCAAGTGGCAGGAACAATGCACAGGGTTCCTATTTTGTTACCCTAAACAATGGATATTTAACTTGGCATTGAAACGCACAGCAGTCCAACAATTTGTGAGTTCCCGGCCTTGCTTCAACAAGTCCACAAGTCCCCTATAAGTTGAGGTCGTCCCTAATGGTATACTACAGTGATCAGACGTTGGTTCAGTACTTAGGGCGCAACAGTATGCTAGCAGAGGTTTTCTGGCTTCCATGGGAGCTCAATCTGCGTGTCTGGGTTAAAACCCCTGGTTCCGTTCAACGTCAAGTTCACCAACATTCAGTTGAGCCCTTCCCATGATCAACCTACAAGTCCCTAACCGGTACGGTTCGACCAATTAATAGAATTTCTTTTATCATAGTTTCAATACTTATCACCACCAATCGGTGTAACATCCTGAAGAGGGTCTGCAATCATCACCAAACGTCTACTTCCCCTGAGCTTCATCACTGGACAGGATTGTCTTGCAAACCGTCCAAAGTTTACTCGCCTAGTCTTCTTTGTAAGATCTCGCAAAGCACACAAAGAAAATCGGGCATCAAGGCCGGAATGAAGTCCCCCCGAAGGAGTGGATTCCATCGGCATCATATCTAACAAGGTCCCCCCTCGCTGGCGTCGATTCCGTGCCCAGGAACCGATGGGATCCTCGCTAGCATTTAGGAGCGAGCGAGCGAGAGCCTTCGTCTTCGGGGGCCTGCGAACGGGAGGGGATCCGGGGTGACTGGACTGAACACACCCCGGTCGATGTAGCCGTTTGAGGACATGTCCTCCGCGGTCAAGTCGAACCTTGCTTGTAGACGGCTGTCGGATACCGACAATTCACCGCCGCTGCCCGTCAAAGTTACGTTGGGATCTGAGCCCATGAGGTGAGAAACATTCGATGAATCAGAGACCGCTCACGATGGTCGAGTTTCGCCGCGTTCACGACCATCGTGGCCTATCACCGACAGGCACTCGACTATGGAACATAGTATTGCTGACTCGGAGGATTCTCATGGGTTCTGGTAGGGGGTTATAGAACACGGAGATGAATTCCTTACGGTTGGCCTCGGTTCAGATGGAGCCCTGTGTTTCAATGGTTGTTGAAATGCAGGCTTTTAAACACATCTGTCCATACTTGACAATGGATCCATGAAAGACAATTTGGCATGGAGTTGCTGATGTTTTCCGGGCAGCATCTGGTACTACCTCCCTTGTAGATGCAGCAAAAGTAACGTTACTCGTATCTGTTTCAATCCCTACGTCAACGGTTACGTCTACGGCACCGTATTTAACCGTATCTATGCTTGTTTTCCGGTAGGTCTACAACATCTTGGCCTTTAAAACAGGGAAAACACATAATAGTCAGGGACAAGCTCTATTACTCGGTGAATTGAATTGAATTGTGCCCGCTTATTATTATGCAGGAGTTACACCGTTGTACACACACACCGTTAGATTTCGTTTCAGCGCCAAGGGCGACTAAACAAAGACACCCCAGGCCGATTGTGGCGCCTTCGTGGACACGGAAACCAGGGGCTAAATTGACGCCACATCTCACCGGCCACTTCAAGGAAACAGCCGTTTTTTGTCTGAGGGAGGTCAATTTATCCGCCATGTGCGACTACCTACGGCTAACAGTGGGATGAGGCTGTGCCCGTGTCTCGTCGTTACTGTAGAGTTTGTGATCAGATGCTGGGAGATTTGCCTCTTTTGACCTCAAAGCCGCCTCTTCAACGCTCATTAACGTCGGCCGAAAGCGCACACACTCTCTCCCTTTGAATCCTACGTGGTCTTACCCCTGACCCGGTCATTCATGACGCGCCAGCCGAGCTGTTCTGAGCCAGAGACACTATAGCGACTTGACTATTTTGTCCCTCCCCTCGCCAACCTAACTCACTCCCGAAATGACGGCCTGCAACGACCCGCCTTTGGCCAACGGCGGCGCCAACGGCTCGTCCCATGCAACCAAGGTCAACGGTCAATGCAGGCATGTTGACATCTGGAAGAGGGCGCCTGTCCTCACAGGTACTACCAAGTTTGAACCTCGGCCAGATGTCAGAAACATCATGATCACAGGCGGCGCTGGCTTTATGTGAGTAAACCCTAGCAAGCCGCTCTTCAGTCTCTTTTTGACTGCAATGCCTTGTATTCAACTTATGCTGACCATAACTGCGCCTATCGCAAAGTGCTTGCTGGGTTGTCCGCCACCTTGTGCTTGCATACCCACATGCATACAATATTGTCTCATTCGACAAGCTAGATTACTGCTCTTCACTCAACAACACTCGCGTGCTCAATGACAAGCCCAACTTCAACTTCTATCATGGCGATATTACTAATCCCACCGAGGTTGTTGATTGTATGGAGCGCTATGGCATTGACACAGTCATGCACTTTGCTGCACAATCCCATGTCGACTTGAGTTTTGGCCAGTCATATGACTTTACTTACACCAACGTTTATGGAACTCATGTGTTACTTGAGAGCGCGAGAAAGGTCGGCATCCGACGTTTCATCTACGTGTCGACTGATGAAGTTTACGGTGAAGTCGAAGAGGGCGAAGATGGTTTGCTTGAGACTAGTTCTCTTGCCCCTACGAATCCATATGCTGCTAGCAAGGCAGCTGCAGAGATGTTGGTTCAGTCATACCAAAAGAGCTTCAAGTTGCCGGCCATGATTGTGCGCAGCAACAATGTTTATGGACCTCATCAGTATCCAGAGAGTAAGTCCGAGGTCACTAGAGCTCGTGGTATCGACTCGGGTTCTAATTCGTCACAGAAATTATTCCCAAGTTTACCTGTCTCCTTAACCGCAGAAGACCGCTCGTCCTGCATGGAGATGGCACTCCCACCCGACGTTACCTGTACGCTGGCGATGCGGCTGATGCTTTTGATACCATTCTCCACAAGGGACAAGTCGGCCAGGTGTATAACATCGGCTCATGCGACGAGGTTTCCAACCTCGAGCTCTGCGGGTTGCTTCTTGACCGAATGAGCATCCCACACGACACCCCCGAGCAGCTCCGCAAGTGGATCAAGCACACGCGGGACCGGCCATTCAACGACCGGCGGTATGCAGTGGATGACACCAAACTGCGCCGACTTGGCTGGGAGCAAAAGGTTTCTATCCATGAGGGGCTCAAGATAACAGTAGACTGGTTCACCCAGTTTGGTGAGTCTTGGTGGGGAGACATTAGCTATGCCCTCGCCCCATTCCCCGTGGTGAGGGACGGTAAGATGATGACAAACGATGCATGTTGGACGAGAGATGAGCCACCCAAGGCGCAAGATACGAAGTTACAAGATGTACAGCAAGATGTGCAGAAGAAGGAGGACTTGAACAAATGCCGTGATAGGGTCCAGAATGGGGATGAGACGACAAGTTTCCACAGAGGGGTGCATAATGGCGGCGGGGAATTTCATATGGCTGCTTGAAGACAAGGCCGCAGAAGGACGGCCAAGAATCTGGTTGTTGGGACCTTTGAAGGATTAAAGAATAGATACCATACATGGCGGTGAGAGTGAGTTTCTTTTCTTGCTTCTCATTAATAGATACCTAGATAGACAGAGTCGAAGCCGACAAGGAACAGGGCAGTATTTCGCTTAGACCTTGGCAGGACCAGCGAGTTGGTGCGATGATACTAGAAGTACGAGTCACAGATAGTACACATATAGACATGATACTTTCCGACATTTTAAAGAGACATGAAAATTATGATGCCGACGATATGGGCGTTTTACTTGACAGAACGGATCTGCTTGTTGTAGACGGCCCCTGGAACCACTACCAATCACCAAGCTGCGCGGATGCAAGGGCACCACAAGCCGCACGAATGGTAGAACAACGGGGATTAAACTAGGCACATATACACACGTAGTCAGGGCCCAGGAACCCGCATCCTTAGGGCACGTTAGCTGAGCTAGCAGTAGAACGGCCTCTCGGGGAATGCAACCTCCTGCATGATGCATCACCGTCCGAGCAAACAACTCGTCTCCCGGGTCATGATCGCGGAACCACGGGGGGGGGCAGTCCCAGTCCCAGTCCCAGTCCAGGAACCAACCCAACCCAACCGGCAGATGACGCTGGAAGATGGATTGGAGGGACGGATGGAACGCCAAACCAGCGGCCCGGGGGAGCACCCGCGGCAGCGGGCCGAGTGGTGACAGGACAAGGGACCAAAGGAAGCCCAGGGGACGGGGAATCAAAACCTGCGCACAGAAGTTTTTGCGAGTCAAAGGAGACAAAACCCTCTTTTTACCTTTACCTTTTGAGGCCTGACCCGGGGCTCTGCGAATGGGATGCGAGCGGCGTCATCTGCAGCTGGCATCTTGGGTGCCCAAAGAGCATGGATGAGAAACGAACGGAACCAACCCAACGGAACCTCGAATGGAACCTGCCTGTGTCGGAGATGGATGCACTGGAGCGGGTTCTTGGGAACGCTCCCGAGGTGCTGGGCTGCGCAATCCATCGCAATTGGATCCCAATCCATCCCCAAAATCCACGCAAGGCGAACTGCCGAGATTTGGAGGGGTGGTTGACGTTAACCTCGAGTCCATCAGATCACATCAGAATTTAGCATTAGGGTTTTGGCGGCGGCGGAGGAATGGCGAGAATCTGGAAGGGTTCTGGACGATTGCAATGGGATGGATGCGTCGGATGAGGTGATGATGGCTTGGGGTTGTCGAGATTTGAGTTGAAGCCTCGTTTCGAGATGAGGTGGTGAGCTGAGCTACCGCTACCGTTCCCGGCGCTAACTCTGTGCAGCTGAAATGAACAGTACATACAAACTACAATTACCATCCATCTTTTGCAGAGGTAGCAGAGGTATTGCTTGTTACTTACCTACCTACCTCGGTATCGAAGGGAACGGGCCGCTGGATGACCCCGATCGGTTTAGGACGGCAAGACAAGCGAGGCGACCGAGTTGCAGATTCTGCTCTTGCGTTGCGTCTGCGAACCTGGAGGATACGATACGGCAATGCTCCGACTGCAACTGTGCCCTGTCCCGACAGGGTGGACATGGCTTTAGATGGAGATGGGAGAAGAGACAAGAAGACTGAGAGAGAGTCGGCCAACTAAACTACTGCAACTGCAGCAGCAACACCAACGGTGACAGATGCCAGCATAACAGAGGCACAGAAAAAGTTGGCCTAGAAGACGGGGAGGGGCTGTACGTGGCACTTCCACGTCCCATAATTGCTTCCATTGACTTTCCTATCTTGTTCCTCCCGGACGTGCCCGTCACCTGAATTTGTCTCGTCCCCTCCACCAGGCGACGCCTCGTGTCTGGGCTCTCTTTCACGACTCATTCTGGGCCCGAGCTGTGCGAGAGCCTGAATCAAGTCATGCTGAATTGAACCGACTGCCCGTTCCCTGTCTCCCCCCTCCCCTCTTAGCCTCTCCACTGTCTCCTCGCACCGCCTCCGCTGCTGTGGGATGATGGGGGACGGAGAGGACTGGGCAGTGGAGGTTCAGGCCTGGGCCGGGCCTGCAGGGTCCCAGCAGATGGTGAACAGGCCATCTCCTGGGCCAAGAGTGGAGATTTCTTTGACGTTCGCTTGGCCGCTTCAAGTATGGCCTGGGGGGGATAACGCCAAGGGGGGTGACAAGTTCCGCTGGAGTTGTCTACTGCTCGTGAAGGCAACACCAGAGAAGAAGAGTGAAATGTTGGCCGGAAGAGGCGGTGGAGTGGTAAGTTTCTTGAGACTTCTAGGCTTGGCTGGAACTCTTTATGGCGTCTCTCTGAGCTTCCATGGGGTTTCACGGAAAGACAAGAAGAAAAAAAGTGGTACTCAGGAATTGCGATCCCGAAGAACAAGCGGGTTTTTTCGGTGTTGGTGCTGTAAGAGGGCACAGCCCATCCATCGCCCACTCGGAAGTCTGAGGTTGTACTGACAGCTGGAGCCATGTCCTGACAGCAGGCAAGATGCAAAACACACAATGCAGGGCAACCTCGGCATGGGTCCTTGATAGGGAGTGGAGGGTAGGTGTCCATAAGCAAGTTAAGGAACTCGGTGATAATGAACTCCTAACTAATGACGCGTATCGGTCATCGTATCGCATCGCCATCGCCCTCGGCCCTCGAGCAATTACCACAAGAGGTACTATGTAGGTAGGTGGTCTTTGCACACGGGCCGGAGCTAGCCTCGTCGCTCGCTGCCCGCGAATAAATCGCCCGCGCATGGACTGATGGGGAGCGCACAAAGGCTTGGGCTTGCCTGAGGCTTGCCTGGGTCCGGGTCTGGGCCTGGACCTTTGTAAAAGCCCCCTTGGAGCTGAGGACCAATGGGCCGCACCGGAGCAGCAGCCAGCAGAAATGTCGAGGGCATATGCCGGAGGAGGATGAGGTGCTGTAGTGTAGGATTCTACTCCATCCATCCATCCATCACAAGAGATGTGTCGTTCTATGTTAGCTCTCCCCTTGCTCCTGAGAGGCTGAGGAATGGATATCCCCGAATCCTTCCCAGCCATTGTAACCTCAATCCCGTGTCATTTTGTGTGTGTGTGTGTGTGTTTTACTCTTATATCTACGGCCGGCTCGGAACTGGGTCTGGGTGAGTAAGCAACCATGAAAATGTAATGCAATGCGATGCAGTGAGCTGGAGTCAAGGTAAAGCAGCAACAAACAGCGAGTGAGAGAGTGAGGTGGCTCCCCATTCCCATCCGTGGAATTGGATCCCAATGTCACGGTCCTCCCGCTGCCGCTGCCGTTGCCACTACCGTCGTGCGCCCTCCCAAACACGGAGCTTGTCTTGATTCTTTCTCCCTCTCCGAGATACTAGACGATGACCAAGAAGTTATTCAACACCCCTTCGGAGACAGGCCATGCCGATACAGAGAGGGCCGTGATAATACTGTATCTTTCTCTCTGCCTGTCCACACTCGGCAAAGCTCCTCAACTCGACAAGTCCAGTTCTCCCCATGTCAGAAAACTGCTAGCGTACCTCGCCGTCAACACAAGAGACTTCTGACCTAGCCGGAAGCGTCCTAAATCCGACCGGGATCCCCCTGTCTGGTTCCCTGTGGTCACCCGTTGCCCAAGCTGCGCGAGACAGGTACTCGCTGCCCCCTGCAACCTACCTGACCTCCGGGATCCCAGCTTTTTCGCCCATGCCATGCATCCACATCCAAATCCACATTCACATCCATCCAATCCATTCGCGTCCTCCACTTCTTGTTCCTCATCAACCAACCCCAGGAGAAGGAGAGTGCGAGAGACCGAGAGAGAGGAGCCTCTTTCTTGTTCCTCTAGAGCTTGTCCTGTCTTGTCGTGCCCTGTCTTGTCCTTGCTTGTTCTTGTTCTTGTTCCCTACATCCTCCTCCTCTCCCTCTCTCCAAGCCCTGTCGCTCTCTTCTTTTGCTCCGTCTCTACCTTGTCCACGTTTCTGGCCTGTGCTCACAGACCATCCCCTCCAATCCCCAGGTCTCTCTCCAGGTCTTGGTCTTATTCAAAGTCCCCGGGTCCCCTCCACTCCCGAGTCCGAGTCCCCTTCCATATCATATCAATCATTCATTATCCGTCACCCGTCCGTGTCTTGAACTATTCGCTTTTACTGCGCCGACGCCCGTCCCCCGTCTGCGACTGGATCGACATTGCCCTTGCATCCAGAAGACGACAATCTTGCTGCCGTGCTCCCCTCTATCACCACCACTGTTGCGACAACGACAACATCGCCTCGCCGTCGACGACAAACCTTTCTTCTGGGATAGACCTCGTCTCCCGCGCCGCTCGTTTTAGCCCTATTGCCTAGATCCGAATCATGTCGTCGGCCATTGTCGCCTCTTTTCGATTACGATAGGATAGCTGTCCCCCAACTCGGCGTCCATGGCCAAAAAGCGTCGAACCAAGCAGAAGAAGTCGAGGGGACGTCACGACCGCTCTCAGACGAGCACAATGTCCTCGGAGGACTCGTACGCTATCCAAAGCGGCCGCCAATCCCTCGACGGTACACCGAGCGAGCATGCCGCAAGCGACGGCAATCAAACCGCCATGACCAGCATCATGGACACAGACGAAGAGCACCACCATGATTCAGAATTTGACGAAGACGAAGACGTCGATGAGGATGACATGATATCTATATACCCCGCCTCTCATTATCCCGGCGTCTCTGCTGCACACCGGGTCGAGGCTCCATTCTCCCCAGATTCCCACGCGGCAGACTCAGACATGTAGGCGACACAATCCCACCTTGCCTCACCTTGCGTACAATGCTAATTCTCGGTGCTACAGAGCTGCGTCCACGCGATCATTATGGGCACAGGATCTCGACTACCGAGAAATCCACGGCCGACGCTACTGCCGCGAATACTTTATGCCCAACGACGACATTGAGCAATGGCGGATATCTCTTCAACACCAGGTCTTTATGCATGTGCTGGATGGCGAGCTGACACTTGCTCCAATCCAAGATCCCACCCACATACTCGATGTTGGTACAGGCACCGGCGAATGGGCCATTAAGATGGCCGAGATGCACCCGCATTGCGAGGTTGTGGGAACCGACATTGCCGCGATCGCAGAGACCAAGAGCGTCCCTATGAACGTATTCTTCGAGATTGAAGACGCCGAGGACTGGGATCGTCATCCCGACATGTACGACCTGATCCACTTCCGCACCATGGAGGGCGCATTCAGGAATTGGAGGTTCATCTATGACAACGTCTTTTTCTCGCTCAAGCCTGGCGGCTGGATCGAGGTGCAGGACTTTGACAGCGCCGAGGGTTTCATTCGGTTCATGTCGCAGTTTCCTGAGGGCTCTCCCCTATTCGATCTAGTTCGAGACCTCGACCTCGCAGCGACCAAGTCGGGGCGGCCACGAGGTACTGCCCATCTCGACCCCCGGTTATTCATGGAGGCAGGCTTTGTGGATGTCCGGACAACCGAATATTCGATCCCCATCACGGTGGCTGAGAAGTCAGCAGGCAAGATCTGGCTGATTGCGTGTCTGGATGGCCTCGAAGCCCACTGCCTGCGACTCCTAACTGAGCAGCTGGGATGGGATCCTGAAAAATGCAAAGCAGCCTGCGAGCGTGCCGCGCGAGAGCTGGCAAACTTGGCCAAGGATCCCGAAAAGTCCAAGGGTCTGCAGGTCAAGATGCGCGTCGTAACAGGCAGAAAGCCACTGGACACGCCACCCACAGATCTTGCAGAGCTGTTAGGGGCATGCAGCTCGACCAGCACGGAGCTGATTGATGACGACAGCCCCGACCCAACACTGCATGCTAGCGATCAGGATGTTCGGGACACAGCCTCTACTGTGACAGATGTCACGATGAGAGAGACTCCAGCCGCGGCCACGGCGTCAACGTGAGCTTCGAGGCTCAGGCACACTTAGAACAGAGGTACACAGCGGCCTCGCAAGGACATTTTTGGCAAAGGGGGTTTGGCGCAGAATCTTAGGCGGCGGCGTTGTATCTGGGTGATGACCAATCTTGCATTTGTATAGGTACTGTGATGATTGTATTTCTGCATTGCTCTAGGGGTATTTGGTGATCTATTTAAGAAGGGGGCAAACATGGATATTCATTGGAGGCCCATTTGATGCAAAAAAAAGAATTATTATTACCCTGCATACATGCCTAGCTAAGCTACCTAGGTAGTCGGTTTGGCGTAAGCGGACGACAAAGGAGATGGGCCAGTTGTGCTTGGTATCCATCTGTATATGAGGTTAGAATCAGGGGGTTCAACCGTTGGTTTATGGGTTGGGCTAATGTATTAGTATTAGACATGAGTTTTCTACTCTTGAAATTATAAGAGTTTTCTCGGTATTACACTCAAGTGACATCCAATGCTAAGTAGTTGAGTTTTGGTGATGATTTTTTTTATCTAATGTCCTTGTAGCTATGTAGCTATGTGGCTGTGTTCAACGGTGATGTAATTGGTGTGAGGCTGTAGCTGCCTTATGCACGAACAGGCAGCTAAATACACCAACCATCCGTCCCGACGCCGCGCGCAGGTGGGGAGCTCCTCTACAAGGCCAACCAACCATCCACATCCACCGACTTTCGTCACCAACGACTCCCCCGTCAACATCAATCACGACCGTCTCTGACCTCGCCCCGATCCTCGCTTACCTTAGCCACGTCGACACAAACATAGTCCGCAGCTTGCAGGACGCGACATCCCCGACCCGGATCGCCGAGCCCCGAATATGCGCCTGTGAAGCCGCCCAACGCCATGGCCCTGGATCTCCAAGACGGCTTCGTCGCCGCCAATGGCGTCACGGATCTCGAGGAGCCCATCTTTGCCATCGAGCGCGTCCAGCTACAGTTTTCTGTCGCCGCCGACTTTGTCGCTGCTCAGGTCGCCAACAATGTCATCATCCTCGCCCTTTCCAACGGACGCATCCTCCGCATCGACCTAGAACGACCTGAGGATATTGATGGTAAGAGCAATGCGCTGGCATCTACCATGTGGCTATTGCTCAGCGTGGTGCTCTTTTCAATTGCTAATGCTATACGCTTCAGACATCGATCTTCCCAAGAAGCCGTCCGAGGTTGGCGTCATACGGCGCATGTTTCTTGATCCCACCGCGTCCCATCTCATTATCTGTACCGCGCTCGGCGAGAACTACTATCTTCATTCCCAGTCGAAACAACCTCGGCCGCTCGGGCGCCTTCGAGGCGTCTCGATCGAGAGCGTGGCGTGGAACCCTTCGCTACCCACGGCGTCGACACGGGAGATTCTAATTGGTGTCTCCGACGGCAACATCTACGAGGCCTTTATCGAGACGTCCAAGGAGTTTTACAAGAAGGAGGTGAAACATCTGAAGAATCTACACAAGCTTCCTGATGGCCCGATCACGGGGCTGTGGGTGGACAACCTCCAGGACAAGTCAGATCTCCGAAGGGTGGTGATAGCCACTCAGAGCCGATTGTTCCATCTGGTAGGAAGAATTGGGTACGGACACGATGGTTCAGGGTCTGTGTACACCCGGTTGTTTGAGTCGGAGCAACCAGTTGTCCATGAACTGTCGCGCACATCATCGACCGCTCCATCGAGCTTGGTGGTGTCTCCTGACCCTCCAGATTCTGGCCCTTATGACGACAACCTACCGGACCGAGCATACGCCTGGCTGTCTTACCAGGGGGTCTTTCACGGTAGATTGTTGAATGGACCCGTGGACAGCAATCTCGGCTCCAAAGTCTTTTCAGAGTCAAAGATGCTTCCAAAGGCCCAAATATTGACACCCGAGGGCGCAGACCGACGTCCGCCAACGTCAGAGATGATCGATGCTATCGCGCTCACGCAGTGGCATATTGTTCACCTAGTTGGAGGACGGGTAGTGACGACAAACCGTCTCACTGGCAAGATGGTTTCTGAGCATGATGTTATCGGCCAGGGACAGAAGCCTCTGGGGTTCTCTGTGGATATCCAAAAGAACACATTCTGGCTGTTCACGTCGGAGGAGATTTTCGAGATTGTGGTTCGAGACGAAGAACGCAACATCTGGGAGATCATGACAAAGCTGCAGCAGTACGAGCCTGCCTTGCAACATGCGCGTACACAGTTGCAAAAGGAGACAGTAGCGGCAGCATACGGTGATCATTTGGCATCCAAAGGACACTGGCTCGAGGCTGCTACTATTTATGGACGCAGCAACAAGCCGTTTGAGGATATCGCTCTCAGCATTATCGACAATAACCAGCCCGATGCCCTAAGGAAATTCCTACTAACCAAGCTCGCCGCCCTCAAGCGGTCAGCCGTCATGCAGCGGATGATGATTGCGGGCTGGTTGATTGAGGTGTTCATGTCCAAGCTCAACTCGCTGGACGACACCATCAATACCCAGGCAGAGCTGTCTGAGAACCTAAACTCTACCGACTCACAGAAGCTGCTAGAGTCGGTGAGGAAAGAGTACAAGGACTTTGTCGACAAGTACAAGAATGATCTGGACCGTAAAATGGTATACGATGTCATCAGCAGCCACGGCCGCGAGGGAGAGCTCCTCTACTTTGCCAACGCTGTCAATGATTACAACTATGTCCTTTCCTACTGGGTTCAGCGGGAAAGATGGAGCGAGGTGCTCAACGTGCTCAAGAAGCAGACGGATCCTGAGGTGTTTTACCTATATAGCAGCGTTCTCATGGCGCATGTGGCACCAGATCTGGTCGAGATTCTCATGAGGCATTCCGACCTCAAGCCTCGGAAACTGATCCCCGCGTTCCTCGAGTATAACCGGACATTTGTTGGCGGCCCGAGTACGCAGAATCAGGCGATAAGGTACCTCAACTACGCAGTGTATCAGCTCAACTCAAAGGATGCGGCGGTTCACAATACTCTCGTCTCGATTTACGCCTCACATTCTTCCAAAGACGAGTCTGGACTCTTATCATATCTGCAAGCACAAGGGGATGAGCCCCGATATGATCCAGATTTTGCCCTGCGACTTTGTATTCAGCACCACCGAACTCTATCATGCGTCCACATCTACACCAGCATGGGCCAGTATCTTCAGGCTGTCGATCTGGCTCTCTCACATAACGAAGTTGAGCTGGCAGCTGTCATTGCTGACCGACCCATGTCGAACCCGCAGCTTCGCAAGCGACTATGGCTCGCGGTGGCCCGAAAGGTGATTTCGCAATCGAATGGGATCAAGACGGCTATCGAGTTCCTCAAGCGTTGTGATCTGCTCAAGATTGAGGATCTCATTCCCTTCTTCCCTGACTTTGTCGTAATTGACGACTTCAAGGAGGAGATTTGCGCGGCGTTGGAGGACTACAGTCGCAACATTGACAACTTGAAGAAGGAGATGGATGAGTCCTCACAGACGGCTACAAACATCAAGATCGATATTGCGGCACTAGACCACCGGTACGCAGTGGTGGAGCCTGGAGAGAAGTGCTACACGTGTGGTTTGCCCTTGTTGAGCAGGCAGTTCTTTGTCTTTCCCTGCCAGCACTCATTCCACTCGGACTGCCTTGGACGAAAGGTACTGGAGCAGGCGGGTGTTGGAAAGTCTTCACGTATCAGGGAACTCCAGATGCAGATCCAGAAGGGGTTGGTCAGCGGCACGCAGAGAGAGACTGTAGTGGCAGAGCTGGACGCTTTGGTGGCATCCGCTTGGTGAGTTATCCTGACGGTGATTTGATCATTCATAGCTAACTATGGGCAGCATTCTCTGTAGCGACTTGGCGATCAAGAGGATCGATGAGCCTTTCATCACACATGACGACGACGTCAATGAATGGGCATTGTAATAAGAGAAGGACAAGGATGGGAGCGAGAAAACAAGCAATCAATGAAGTTGATGTGTCTGCCTGGGCATAATCTTAGAATTGCAGATACCCCCGCAATGTTGGACATTACATTCGATTATCAGACTTTGTCATGAAGCACGTCCTAGTGCAAGATGGGTTAACTTAGTATCTGCACTCGGTGACATCCATCTTGGAGCGGGTGAGCATGAGAATGGAGACAATGACGCCGTACAAGCCCAAGACCTCTGCAAAGATGAGGATGAGAACCATTCCGACATAGAGGCGCGGCTGCTGCGCGCTAGCTCGGACTGGGGGTGCATTAGATTCGGTGTTCAACAAGGATAGAAGAGGTGAGCTTACCTCCAGCATCACCAACGATGCCAATGGCAAAGCCAGCAGCCATACCACACAGACCAACAGCAATAC
The DNA here is from genome assembly GCA_030779245.1 of Fusarium sp. MBC 438. Classification (NCBI taxonomy): domain Eukaryota; kingdom Fungi; phylum Ascomycota; class Sordariomycetes; order Hypocreales; family Nectriaceae; genus Fusarium; species Fusarium sp. MBC 438. The sequence goes on along the minus strand of JAPFTB010000229.1, from coordinate 14,380 downwards.
CTGCTCCGAGCTGAAGGAAGCCAGTGTGGATCGGCATCTTTTCCTTGATGCCGTTAGACATGATGACACTAGCGACGAGGCCGTAGATGGAGAGGATCTGTGCCATGATGGCACAAAGGCTGAAGGGTGTCAGTTTGGATAGGTATATATGTTCAACTGGACCTACGTATTCTGCATCAGCATGTCTGGACGCAAGATGCCAGACTGAAAGATGGCACCGGCCGACTTGGCGGTGCCGTATGCAGCGCCAAAGGTGGTGAAGACGATGGAGACTGCGCAACCCATGGCACCAAAGAAGGACTGGACTTTGTTAGATGTAGACGGCTGAAGTGTGAGTTGATACATACGGCGTACATAGGACTAATGAGGACATTGTGTTAGCTAAAGAGTTGTCGAGAGAGAGAATGGAAATGATTGTACCAGCGGTCCATGTTGGCGAGGAGAGTGGGATCCATGGTTGGCCGATGGGCTTAGTTACGAGATAATCGCAACTGTGTTTGTGAGATGATGACTACGAGAACAGCTGAAAGAGGCAGCAAAGGGTATATATTGTATTCTGTATTATCTCTCGCCAAGCCGTAGCAAAATGCGATGTGATGCAAAGCCACCCCCTCCAAGTTCAGCTCCAATAGACAAAGACATGTAAACACGGGCTAAAGATGCATCGTGGCTGACCCAGGCAGCTACGAAAGGAGCCTCAGCTGAATGTTGGTTGGTGAGAATTGACGTGGCCTTGGTAGGCAGAAGGATAAGGAGAGCTACGAGTGGTGGATTGAGTGTTTTGGGAAATTGCTGTGAGGTTTTGGATTTATGTATTGGCTGCCTCTGAACCAGAAATATGAAAAAAGGATGAAGAGAAGAGTTTCATGAGATTGAGAAGAAGTCGAGATATGAAATGTTCTGTGGGCGCCTTCTTGGCATGTCCGTTATAAGGCGGAGGTGAATGGTGATAGTTACCTACCCTACAGTAAGACGCAGGTCATCGTTTATCGACAACCACACGCCCCAAATGAAGAGATATTTTGAAATCAAGAAGTGAAAGGGTCTAGATTAGTTATATAAATGCGTATCCGTATATGCATCTATTCCGAGACTACGTAGATGACGTCTGTCAAGACCACGGAAACACGGCAACGCCTCCGCCACGAACGTCGTAAGCATCTATGTAAGCGCCATCATCTTGTGGATTCAAACACTTCACGTAACAAAAAAAAGAACACAGCCACTGAAATTCCTCGGAGAAGCGCTTGCAGGGACCAGAAAAGAAGCTTTTTACTTTACCCACAACCCGCTCTCACGTCACAAAAAAGTCTAGTAGGTGTCATGTACGTCCCCTAACCCACAACCCGATGTAAAGGACGCTAAGAATATCTCCCGAGGTTGCCGCTGTTAAACCCACTCGTGGCCGCGCGTCAATGAATGTGAGACGATGGGTTTGCATTATTGTAGTTTGATCATGATGAGAACCATTGTTTGGGAAAGATGTGTCAGGTTAATGTTGTGTTGCACGTAGACATGTTGTGGAATCATGGTGCGGCGGCTACAAGATGGGGGATTTTAACAAGTTGTCACTTCCCGTTTCATAACTGTCTGAACATTCTAGCGCCCTTCTTAAGTCCGGCTTATATGCAAAAGGAAAAAAAGAGGCTGCTTAAACTCGGCCTGTCCGTGCCGAAAGGCGATGCTCTGACGTTGGCTGGTGACGCAGACTCTTCCTCGGGAGCCTCGTCCCGCGCGGATCCAACGGCACACGACAGTCTTTCTTCAGCGGGGAAAGGGAATCCATTCGAGGCTCAGATGAGCTATTTGTGAGCAGTTGGGGGGAGATATAAACTCCCAACAAGGGTCTACGTTGTATGAACTGCACTTGAACATATACACAGAATCCAACCATGAAGGTAACTCGGATATTCTATGCTATTTCCTCGTTGGCTTCAGCCACGGGTGCTATCTCTTTACACAAGAGACAAGATGGATTAGAGCCGAGGGTTTTGGCTTTGGATTTGCAGAGGAGTACGATACGTGATCCTGTTGGTAATGATAGGAAACGACTTGCGAGACGGAGCGGTTCTATAAACGTGGGGATCGACAACCTGGTTAGTTCCTACAAGTCTGACTCCAACTATAAACATACTAACTATATTGTAGCAATCACTTTACTTCTTCAACGCCTCTCTGGGCACTCCAGCTCAAAACTTTCGTCTACACCTCGACACGGGAAGCAGTGACCTCTGGGTCAACTCCAACAACTCGACACTATGCTCAACACCCGCCGACGTCTGTGCCACATCCGGTCTCTACAACGCCGCCAAGTCATCTACTTACAAATTCGTCTCGAGCGAGTTCAACATAACCTACGCCGACGGCTCTGGTGCTGCGGGAGACTATGCCACCGAGACGTTTCGTGTGGGAAAGACTGAGATCAAGGAGTTGCAGTTTGGTATTGGGTATGAGACTTCGTCGGATCAGGGCGTTTTGGGTATTGGATATCCTTCGAATGAGGCCCAGGTCGCTCTGTTTGGGGGAGAGGCTTATGATAACCTTCCGGCTAAGATGGCTGCTGATGGGTTGATTGCTTCCAACGCTTACAGCCTTTGGCTTGACGACCTCGACTCTGCATCAGGAACCATCCTGTTTGGAGGTGTTGACCGGAAGCGGTTCATCGGAGATCTCATCACAGTACCCATTCAAAAGTTTGGTGGTCGATTCTCCCAGTTCTATATCACCCTCACCGGTCTGAGCGTAGGTTCAGACACGGTCGACGACGACCTCGCCCTCGGCGTCATCCTAGACTCTGGCTCAACACTCACATACCTCCCAACCAGTCTCGCAGAAGCCATCTTTGAGATTGTGGGCGCCGACTACGAGTCAGGAGCCAGCACCGCATACGTGCCCTGCGACCTAGCCAACGCCTCAGGCAACTTGACCTTCAGCTTCAGCTCTCCTGCAAATATCACGGTGCCGTTGAGTGAGCTCGTTCTTGACTTTACCGACACCACAGGTCGACGGTTACGTTTTGACGACGGGGAGCCGGCGTGTATGTTTGGGATCGCTCCCTCGTCGGGGGGGACGAACATTTTGGGAGATACCTTTCTGAGAAGTGCATACGTGGTGTTTGACCTCGGAAACAATGAGGTTTCGCTGGCGCAGAGCAACTTCAACGCTGATGGGTCAGACATTGTTGAAATTGGTTCAGGGGATGGGGCTGTACCTGCAGCAACGGGTGTGGATGAGCCTGTGTCGGCAGCTTCTGGAGTCTCCTCGAGTAGTGCTGGATCACTTTCACCTCTGGGTAAGGATGGAGGTGTCTCTCTCTTTGTTGGGGCTTTGGCTCTTGGGTTTGTCTGGTCCCTTGTCTAGGAGACAGACAGGATCACGCAGCCTAGGGATGTTTGATGATACTTTGTTGGATCTGGAGTTGTTTGATTATTGGCATTGGATGAATCATGGGATATTTGCAAGGTGTTTTGGTCTTTTTAGCGATGGCTTGACTTGTACTGGCGTTGAGATGGAGCATCTACGAGACTCAGATTTATGACATAGACTATGGCGTTTGAATTTAACAATGATACACCATACGATCTCATATCCTTGGAAATCTCTAGTCCATATCTGATTTGAGATCAGATCACAATCTATGGCTTGGATCGACGACTCATGACGATGTGGTTGTGCTGACTTTTGCCGATTCGGCTCCGACATGTTCTACTATCCCCGTTACTCCCGAAAAAGGATCAACGATGGGCGATTGCTTTATCAATGAGCTGACTAGAGTTTAATTCCTTGATCTTATATAACCTGAGATACTCAGCTCGTCAGATCTCTTGTTTGGCTCATCAACTTGTACCACCCACTCTCACCATCTCCAGTTCTACCAGAGCTTCACCTAACTGTAACCATGACGGCTTACATCGAAGTCGCCGCGAGCTGGCTCTTCAAAAACGCCAAAGGTCGTGACGCAAAGGCCTTCTTCACTAATCTCGCCTTTGCATCTCACCCAGAGCCGACCCTATCCATCACGTCTCCAGACTGTGGAACAGACGGCTCAACCCTTGGGAAGCAGTACATGCATGGAGGTGAAGGCCGTTTCCCTGAGCTGACATGGGACTCTCATGAAGGTGTCAAGGAGTGGCTGCTTGTATCTGAAGATCCAGATGCTCCGTTGCCGACGCCTATTTGTCATGGGTGTGTATAAGTTTTGATGTGACAGGCGGCAGGCTAATATGAGTAGAATCTATCTTGGCATTCCCGTTCAAAAGACGAGTGTTGTGAATAGCGATTTCAAAGCAGTGGATGAAAAGTCTACTCGTCTAGAAGGAGGCTTTTACTATGGTGCGAGCCGCAATGGCATGGTTTACATTCCACCGCGGCCGCTTCTTAACCACGGTATCCATCGATGTGAGTTGAAGCCTCTCACAGACTTGTATCCACTAACACAGGTACTCTAGATTGGTTTGAGATCGTTGGCCTAAGTGAGCCCCTGGATGAAAAGCTGATCACTTCAAAGCCGACGAGGGAACAGGTGGCAGAGGCCATCAATGGCAAGGTTGTCGTCTGGGGAAGATGGATGGGTCAATGTGAGAGGCGATGGGAATAAAGATGACATGACAATTTCTTTTAGCGAGTTCAAACATAACTTCTTATGATCATGCATCGTCGCAGCTATATACGCCCAAAACTCCAGATATTCAACCCAACTTTGGTCCCTTCCTCCACAGGCAACCCAGCATGCCACGTCTCATCATAACCTCGTCCATCAGCCGCAAAGTTCTCCCAATAGACTGCATTCCCCGGGGTGACCTTGAACACGGCACCCGTATTGTTTCCCCCGCACTCAACAAACCGGCACCACTCTTCACTCGCGGGCACCGGGAGTGCCGGAAACTCGGTGCCGCCGCCTTTGATCTCGGAGCCGTCGACCCAGGCCATGAGACTGCTCACACGGCCCCAGCCCCGAGTGTTGGAACTCCAGTCAAAGTGATGTCCGTAGTGGCCTCCGGGTGCGTACCGCTGCGTCCGGAGACGCTCGATGAATAGATCGGAGCGCCAGCCTTGAAGGGAGCGGACTCGGTTCTCGATGCAGCGGACGGCGTCGGTGCGAGGGATGACGGCTACGGAGGAGTCGCGGACTGATGAGTCGCGGTGAGTGGCTTCGCCGTCGTTGGTGATAGTTGAAGGTTCAAAGATGGGTTCACTAAAGGAGTTAGCAGAAGCAATTGACAAAATACAAGCCGTCATATCATGTCTTTCTATAAGCTACTCAAAACCTACCTAATCTCCAAAAGATGCTTCCTCTCCTCCTCACTCAAGAAACCCTCCAGGTACACGACAAGAGGCTCCCGGTGCAAGATACGAGCCACATACGAATCCGTCTCACACACAGGGATAGTCGCATCAGGCGCATCTATCGCAAGCAGCGACTCATTAAGTTGCGGTCTCGAGTAAGCAGCATCGCGACGGCCGGTGCTGCCGGGATACAAGAACTCGCTAATGGGGTTTGAAAAGACGACGAGAAAGGCTACGAAGCCGATGACGTATGAAAGCATGACAAGGGATAAGATCAATGGGTGAGAATATGAGTGAGAAGAAGGAAGGAAAGGGAAGCTCAAGGGAGACAAAGTCATGATGGAGCTTTTGTGGAGTTCATGAGTCGCCAGGGTCTGAGCTTCGGATCTGACGGATCTTTGACCAGATTAGGTATCAAGGGCGATTACCTATTTAGTCGAGACGGAAGAGTTTATAGCCAACTATTGAATGCTTTACAAGACATGACAACTGCTTGTTCATCTTTAATGGTTGGTGTTGAGTTATGCATGTCTCACAAAGACCAAGACATCAAATCAACTTCCAAATGGTGACTCTATTGAGATGAGAAACTCTCGTTCGTCTACCTATTATATCATGCGTGTCCCCATAATCGTACAAGAGTTGTGTGTCATGTCTAGCTTTCATGCACCCGGGTATATATCGTACAACACTCCCCTCCATCCAACTATTCGACAAGTAGAAATACATCCCTTTCTTTCATGTCATCCAAAAGCCAAAACCAAAAACTCCAGTCATGGCCAGGGCATCATGGCCGTCATATTCCCCTCTTGCTGGTTCATAATCCCGTAGGCATCCCTTCCGCGTCCCAGTTCAGATCGGCATTTAGTATACCCCAGGGATCCGTGCCATCGCTGGGAAGAGCATTCGTAATCATTGTTTCCGTGATTTGTGCAAAAAGTGTTTCCTCGCTCGATTGCCATATAGGTGTTGCTACCCGCCCCTGCAACGACCTCAGATCAATTCGGTTCTCCTCTGCAGTGTTGCCGAGCCCGTTATCTGGGGAGGTATGACTGCTCCCAGATACCGTTCGAGCTCCAGAGCATTGGTTCGCTGGAGAGGATGCTGAAGACGAGTTAGTGCGGTCAGGAAGCGAAATACTCGCTGACGTTACGCGAGGTGAGAGAGTTGGCCAAGTCCCTGTAGCCGCGAACCTGGGTCCTAGGTTTACCCCAGAAGTAGTGAAGGAAGATAGTAGGTTACCACCACGCTGACCGTTCATCATTTCAGGACCTGGGCTCGAAGACATCCGCTTCCTCTTGTTTTTCGCCGCGTCCTCTTGGGTCGGGGGTGCGACATTACGCGTGACGGCACCAAGCATGCCATGGAAGCAGTCCTTACCTGGTCGGTGGTTCTTCATGCGAGCCTCTTGTTCTGTATCTATGTTCCTCCTGTGCGCGAAGAAGAGAGATGAATGCTCCGTATGTTTTGTCACCGCACTTCGAACTAGCATAGGGATATGAGACTTGCTCTCCCCAAAGGCGTTGCGGAACCTCTTGAGCGAGGGCATTCGTATTGAAGAGTTGAGGCCATTATGCTCAATGTCGAGACACGCTTGCTGGAGAAAGGCGCGAGTGATGGTGTGTGTTCGTGCAATAGCTTCCATGGCTTGGACGATGAGGTCGAGGTTTGAAAGGTCGATCGAAGTCAGACCGCCTGTTGGGTTCTGCTTGGCCAGGTAAACGTAGACTGTGGTTGTGCAGTAAAGCGACAGAGCGCACAATGGACTTCTCTGAAGAAGATGTCAGTGCTATAGCATGATGAAGAGTAGTTGTATACATACAAAGAAGAGCGTCGCATGCGTGTTGATCCTGATAATGTTTACTACTTCTTCGGCAGCCGCTCGGAGACGAGCGATACTGTTCTGCTTGATGTGGTCGGGCAGGCCATGCTTCTCAACCTTCTCGATAGCTGCATGATGAAGGCAAATGATAGAGGCGTGTAAGTTGAGGTTCAGATGCGTGGCAGAAGCGTCCCGTATGTTTTCAGGCATGCGGAACTTTTCAGGGAGAAACATGAAGAGACTAGACAAAGTGTTGTCCAGCTCACGATGTCGAGTCCAATAGGCCCCGTTCATGACATCGTCACATCCGTCGTCGGGTCGAGCATTATGAACATGGCGGAGAATGCTCTTGAAGACCTCGCAAGTGATGACTGTCCCTGCAAATCCTGTGTACGGTGCTCCTCGGAATACGTCAGTCAGAAAAGGGGCTTCTTCTTCCCGGTCGGCGAGGAATGCATCTTCCGAGGATGGCAGTCGAGTAGCAATCTACCAACTTATTAGTACAAGTCCCAAGAGGGCGGGTGGTAGATGTACATCATCTTTGTTGAGCAAGCTGGGCCACCCTGTCGAAATGCAGCAATGAGCATCGATCGAAAAGGCACCCCAAAAGACTCTCCTCCGTTCTTCAAGCTCTGCCCATGTGAGAGCGGGCGGCAAGGGTGGTGGCATTCCAAGACGCTCCCCATCTAGGCGATCAAGTCCTATCATGTGGCAGAGGCGGACGCAGTTTGCACCACTCATGGTTGATCTGCTGAATAGCATGACCTTTGCCTCATAGAAGGCAATGAGAGCCCAAGATTGCGCATGGTTGATGGAGACGAAGGCTTCTCCATGGCCCTTCATCTCGTCTGCCTCAATATACTGCCGGGCCCGACGGTAAAAGACCTCATGATACTGGTTGTACTTGGCATGACCAACAGAAGCCAGCGCCCAGATTATGTACTGTAGGCACATAGGGGGCTTTCTCATAGGGGGTCCATAGAAGGCCTGGAGATAACGCCCGGGATGAACGATAGGTATCATCTGGTACTGATGTTGGAAGAACGTAGTGTTTCTATCACGTTAATTGATGTAAAGTAACCGGGAGGTTGCACTTACAGTTCCTCCATGACTTCGTCTGGGGGCAAAGACTCTGTCATACCCAACCCCATCAACTGAGTATTTGAAGGGGGGTCTGTTGGATTCGACTGCTCAAAGTAATCTGGACCAAAGAATGACATTTGAGGTTGTTCAGAATCATCCCCCAGCGGAGGCACGCCAGTAAAGTTGGGAACTTCTACCTCCGGCTGAGCCGGTTGAACGGGGCTCTCATCATCCTCCTTATCATCGATGTTCTTGTTCACCTCTTTGAGGTAGTCTTCAACCTGAGCTGAATGTGCACCAAAGTCAGCCACCCATCAATGAATAATCAGGCATGAGGTGAGCAATACCTAGACGCGCCTCAAGCTCTTTAACGTTTCTTCGCTTAAAGGTTGGCTTCCGCCGTGACTCTGGATAGACACACTCATTTGAAACCTTGACACAACGGCTGCATGCCGGCTTTGTGCGATCACATTTCAGTTTCCGGGCCCTGCAAGACACGCAGGCCAACGGCTCCGTGCCGGCCGGGGCGGCGGAGGCGGAGGTGGAAGGTTCGGACTCGGTGGTGTCCGGCGGCATGGCTATGGCTACCACTGAGCCTCATCCAGTCGGTGACGAAAGACAGGACTGGGGTGGGGATATGGACAGATAGGACGAGGGACGCTTGTTGTACATGAAACCTGGCCTCTGCGAGGCAGGAAATGAGCTGACGAGGCACTATCGCGTTTTCTTGACACGCAGTGCGTAAGGCCTACGAGGCATCATGATAGAAACGACGTGACGGACATATACGCGAAGTCACGTTCCTAACTACGGTCGCGGGCGCTGACCAAGAAGTTCCCGTTCGGATTTCTCACACCGGAGAGATTTTGGTCCGAAGGCCGAAGGCTACAAAGTCCGAGAAGGAACTAATCCCGAGCATCGACGGGTTAGCATGAGTCACAGGTTGAAAACGCGAAGGCGCGAGTTGAGAGCGAGCGCCTTCTCCTTTTTTGATACTGTCGAGAGTAAGAACCAAAAGCGCAGGAATACACGAGGAAAGTCCGTCCACCCGTCCTCTGGGAAGGAATGAACTTGGCGCGGGTGCCTGCAGTGCCTGCCTCCTTTATTTAGGTAAAGGAGGCGGGCAAAATCCATGTCTAAACAGAGTGCGACGGGGGGGGGGGGGGGTAGATATCTTCTGGTAATAGGTGCTGAGCCACACTGAACCGAATACAAACACCAACAACAACTACTAATTCATCATTCCATCAGTTACTAGGAACTCAATAGAGTCTTTGTCTAATGGAGGGCTGGCTAGGCACGTGCTGTCCTGCATCCGGATGTTATGCAGCTTCGCTTCCGAACAGCGACAGCCTGCGTCAAGCACCAGCCATCCTCCCACAGCCCGTCTCACAGCGCCCTCAACCTCACCTCAACCACCATCACTCACTCAAATCTTACACACCGCCGAGATCTGGCCCTGTCGGCCTGGAACTCTGTATCGATGCAGATACCTCAAGAACCACTCCTGCCACTCATTGCAACTGAAGCCGTCCATGATCACCACCGCTACCACCCGCCCGCGTCGGTAGTCTGCCCGCATCAGTCAGGGCGGGGACCAAGGGGCGAACGCTGACGTCTAGTACAACGTTCTCGACCAAGGCAATCGGCCAAGATGAGGTGATGGCGACCTACTCGCGCCAGCCGACCCAAATCTCGACCCTGCGATGTTGCGCATGACTATGACTGCCGCGCAGCCAAGCGACAGAAGCGAAGCGAGGCCGCCTACGCAGCCCGTCTCTGCGCCGGCGACAAGCACGGTGCTCTTGACCTTTTGAATTCTTCGTCACTCATCATCACCGCCTGCTTCGTATCTCTGAGCCAATCTCGGCCCAGCCTTGATTTGACTTTGCGAGCCCAGATCTTCCCCTCGCCCCCGGACGTGTCAGGGCAGCATCATTCCCAGCGCCAGCCTTGACGCCTCTGCGTCACACAAGGCTTGATGCCTCCTCGGTGCTACCGGCCTACCGCCGGCATGTCACACGGCCGTCATATCCAAGAGAGATGAGGGTGACATTTACGGACCGCGCCACCCAAGCATAGAGGAGAAACGGTGTCATCCACCATCTTGGACGGATTGGACGACAAGGGGGGAGTGGGAGGGTGGCACAGACACGGACGCTCACCGATTGTCCCCGTAAAGTGGGAGCAAAACGGAACGGTGCTTGGCATAGCCGACGACGCTATTCGGCAGCCTCAGTCCAAAGCCCATCAGCCCGAGCTAGAAGTTTGACAGGGCTTCTCGAGTTGCTTTGACGGCCGCCAAGACCCGCCCTTGGCAACTGGATGTGGCACCTAGCCGTCCGGCTACCGGCGAAACCAGTGCTGACGATTGACAGCTAGGGAGGACGCTATCGGCTGGGTCGCTTTTAGGAATCCCGGCCGATCTAGGATCGACAAGAGAAGCCTTTATTAGCGGCGCGTCCAGGACGGGCTTAGACTCGACGCCATCCAGCCGACCAAGCTCCCAATGTGAGCTGGCGGCCCCAGGTCAACGGGGCTCACCCTGGGAGATGCCCACCCTTGGCAGGTGGTTGATTCTTGCAACTCCGGGCAGTCATCATGGCCCTGAAACGCTGGCCACAGGCATGGCTTGCAGGACAGGACGGCATCGGTGGAGCGAGCTCCTTTCCTTGGTGACTGACACTTGACCCTCTTTCCGCCCGACTTGACTCCCGACTCTTCTTGACTCTTGTCGCTCTCCTCTTCCCTCATTCCCTCTTCATCGTCGATCGAAGCTTGGGCTTCGGGGACATTTGCAAGGGGAGGGGGGGATCATGTCTCTGGCATAGATTGCCGCGGCGGCGGGTTTCTCCATCAGCCCTGCCGGAACCGCCTGAAACGACGGCCATGGTCCCCAAATCATGCTTGTTATTCCCCGTCAAGCCAGCAGCAAGCCCTCCTACCACCAACACTTGGGGCGACGTCGCCGGGTGACTTGCTTGAGTCCGATGTAGCCAGCCGCATTGAGAAGCGGTGGCTGATGACCCTAACTTAACGAACCGTCTTGCTTTCACTTTGCGGGATGAACAGGCACACACGTACGCACGAGCCAATTGTCAAAAAGTCAATTCATTCCCAGGGTCGGCTTAAACTTAGAATCAAGGAACAGGACGGACCGACCTTCTATTGATAACTCAAGAAGAGATCGACGAGAAGGGCACCCCTGCGCCACCAACGTTGAGTTGGTTGGCTGCTAGCCCTGTTTTTATGTCTCTTCCTGATGCAACGACAAGGCCAGCTTCCCATGTGCCTCACCTCTCAGATAGGCAAAACGGCCATGGATCAAGTCAGCCATGTTGCTCTTTTCTGCGTTGCCACGCGGGAGACACGCCCAACCATGTCTCATGTCTCAAACCCTCGCGGGTGACTGAGGATATCACCGGGGGCCGTGTCTCGGTATGGCTGCCCGAAATAGCTTACTGAATTGTGGTGCCGTCATCAATACTGATAGACGGAGCAAAAAAGAGATGAAGAAAACGGGGTGCATCAAGACATGCAGCCAGACGTGAGACAGCGCCCGGGCGCATTATCCTCTGAGACATCCAGGACTGTCAACTGCCTCTTCCTCAGGCGCCCGCCTTGCCCTATCGAGGCCCAAGTGTCTCGCTGTCATTCAGCCACGCGGCTGGTTCGCCCCAGCTCCATGGACGAGGAGAGAGGGATGAGGAGAGCCACCGGGGCTATCCTTGTCGATCTGCTAGCACCACGCGCTGCCTCTGAGCAAAAGGAAAACACCGCGCGCTATGCTGGGTGCAACTGAATTGAAAGATCTACAGGTCCCCGGGCCAATATCTCAAGGGTCAGCCTAAACCCTTGACAACTCGAGCCTGTCTTGTTGGCAGGTTTCATCATGAATCATGTTAATCTCCGCAGCATCTGAGGGTTCCCAGCCTCGACCTTAGCGAGCGGTTGGTTGTGTTTCTCGAAACTAAAAATCCTCGTTCAGCTAGAAGCAGAAACAAAGAAACATGTATGCCAAAAGGAGATACGCCTCCCCAGCCTACCTGTCAACGGCGCCTTACCAAAGCCCGCCACAGGTCTGCAGCAGACGCCCCCTCCCATACCTGACCATCTGCCGCGGCGAACGAACGAACGAACACCCGGTCCGTCTCGTGTCGTGTCATTCGCCTGTTAACTTAACTCCGAGAGACTTGGGTGCGATGGATGTGCATTGGTGCATGGCAGTGACAAAGGACTCGGAAGCGAGGGCCTGTCATTGTCATCAGAGTGTCATGCTTGAGACTAGTTGATTCAACACGAGATCAGAGGTTCCATACCGAGACAAGCGTCGAATGAGCTCACAAGGAAGGGCCTTGACCACCTCACCTCGCTCACATGAATGAATGAATGCACAGCACGTACATACAGCAACTGACAATGTTTACACGCTGCGGTCTGGCCTGGTCTGGTTTGTCCAGAACTGGCTCTTTATTCTCGGCCCGCAACCAACTGGACGTCACCCACTGCACAGGGTCACTTGGCAGCCACCACCACAAACAACTCCAGGATGATGATCCTGTTCCTCTTGGATGCATCTGATGCATCTGCCGTCCTGCCCTGACAGCGTGGTTGATGCTTGTTTCCACGCCATTCTCTTGTCGTCTGTTTGCTGGGCCCCCATCTTGAGAGGAGCCATATTAGGCCCGCCTGCATACATACTGTGCCCTTCAACTCCATCCTACCGGCCGGTCAGCAAGCCCTGCCTGCCGGCGAGGGTTCCCCCCCTCACCGGTGAACTTGACATGTTTCATGGCACTGCGAGCATCCCTGATCCCAGGCTGGGCGCATGCGTAGATCGTTCGACTTGTTTAAAAGGCTGCGAATGGTTGTCTAGACCAAGGACAGTGGCAGATCCCCTCACGGCATTCACGGCTCAGGCTCCCGTTTGGAACCCCGTCTAGCCCTGTCTAGCCCATTTTCTCAAGTGCCGTTCCTACTCTACGCTGCTGTACTGAGCTGTACCGCATCTCGGCCGCTCGCTCAGGTGGTCATGACCCGGTCGTGACAGCATCAGCACGAGCATCAGCAGCATCGGTGCCAGTGTAATCATTGTCAAACTCTGAGAAGCGACAACGCTCAGACAGCAGGGTCGTCTTTACGGAACCATGCCGCGACATATGCGTCAAACCGTTCATCGAGTTCCGTCATGTTGTCAGGAACTGTTTCTGTTTTTACCAAGTTCAAGGAGGTTCCCAGGACAATCAATCAATGCCTCCACAACTTGGCCCCCAGCCTAGTTGTCTCTTGTCTGAGGAGCCGCCTTTTCCATTCCCATGACTTTAACTCGTTTTCTTTCTACCTCTACCCCGTTCAGCCACAATCCTTTCTCGGCACCATGCATTTCTACTGTAGCGACGGCGCTGACCCAACGCCTTGTGAAGTCATGGATATGCTGCCTTTTATGCATTCGCGCGAACCCCCTCCCCCTCCTACTCTCTGCCCGTGCCGCACGATATGCACACCCTCTTTCTTGTTAGGTTGTCACACAGCCCCGGAGAATCTCCGTCTTGGATCTGTATCATCCGAGATGCGTGGTGACAGAAAGAGGAGGGTTGCTTTGAACAGGACCTCGCGAATCTCGGACACCTGAAAGGCGAAGTTTGTTCGCTCATCACTCACCGTTGAATAACCAACCATGCATCCACCACCGCCAAGAGGCTGAACCCTTTCCACCCCCAACGGTTACGACCCAGTCGATAGTACGGTTCAGTACCTGCCTCTCGCCTTTCGCCTCCCGCAAGCCAGCACACGCCTCCCGGAATGCTACATTCCCGTACTCACTCCCCCACGGGCTTTCATCGTGAGCCCTATGCCTCTTGTCCGCCCTTGGGTCTGTGGCTCTAAAGATGGACTAGCCGCTGCCGCTATAGTCGACCGGTCGTTAAACCACCCCCGCTGGGGATCCGTCATCCCCTCACCTCCATTCGCCTCCCTAAATCTGGATTCGGGGGTACTCAAGTGGTTGTGAGGCCATATGGTGTCGTACTCAAGGTAGCAGTGACTGTAAGGTAAGACTGCCCATCACCAGGGGAGGGGGAGGGTGAGGGGGAGGGTGGGTGGTGGATCACGAGCTGGGAGCTTACAACCACCAGAGAGGATCTTGTGTCCACTGAGGAGACGTCGTCTTAGTCGGTTGTCCAGTAAATT
>JAPFTB010000228.1:0-20009 GCA_030779245.1 Fusarium sp. MBC 438 | reverse complement strand
TTGCCGTCCGTGGGACCGACTTCCCCCCCCCACAAGCGCAGTTTGCTTCCGCTTCCCCCCAAAAATACGCAGATCTTTGTAAACCCAGGCTACCAGGCCGTGTCCGTCGCTGCCGTCGTGTGTGTGGCTCGTTCTGTGTTTGGGGGTCACATCTTCAACCCTGGCGTGATCGCCCCACGGGAACATGGGAAAGCTGGGCTCCCCCCTCCCCTTCACCCCCTCTCCCGCCGTTTTCTTTGCCCTTTCCCACGAGGTGCACACTCTGTAGATCCCCAAGACAAAACTCCCGGGTGGCGGGACCAGGGGTGTGTATGTGTGTGTAAGCTCTTCCTTCCTGGGGAGGGGGGGCGAAGATCTTGGCTTCGAGAAAGAAGGAAACAGGATTCCTTGCCTTGCCGCTCCGCTCCGAGCAGCTAGATGAGGCTTGATCGGCCGAGAGAAGAACAAGGCAGACAGACACACACACGCGCAAGATGGTGACGGCATGAGGAGAAAAGAAAGGCTCATCTCCAACAGAGTTTCCCCCCCAGAGATTCACATCCTCCATCACAAAACCCAGCTGTGCGGAGGAGAAGGAGGCGGGTTTGGTTGTGGAGGAGGGACGCGTGGGCCTCCTGGGGGCGTAGGCGGAGGGTCAGGATCTTGGGGTTGAGCAAGACAAGTTGGTGGCCGTGGGATCCTTCGCATGTCAAGAATCATGAGTGTGCGAGGAGAGAGTATAGCAGAATCCATCTTATGGTTGATAGTCAAAGAGTAGAAATGATGAAGCGAAAAGAGGAAAAGGACAAGGAGAGATTATATAAAAAGGTTGACACTTAGATAGACCAAGAGAGAAAGAGAGAGAGGGGGTGGGAAACACGGATTTGGAGAAGGCTTTGCCCGCAGGCCGTGAGGTTATATTCGTCAACGACCGTGGCTTACCCCCCTTCCCCGAGCTTCTCAATGAATCGGTACGTCTGTCTCCTCCAGGTACCTAATGAGGCTCACCTCTCTGGCTCTCGGACGGTATCCATGGCATGACATGTAGGTACTAGGATGCGGGCTGGGCTGGATTGGACTGTACCAGAGTAGAAGCTGGGTGCTTGCTCCTCACCAAACAGAGAGCAAGCACAGCGCAGCTCCCGTCTATCCGCCTTCCTCTACGCCGCCAGCCGCGCATGGTCATGGTGTAGCCCGCGGCATCTACATCCGCTGCCCGCCATGTACGTCCCCCCAGCATCACCCATCGTCATACCCGAGGCAGTGGTTCACAGCGACGAGGACTGGGACTGGGACTGCGCCGGGCGCATCAGGTGGTCAGAGGGGGGCGTAGGCGTGAGGGGAAACTGAGCTGGAACGGCGAATATGTTGCCTAGATGAGTAGAGCCGAACAGCTGGGTAGGGTTCAGGGCCTGGCCGGGGAGGTGAGGAAGCCAGTCCAAGCAAGGGAAGGCCATGTATGTCATGGGAAGGGGTTGATGCGTGAGAGGCCAAGCCAAGGCAAGGCATTGACAGACATGACATACAGACCGATGGACGCAGCAGCAGCAGCAGGGCGCGCACCCGCGCTAGCTGTGACACGCCCTCGGTGATTTGAGGCTCAACTAAGAGTATAGTATCCATCCTCCTGGGAGACGCTATCCTGTGGCAGGTCTGAGAGAAGCGGGCGGCCGCGTGGAGTTCGTGTGGGTGACAGGGAGTCCGTGACGCCCAGGGCAACCAAGCAAGAAGCGCAGAAGTGCTCACACGCACACAGCACAGCGGCAATGCTTGTGATGACTAGAGGCCGTCCGTCCGTCGTCGGTCGGTCAGTAAGTCATCCATACCTACCTTACACCCACAAACAATCAGACTGAGATCACATCCCCCTTCCCCATCACACACCTCACCTCGCCTCTCCAACTTGGGGTACCAAGACGCCGCATCAGTGGGGTCGTCTGTATCGATATGGTATGGCTGACAGACATGGGACAAATGGGGACTTGCTTGGCTGACCGCAGCTCACCAACATCATCATTGTCGTCCACAAACAACAAGCAGCCACACTGTCAACTTCTCGGTAGCATAACCGACTGGCACCTACTAGGATCCTCGCCAATATTTCGTGTTCCAGAACCGAGCGAGAGTGCCATGCCGTGCCATGCCAGGCTGAGTGAGAGTGCCCTGCCCTCCGTCGCCGCCGAACGCCGACCGCCAACCGCCCGCCCAGCTCCATTCATCCAGGCTTCAGCCAGCAACGACGCCGCGCCCAGAGACAACAACAGACGATGCGCCACACACATGCCTTCGTCGTACCATGCAACAGTCCTGAAGCGGTAATACTGCGAGACCGGACGCTAAAGCCGAGAATCGACCGAGCCGTCTGTTCCCTTGAGGCATCTCACAAGCTCCTTGGAAGAGACAGAGAAGGAGAAGGGGATAGAGAGGCATTTAGAGGACGCTCCAGCAAAATATCGGGGAGATGACCCCCTGCGGCGGCCGGACGGTGAAACTTGCAACGCTGGTGGGACGAGCTAGGAGCTTTTCCCTCCTGCTGCTTGACCATCCTGGAACCCGGGCTCCCGCCATTGGCTACCATGCGGATGGATCACATGCTGGAGGAAGCTCTTGGTCGGTGGGTATGGGTAGCTGTGACTGTGGGTGGATGGATGTGATGCCCCCTCCCCAAGTCGGAAGTGTGGTGGCTGTCATTGCGTAGGGTCGGACTCGTACTCAATGAGCGGCGCTGAACTGCGCTGGAGTTGCCCGTGATGCCCTGCGCTGCGCTGCGGCGGGTGCTACGTTGTAAGACGCCCTCAACTTTGTACCCTGCTGTCGTCTTCAAGGCGCCCAGTGAGCCGACACTCGCCGACAACCATGTACTCTCGATTAGACAAGAGGTGCAATAGGTGCAAAGGTGGCGATACATGTCGCGAGATGTGCGCCAATACTATCGACTCAGCGCAGTGCTGATGGTGTCAGACCTCGTTCCGCATCGAATCTCAGCGCTCGCTTCAACACATCCACCGTGTTGGGCCTTCTCAGCTGAGCAGTAGTTGGCGCCGACTCCGATGGCCCAGGCCTCTCGTCCTTTCGTGGATGGGAGGGGGCTGACGAACTGTCAAAACGGGAGTGGTGACACACTGACAGCAGCGGGCTCCTTGAATGGTACCTCGGGCCAAGCTAGAGCATCATGCCCTGCCCGGCCGAGTCGTTTCATGGATCTTGCCTGCAAGGGCTGAGTCGCAGGATCGCCAGTTGGTGTTCAGAGGCGGCCCTCCCTCAGCCCTATAAGAGAGGGCACCCCCTTCTCGACCAAGGGGACAATGCTGAGCCCGTGCTGCGAGCCCAGTCGGGGTTAGCTCGACCGTCTCCTCGCGTCACCATGCTTCTAGTTGCTATTTATGCCGCGCTACCGCCGTCACTGCAAGGCGGCGGCGCCGGCTGGTAAAGGTGGGTAAAGGTTGCTGTGAGCCATCACGGAGACGCGGGAACTGCCAAGTCTAGACCCGCCAAACGTACCATGGATGCCATCCCCACACCAAATTGTCTCGACGGTGGACCAGGGAGTGACAAATGATAGATGCGATCTAGTTAATCCTTGAAGACTCGATGTGCGTTCGTACAAGAAAAGAAGCTACTGCAGCTAGGCGGCGTCAGCGCAGCGTCAAAGGGATAGTCATGATGTCCTGTCCTATCCTGTCCCGTCCCTGGAGACAAGCAGGGAAGGACAAGCATCCATATCCATCGCGGATCATCATCACCGGTGAGAGATCCACGCGGGCGAGACGACTTGCCTCGACTCGTCAACATAACCGACCGTCCTCCCGTTCCGTTCCATTCCTTTCCTTGGCCTTGACCTCGGCTGCACCGCCGCCCGTGGCAAAAAACCCATGAACCATGAACGATAAAGCGACGTCACGCAAATCATCAACAATTGCTGCAATTTGGTACTGAATGGGGCCATTAGGTAGACTCGACTTGACTCTGCCAACCAACACGACGGGGAAAAGGTCCGAGCTGCAATATGATGGACCAGGGTCCCGAGAACCCTCAAGGCGGCACCTCTCATCGAGTTGGTCATGCATCAATCTTGATGCGACTATATCCGTCAGCTTTGTCAACCGAGAGGAGGGCAGTTGACCACCAACTTGTTTTGGGAGCTAATTAAATCCTAGGCCCTCTTCCCTGCCCTATAATTCCTCTGTAAACGCCAATCGGAAGCCTGTCAAATACGTATGTACACCTTGTCTTGCCTTGCCGGATGTCGTCTCTCATCTGCGGCGGCTGCGAGATCGACTGCGATCACCGTGGCTACCGTAGCTGCTACGACTGTTGCTGCGGCGTCTGTCGTCGTGCTCGTCGTGACGGCCACCGCCTCCTCGCCGTCTGGGAGCTGGGGATCTGGAGCGTGACTTGGATGAGTAAGAGTTGTTTGACCGACTGCGATACCGGCTGCCACCACCTCGAGAAGGAGGTGGTCCAGCTGACGATCTCGAAGGGGAGCGCGATCCTGGGCGGTATACGTCCGACCTGGCCCCATACCGACCTCCTGGAGACATGCGGCGACGACCCCCTCCGCCGCCCATACCTCCTGGGCCGCCTCCAGCACCCATACCGGGGGGACCCCCACGCGGCCCAGCAAAGGGAATTCTGGGATCGATGTTGGCTCCACGTCGGGCGGTGGGAGGAGCCGGAGAGAGCTTGCGACGGGGAAGTACTATAGAGACGTTGATGGTCGCGCCGTCCACCTGCGCCTCATGCATGTGGGCAATGGCGGCCTCAGCATCGGCCTCGTAGTCAAAGAGGATGTATGCAGTTCCACGATTGGTGCCAACTTTACCCGGGTAATTAGTCAATGTCAAGGACCAGGGACATGGGTGCTGCAAAGACGGGGGCATTTTGTGATTATCTTACAAGTGCGATTAATGGGAAGATCCAGGTCCCTGATGCGACCGAATTGCCCGAAAATCTCGTAGAGGTGCTGTTCGTTGATGTTCTTGGACAGGCGCTCCACCACAATCTGGTCGCAAGGAGGTTAACCTCCGCTCCGGGGTGGTAATACGCCCAGGAATAGGAGCACATACCTTGGTGCTCTTTGCGAGCGGGGAGCCACTCCGGCCTCGTTCACTGCGGTCACGAGCTCTGTCACGGTCACGGCCGCGACTCCAGCTGCGGCTACGGCTGCGGCTCCTGTAGCGACCGTTGCGGCGCGGCGGGGATGGCGATCGAACAGGAGAACGCGAGTCATGACGGGGACGACGTTGAGGAGAACGCGAGTACTCTGACCGTGGTGTCGGCGACCGAGTGCGAGACCGATAGCGGCCACGCGACGGCGAACGCGAAGCCATTTAGATCGGATGTGCGAGGCCTGATGTGGTTGAGAATGAACGGGGGGTTGTCGCGTCGTGAAGTTGAACAAACTCAAAGGAAGCAACGGTTGGCGGGCGGTGGTGGCTGTCTGGAGTTCTTGACAGGTGATCACGTGAGTGCAGCAATGACGCGACAAGTGCACCTGCCGCCACAACACCTCCCAACTTAAGAGGCAAGTGCACACATTCACGGCCTTTGACTTGATGCAAGAATCAAATAGGCAAATTGATACTTAGATCAATGTGGCTTTATTCTTGGTAGAGGGATTGAGTAGACAATTAGAAAAGACTCTGCACGATTTGTGTGACTTTGGAGATTTCCCCTCCCATTTCAAGACAATTACCCCAAAGGAAAGCACAGAAATACTTCCACGATGATTTGCTCAGGATAGCCTAAGTGCTATGTTGCTTGGCATCCAAGTTAGGGTGTCAAATACCTGCTGCTTATCTCAAACACTTGGAACTTGCACATCGACGTAGCATTGGACAGAATCCTTCAACCTCTCTCTCATGTCCGTTCTATCTCCAGACATGGTTCAAACCAGGGCACGTTTCATGAGATCCATTTGTTTGATCTAACTACACCTTACTTCGATACCCCAGACCGTCATGCAGCGTCACAACACCGCCTAAACCGAGATGTCTCCCGATCCTTTGAAGGGTGGATGCTTCTTTGTCCGTCTGCCGATCACTCCCTGAACTGTGCAACAAAGCCGACGCTCCTCCTTTGGATGAAAGAAACTCCAGCGCCACTGAAGCCCTGCAGTCAATCCCTGCCGCCATGCTCGACATCGCACTGGCCTCTTGTTGCCCTGCTTTTGAACCCATGTTCCGACAAAGACCTTGACTAGACGACGTCGACAATGCTGGATGCCTAGTTTAGACGCGGGTAGCCGAGTCAGTTGCCGCTTGAACCGAAGTCAGGTTGATGTCTTCGTTTCCTTGGCCGACAACATTGTCAGGGGGGCCCTGGGAGGTCTGATTGGCCTTCTTGCCCTTGATCACATCTATCACCAGCGTCGTCAGCACCGACTCCTCCTTGATCACCAACTAACATGCGGACTTACCCAAAAGCTTGATTCCGAAAGACCAACCCTTGGCAGGCTGCTGGACCTGGCCCTGGCCTTGTCCTTCATTCTTCTGACGCGCCTGGCGTTTCTTCTTCGCATTGCCCTCCTCGAGGCGTGTCAGCGGGCCCCCAATGCGACGGCGCTGATCGACGCTTCGGCAGATGAAGACGGCCGAGATGAGAAGGACGAAGCAGACGACGGTCACAGTGATGAGAGCGATCTCCAGACCAGTCAGGTCTCCCGTGGGCTGGTCCTCGAGGCCTGGGACGTCGGAAGTTTCAGTGGTGGCGCGGTTCTCCATCATGATCAGTCTTGGTGACGACGACGATGATGAATTGTTGGCGTGGTTTGATATTGAGGAAGAGCTTTAGCAAAGATCGAGTGATCGAAGGGACGATGAGAGCGCGAGAAGAGAAAGCTACGCAAACCAATTGAGAATGTTGAGTTATCTCGAGCAAAAAGGGCAATGCCAAACGAGATGGTGGGACAGTATTGTTTTCAAACAAGTTGAAGAAACGAAACAACAAGATTACCAGGACAACAACGAAGAAAAAATATGCGATACTGGGTGGGAAGCTTGACGGCTGTTGGCAGCTGGCAGGCACCGCGAGATCCATCTTGACACTGATGGCACAATTTGGGCTTTCAACTGATCATCGAGTCTTGTTAATCTATCGTGGTTTTCTAGAAAGGGAACCCTGAACTTTGGTATGGCTAAAGAGGCGTGAACGTGAGACTCAGCTAGCCCCGAATGGAGTCAGCCGAACCCAACATCCATTGACCAAAGCGATTGTTGTGCTGACACTTTGTAGCATGGGTTTATCATCTGCTGCTTCTATTGATTCAAACGTCTGGAAAAGTCGAGTTATCAAGTACGACATTTGCGTTAGAGCAAACTGCTGGCCGATGCAGATCCGAGGCCCGCCACTAAAGGGGATATACTCCCATCTATTTGGAAGTCAGCGATTACTCATTGTCATGAATGGAGATCATACTTTGCTCGGAGTGTCTCCCATCTCTCGGGTTTGAACTCTTCTGCGTCGTCGCCATAGATGTCCTTACGTCGGTGAAGACTGTAACTCGACCACCGGCATGCCGTGCCTTTAGGGACAAATAGGGGGGATTGCCCATCTGGCCCACCGCCCTTCGGAAGAACTGTGTCGTTTACGGCTTCTCTCGAGTTTGTTGACACAGGAGCCCATAATCTCAAAGCTTTTGAGCAAAGTCGGTCAGTATCGTCTTGCTTGGGGCCAAAGTTAGGATAATTCTCGACATACCTTCCTTCAACACCATGTTGAGGTACTTGAGTTCCTTCAACTCTTCCCAAGTCGGCTTTCGACCATTCAGTCCCGCAATCTCGGCCCTCAGCTTTTCAACCACATCTGGCCTCCGTGCCAAAATCCAGAATAACGAGCTCATGGTGCTGGCGCTGGTGTCTCTTCCACCGAGGATCATGGCAAGTAGCTGGTCTCGGACATACTCCTGCGAAGCCCCTGAAGCAAACATTTCGTTCATGAACACATATGGCCTCTCCTTTTCCCTGCCTGAAGCAAGTGCTTCCTTCACGTAGCGGTCGATGAATCGCCTGCAGGTTGCAGCAGCCTCGTTAAGCTTTTTATCTGGCATAAGCAAAACAATCCAGCCTAAGCGGGCACGCTGCGCTGCGGATAGGAGGGCATGGTCGAAGGAACGAGTGAAGTCAAGAGCTTCCGAAGAGGGATCCGACAAGATGTTGGTTGAGTAGCCAAACCTGCCCTTGTGGTTAGTTACACAAGTTGAAGGCGGTACGGAGAACACTCACATAAAGTCCGTCGAGATGTCCATGGTGAACATGTACAGCAGCTCCTGAAGGTCTACCGCTTGTCCATCTCTCGGTATCCTATCCAGGAATGCCCCAACATGCCTGTCGGTGCACTCCAGGTCGGCAATTTGGTTCCTCACAAAACTCGGCCGCATCATGGTCCTCGCATCATGCCAGGCGTGACCGTTAACCGAAAAGATGGCATTCGGCCCCAGAGCGAGCACCATTGCTGCCTGTCTCACGCCGGCAATCTGCCACGTCTCGAACTGCCCTGACAGTAGCGCCTTGACGTTCTCGGGCTCGTTTGTCATGACTATCCACGCGCCGACGTTTTTGGTCCAGAATGTGTTGCCCACGCTCGAGAACAGCCCATCCCAGAACTGCAGGATCGAGTATGACTTGATGGCCTTTGACATCTCGAGCATCCAGTCGATGCCGAGCAGCCGGTCCCGGTGGGGGTAGACGGGCGCAGGCTGGGTATCGTGGACTCGCATCCAATGAAGCCAGTAGTACTTGGAGCGTAGATAAAGAATCACGGGCGTCAGGAGCGTGACCACCCAGAGGGGATGTGGCATGGTGATGGGGACGACATGAAGGCCTGAGGGTTGCAACACAAAGTGTTCGACGAGGGTCAAGAGGATGTACAGTGAACCGAGCTGCACTAAGAGCAAGTATGTCTGCTCTTTGTATATGTTCGACATGTTGGGCGACGAGGCTGCGGCGTCGCTTGATATCAGATGCTCTAAGCTTGGACGACCAAGGATAACAAGCCTCGGACCACGAGGGCACGCCTCACAGTTATATACGACAAGGACAGCAGTTATGCCTCGTACCTGCCAGGACTAGACAGCTGTCACATCACCGAGGCTGCAACCACAGTTTCAGTCATTCAAGCAAGGATGGCTATCATCGGGGTTCACCAATTGGGTAGAGCTGAGCATCAGCCCGTGCTACGGTACTTTTCCCCAAGCCATGACCTTGCCGCCACGGGGCGTCACTAAGACGAGGGGAGGAGGTGGTCTGGACTCCGGTATACATCAGTTACACCAAGGAATACGCTGTGGCAGCTTAAGAATGAAAAGCTGGCGTTTGGCTAGAGATGCGTAGTGGAGACTACCTAGGAACCTGAGTCTTGGAATATGGCGATTGCCGTGACACCCGTGATGCGGGGCAGCGCAGTATAGCTACCGACTTGACGGTGAAATGCATGTGAGATCGCAGATTATGACCTAAAGTACATTGGCTTAAAGACAATTGTAAGAGTCGGGGTTGGCGAAGTGTGGGTAGCAGTGATAGTGACAGTTGATACCCCTGTACCTAACGGCGAAACATATCCGGATTATAAGACGATGTTGGTTGTGATATACATGGGATTCGTGCTCTCACTAAGCGGGCGACGACGATCAACAACCTCGACTACGGAGTCACCGCCAACGATAGACAAGGGTTGCCAAGTAACATAACCTGTCACCTGGGTCAAGGAAAAAGCGAGACAGGACGAATATGTTACTTGATCCTCCTCTAAATATATTCAATACACTATAACAAAAACATATAAAAATCTCCCAATTTTTACATTATTTTATACTACTTTTTTATAAACTAATCGATTGTGTTTATGACAAGTTAGGTAATTCTTTGAATACTCGGGCGTCTCATTTCATCCGGCTTCGGTGGTCAGCGGCCACCTCCTCTGAAGCAGCCGTAACTATAAGACTGATTCCGCATACGATGATGTGAGATGAAGTTGATGAGACTCTTCATTTCTATACTAATCTTAGTCTAAACGGGCCATAAGAGCCGAAAAGCAACATCAATAACAACGTGCGTCAGAAGTCAGCAGCTCTCTCATCAAAGAACTAACCAGCAGCAGCAGCAGCAGCAGCAGCATTCATGAGCAAAACATGTTGCAGAACAGAAGTCTCAAACGTTGTGGAAAAAAAAAAAATAGATTCAATGCAGAGTAAAATCCGCTTCTAACTACCAATTGACTCTTTTGGCTCTTGCGCGTGCCGGTCAAGTATCCATTCCATCCGCTCCCCGTGTAAAACTCCCAAGAATAATCCCCCCTTTCTAACCTCACTGGACGCCCGGCCGATCAGTTTAGGTTCGGCTTTGTGAGGCGTTGAGAGCCTTGCTGGCAGTCTGAGCGGCGCTTCGGAGCCGGGACTCCAGGTTGGTGTCGCCGAGCATGGCTCGGCCGTGGGCGACAAAGTCGTCGTAGACGGGGACGAGGGCATCAGAGCGTAGATCGCATCCGTAGTAGAACAGAACACTTCCGTTCTTGTTGAAGCTTCCGTCGGCCTTCTCAAAGAACCAGGTCAGGTTCTCGTCCTCCTCGCTGACAGTCCAGGCCAGGCTAGGGTGGTCCTTCTTGATAGCGGCAAACACGTTCTCAGCAACGTTGCTCAACCAACCAGACTTGGTGATGTTGAGAGTAGCCAGAGTGGCGACGGCTCGCTCCTCGCTAGCAGGAAGGACAATGGCCAAGCACTGCATGGCATCATCATAGTAGGCGCTGAAATCTTTCGATGCCAGGAGATCCACAAATCGGTCAACAGTAGCCTCGGCATCAAGGCCTTCTCGGTCCCTCACAAGGGTCTGCTTGAACTTGGCAAGATCGCTGATCTCGCTGATAGACTCAACCTTCTGAATCTTATCACCGCGGCGGATCAGGGTACCAGCACCAGAGTCGGTGAAAAGCTCCTTCTGCAAATCACTGGGGTGGATGATAGCAACCGAGGAACTGCGGGGCAAAGTGTCTAAAAGTCTTCGAGTTGGTTGAGATATCGGATTAGCGAGCTTCTTGAGACTGGTGAAACGTTGTGTCAACAAGGACTAGGGGGACCCACTCTTTGCTCTCTTTGATCTTCAGGCGCAATCCATAGCGAACCCATGGTTGAGACATGAGGTGATCAAACTCGGCGTCCAAGTTGATGGCCGAGATCTTCTCGCCATCACCATCAAACAGGCCTCCCTTCTCAGACAGATACACGATCTTCAATGGCTCCACGGCACGGGCAAGCTCAGCGGCAGCAACATCGGCGTTGACGTTAAGGAGCTGGCCATCCTCAGTCTCAGCCATGGAGGTAAGGACGGGAACGTAGCCAGCCTCGATAGACTTCTCAATAGCGTCCTTGTTGACCCTGGTGATCTTTCCAACGTATTGCCACTTCTCCTTGTCGAGGTAGTCGGCTATGAAGGCACCGCTGATGGATCGGGTAGGAACACCGAGCTCATCAAGGCGGTTAATAAACTTCAGGTTCTCCTCAAGGAACAGCTTACGAGCAACACCCAGAGTCTTGGCGTCGGTGACCCGGATGCCCTCCTCGAACTGGGGCTCAACACCGGCCTCCTTCTCTCGTACTAAGCTGAGTTACTATTCCGGCGAGGTCATCAGTAGGGTCAACTAACCTCCAGCAGGCGGTTGAGCTGCGGCCCTCCCCCATGTACTAAAAATTGGGAATTGATTAATCTATTTTCATTTGATATCATATGGTGCAAGATTCCTTACCTAAAATTGGGAAAAGCCCGAGCTCGGTGAGGAAGCAGATGCTAGAACAGAGCTCGTCCAAATGCTCGGTCAAGATGGCTCCGCCGACCTTGATGACGGCGAACTTCTGGGACGAGACCGAGGTGAAGAGCTTGAGGTACTGCTGACCCTCACGCTTGCTGCCAATGCTGCTCACTGTCTGCGCAACAATCTCTCGGGTCCTATCTCGGCCAGGCGTGGCTAGGAGAGCTCGGCTCGTCGAGAAGGCTCGTTGGTTCGTGAGGCGGGTCGCGATACGGGCAGTGGCGGCGGCGGCGGCGGCACGTGCCGCGGGGGCAGCTCGTCGAAAACCTGCGGGCAACATCTTCCTCTGGTTATAGATGCCAATTGACTCGGCGGCGGTCGTGAGGACGGGGGGAGGGTTGGGTGTCGAGGAAGAATTGGTGTCGGAAGGGGAGGTTGTGACTCTTTTAAGAACGGCGGAGCCTCTGACTCTGGGGGCGGGGCAGAAAATACCTGGGCTAGGTACCTACGTAACACCACCTACCCACCACCCGAACACCTGGACTCAGTAAAGAATATTCACATAAAAATGTAATTATAAGCTGAAAAGGACATAAAAATAAGGAATAATATCATAGGGATTTGAATATTCTTTATCAAATTTCGGGACCTTTTGCCTTAGAAAATAGACCATTGACTCCATATCTCATCTTTTTCTTTGCGAATGCGTGCGCCAGTTGAAGAATACCACTTTGTTAAACCCAAGCTCTTTTTTAGATAACCACCCTCAGTAAACTTTTATACCAGCGAGAATAGTGACATTCTCAAAGAATTATTACGATCTTCTTATTTCACGCCTCTCTCTTCTTATCACTGTCACAACCTGCAACCGATGAGCCATTTCCACGAAACCTCAAGTCGATCTGCCAAGTAATTCTTTCACCCTCAACTTTTTGCCCCCCCTCCCCCTCCCCGAGACCGCTTCACACAGCAGCTCGCAGCACTAGCAAAGATCCTAGCAAGTAGGTACCGAATCCACTGAAAACTGTACCGAGGGAACATTGGATGCAACTGTGGTTCTATCGGGAAGAGGGCCGGTCTAGCTTCCAAGAGGTCTAGTCCCCAGTTGCTGGTGCCTTGTTTGCAGGTTTCCACTCGATCGATGATACACAAAATTTTTCTTTAACCGGCTGCATCTGAGTCGTGACACTCTCGGACAAGAGATTCAGGATGAGAGCAACCCTTCGTGATACCTACCCACGTTGTGCTTTTTTAAAATTTGGGGGTTCAAGTCTGGGCAAGGGACCATCACTTCCTTTCACCCGTCGATCCCTCTCTCAACCCACGTCGTCGACGTGGATTTCATGATGGCGCCAGATTCATCCCACGCATGCCGCGAGAGTAGCCGAGCTAGTGTGTCAACTACCGGTTGAGGCAGGGAAAGAAGAAAAAAAAGGCAGGTCGCGATGAGGCATTATCAATCAGCCGGCATTATCAATCTATCGACCTGCAGATGGTCTCAGGGCTACGGAACGCCGAACCCACCTTGGATATGACGCCAGCCCGGGACCCATGGCCGCTTGAGCGGGCACCGAGGCTTCTCCTTCGTTGCTCGTTCACCGGCCCGTCATGATATGTGCATGCCGGTTCCACCTTCGGCGGAATTGCTGGTTCAGCTTTGCATCTCGTTCGTCAGAAGCTCGGTTGCCGGTGACGCAGAATTCGTGTCTCGACCTTGACAAGCTTGCCACGAGGAAGTTAATACCACCCTGCTAAGCGTTGAAAACTCCATAGGGGACCACTTCGGACTTCTAACTACAAATAGTAGAGCCTCAAGGCCCTCAAGACAAAGTTCCTGCTGGATCTGTGGACCAAGCTGACAGTGCATTGCATTCAAAAGATCCCTCACGCAACCAAGAGACAGACAGAGCTATGCTATGAATCAAAGATCCAGCAGAAAGGTATACATCTCAATTAATCGGGAACGCCTAATCTCAATCATACATCCAGCCCGGCCTGGCGTCTCCAGGAACAACACCGAGAGTGCGTCATCGGCGTATAGCTCCTCGGAGCAAATAGCGGCCAGCATAACATGACCGGGGGGCCAACGCGAACAAACTCCACCGTGCTCAAATCATATTCCGTTGCAGTAATGGCCAGTTGCCCAAAAGTTCCATTTCCCATGGTCGTAGCTTGCGATATTCGACGTCGTCATATCCCAGCGTGTGAATCGTGAGGACCAAGTACCCAAAGCAGCAGAGCAAAGGTATCAATCAACCCTTGGTCACAACTATTAAGGTTAGCATTTGAGTTGAGTTGCCTGGAGCATCGAAACTTACCAATAGGGACAATAATAACTACCAGCAGGATGATGATACCAACAATCAGGCACATGCGCATCTTCATGTCCTTCCACCACATCTGCTTGCGGACTCTGTTGGCTCCCCGGCGGAAACCTTGCGCCGAGACGGCCAGGTTGTCGGTCTTGTCCTGAAGGGCATCGAGTCGCTCGCCACGTTGGGAAACCTTGTTGATGTTGTCACGCATCACACCGACGGTGTCATCGATTTGCTGTGACATGTATTAGCATGTTGAACCGATATGAGTACTCTAGTGGCGCAAGCCCGGACTGCGATGGACTGCGAAAAGTCGACTCCGATCACTGCGAGCCGCTGGATCTAGAGACCGAGCTCCATTCGATGAGACGTCAGGCGTAAGCAAGGCTCCACGAGAGGAGGCCGGGCGATCCAGACTCAAGTTCATCGAATACCAGCTAGCGACACTTTTCCTAGGGAAATCCAAGCTCTAGAAACCATGGAATCGCCCAGAATTGCGCAGCTAGTGGTTCGAGGCTGAAAGAGCGACCAGATTGCGACTTGTTCAATTGGCGCTCGTTGCCGAAAGGGGCTGTCATCATCGTCACGGGTCGCCAGATCTCGCAATCCATACACAGGCATCGCCGCGCATCACGGAAAATCATCAGAATCAACTTACAGCTTGGAGGGCCTGCGTCCTGGCATTGCCGCCAGCACCCTGTTGAGCGCCGGCTTGGCCGCTGGGGATGTAGGGGTCGTAGGGGGCTTCCTGCTCGGGCATTTTGGCTGTAGTCGGGAGGTTACTGGGAAATAGGTAGGTTGTATCGATCGGAGCGACGCAGAAATTGGCGATGCAGAGGAGATAGAGGTTGAGGTCGTGGTCGTGGTCGTGTAGTCGTGTGTGGTATGCGAGAGGGAAGAGGCTGGCGTAGAGAGGTTGGAGGTGGGAAGTTGATTGTGAGACGTTGCGCTGGCCAAGGCGAAACGAGTAAGGTTACTAAGTACCCAAGTTACGTAGGTAGGTAGGTAGGGTAGGTGGTAGTGGAGGTCCTTACGACCAGGTTGAAGGGCAGTGCTCCAGCCCCAGGGCTGTTTTTGGAGTGGGCGTGGGCGTTGCGAGGCGCTGCAGAGGGTGACGAGGCCTAGGCCTGGGCGGGCAACGCACGGAGACGGCGGGAACTTGAACTGAACTGAACGGGGGGGCCGGGCTTTTACTGAGTTCGAATTGGCTGAATTGGCTGCCTGGTGACCACTTCTACCACCTGCGGACTTTAACTATCCGTACATTGCGTTGCGTCGCAGTCCTTCGGGTGCGTGCAGGCATCTATCTTTGTTCTTGGCAAGAGGCTTACGAAAACGCTCAACGTGTTTGGTCTCTTGTGCTGCTTCTTTGACAAACGATCAATAAAAGCCACCGCAGGGAGAGAACAACCGCCAAAGAGGGGCCGTCGTCCCCTTGCTTCTTTCTCCTTTGCCGCAGCCTTTCATCGTGAGCAGAAGAACAGGTACCCTCCACGCCAAGGCCTCGTTGCGAGGCTGGTAAAAGAACCGGGTGATGACAGTCCCATGTGATGCCTCAGGTGCCAACTTTGCTACCCATTTTAGGACGGAAGAGAGTGGATGGCCAAAGCGCCGAGAGGCTGCGTATTCGGATCCCAGCCAGGAGGTCGAAATAAAATACTCAAATCTACTCCCTATTTCGCGTAAAAATGCTTGATTATTTTACTCACCATCGTCCCCGGCCACCAGCCACCAGCCACGGGTTGCCTCAGCCATGAATAAATCTTAGCTCAGCGCTTGCGAGCTGTCTCAAGGCTCATGCCCTCGGTTTCAGGCGCCACGGCAACCATGCTTTAAAGATGAGACGCATATCCATCTTATGCTGTGCACCAGACAGGGCATTTGAAACGTCAAGTAGCTGTCTTCTTCTGTTCATCAAACGCATCTATAAGTGCTTGCCACATGCGAATGCGCAACCAGGCATTGGATGTGCCTGGAATACGACGACTTACGCAGTGTGGCGAGACCTTCGCCATCCAGTCAGCCGATGAAGAACCCAAAGCAGATAACTAAAACCTGCTGATGCCGCCATATGCACTCCCAGGGCGTAGAAGAAAAGGCCAAACTTCCATATCACATTATAGTTGGTGAATCCACCATGGCCATCAGCTTAATAGTGTGTTGGCGCATTGATCTTGATCTTTGATCTTTAAATGTTCCCTCACCAATAGCCTCACCTCACATTGCCAAGACTTGGCTTCACTATGGCGACAAGCGAGAACTCCTCCAAAACAGTGATATGACCCTGAATATAAGATTATCAGGACTATGATGAAAATTTTAGAAAATAGACATGATACTTTCATGACAGGCAAGTTCGTCGAGCAACGTCATTCAGCGGAAGCATCGGGGAGATATTGCCTCGTCTTCCCTCACCCATACGGGAGCTCGGGTTTCAGGCTCAGCCCGGCATATCAAATTCGACACCAGAGACTCCCGAGTACTAAAAGGTCTCGGGCTTTCTATGAGAGCGTCTCTGAGATGCCGCCGCTCCCGATCAGCCTGAGGCGCACATTTGAAACGCACCAGCCCAACTATCTCATCTGCCACCAGGTCTATGCGTCGGCAATTCTAGCAAGAATCTCTTGCCTTATTATATAAGCCTTCTCTGAAGGTAGGATTGAAACATATAGGGCGACATAGAGTACTCTTAGAGGCTCTGTAAGGTACTTGCCCGATTATATTAAGACGCACAAGTTCTTTCGGCATTCTTCGTTGTCACAGAAAGATATAAGTCATGTGACAGTGTTGATTCGATATGATCAATATCTTCTCCCCTGCCCTTGATATACTTAGGGCAAGCGACCACTAGTGTTTGATGTATCGCGACACCTCTTGAGTACAGACAAAACCTTCTCCGACTCTTGCATAAGTGGTTATTCCTGAACTCCCTAGCCATCTTGCGCCTAACTTCTTGAATTATGTTATTGGGAAAGAGCTTGTTACATCGCCTCTTGCAAGAGAACTCCCTACGAGTACTTAGCTTGATCTGCAATCACTCTCCAGCCCACCGCCCCATCCCAATGCCTCCAAGACGAGCCCAGGCGATCTCATTACGAGCCAATTCGACTGCGAGGAGACTGGAGCTCATGTTTGCACGTTTTTATCTGTCCCCTTCAATTGCTGACTGAGAAGTCATAGTACACCTACAAGTATTGCCTGGAATTGTGCATGGGAATATGCGAGTTCCGGACATTAAGGCTGTGGAGGACTGCCTTGGTCACCAGGTGTTGATATCTGGCAATTGGCAAATATCGCTTTGATGAGAAGGAAATAGCAATGAGTTGTGACGCATACAGCACGCCACAAGCTTGCTTCTGAACTTGTAGCGATGCTTCAAGCGACACGGCTGATCTCAAGTCGTTGGCTCTGAGTGGGGAGCAAAATATCGCACTCACACTTGAGGAGGTCGAGTAGCCTGGGGATCTGTTTCAGTTCTTTGATCACATGGCTTTACGTACAGATATAAGCAACGAGAAACAGGCCGAGTGGACGATTTGCCAGCAACAAGCACTAGCGACGAAAGGAGCAATTCGAGTGTTCCTGGCATAGCAGACACTTGGCTTCTGATCTAATCCCCCAAGCGACGGAATATCTCACTTTCCTGGACTAGTTGTCATAGGCGAACATCACAAGAACTCGTAAAGAGTTATTGAGGTTGAGCCAGGGGTACTGGCCGGCCGGCGAGCCTTGAGAGATCCCCCTGAGTCCTGAAACATAACCCCAGATGTAATTCATGGCCCTAGTAGTAGTCCTGGGCCAGGTCTTGAGACCCCTTGGTTTCAATGAATCACTGATAGCTTCTTAATCCCCTATTTAGTCTCGCTTATTACTTCAGTCTATCGAGTCTTTTGGTTTCTAGAGAGTGAATTGTCGTTCTGATTGGATGGTTGGCTCATGGTCACGCATAGTCGTTCTCAACCTGGCAAAATTCCACTATCCGAGATGACTTCAGGCTACTAAGGCCCAAGACCCTTACATAAAAAACAATTTTGCTTGGTCTGGCTCGCAAACCATGGATGGATGAACTAAAACATGGGGTCATCGTGAACTGCGAGAGTTACGCATTCTCGAGTTGCAATATGCCGTGGTACAGGCGCCTGGTTGTGTCACCAACACTCGACTAGGTATCACAGAGAGCCCTACCTGATGTTTCGATATCTTTTTTTTTTTTTTTGGCGTCCAGTCCCAGGGAGTTTTTGTAGCAGTTGCACAATCGATGGTTGTCTGGTGTCTGACGTTGCAGCAACTGGATCTATATGTGGGGAAGGCACAGCATAAGTTGTAACAGTTGAGAAGAGAAATTTGACAGTCCATTGGATGGAATACGCGTTGCACTCATAAAATATGAATCTTGCAATAACGCATCCACCAGAAGTGAGCATTGAGAGCAGAGAGAGAGATTGCTTGCTCACGCTCAATTGAGATGCATTGCTCGAATCTTTGTCAGCAACGACAACAGCCAATCAGATGGCCAAGCCCCACCCGAACCCAAATGATCATTCGGCCGAGGATCCGAAGCGCCCAGGGCCGGCCGCTTCCATCCCAAAAAGGTAATGCAGCATCTTTCACGGGCTTCCAGTCGTCACTCCACATCATGCACGCACCTGCATGTTAGTGACGCGTTCGGCCACGTCGAAGCCAGTCGATAAAAATATGTCCATGGGCCCTGTTGCTGGGAATGTGATGCGGCGCGGCTTGAAACCGAAAGCAGAGCGAAAGAGACGGACATGAATTCAAAGACAAAACAAAGCCGAGCGTTCCACATCCAAAAGATTGGGGCACAACAGAGGCAAGACAGGTGGAACACTACGTCACAGCCTCGTTCAGCTTGTGGCCCCCCGGCTCAATGCAAATTTCGGTTTTCGCATGGATGCCGGTCGGACATCCCATCAAGGTCAGTCCATGTCAGACGAGGCGAGGCCAGGCGAGTCGAGGGCAGCAAGAGAGAGTCTTTGTCCTGCTTCCTCCCAGCCACTCATGCACGAAGCCGATGCTTGATCTGTGACCGAACAATGGCTTTTTGGTGTTGGCTTACCCACCTGTTACCTAAACCACCATTCTGCTTGTATTCTCCAAGTACCTACCGAGACTTCGTATAAGCTTAGTAAAGCCACCGGGTGAAGGCTTGCTCCTCCCTCCTAGCGGTTGCCCTACGCACCAGGCTCCGTGCCTTACGAGTCTGATGAGAGATTCATTTCAAGCTTATCCCGTCTAGGCGGCACCTTTCCCAACGTAGCCCCCGTATCGACAAGGTGGAGCCGGGGACGCCATCCCAAGTTGCTCCCCTCGTATTGGGAAATCTCGTGGCCTGGGCAAGGGAGCCATTGAGTGGGAATGATCGCTGGGCATCTCAGCCGATGGGTCTCGAATGGGTAGCCCTACCTATTATACGCGTGCGTCGGAGTGAGACTGCCACTAGAAATGGCCGCTGACAGGTACCGCCAGCATGCGTGCAGAGGCTGTACACGATCCTCTTCAGCCCCTGGCCTGGCCCCCGGGAAACGTCCTTTTTAGCTTTTTTGCTTTGCTGGTCCTCCTGTCAGAATGGGCTGGGATGTCCATCAGTGAGCTTCAACAACACGAGCCAGTCGTTCCGCTGCCCACACACACAACTTTTACCATCCTTTTTGTTGTCCTGTGCATACACGCACCACTCTGGGGGTTTCGTTTCTTGGCTCCATCCATCATCCTGTCTTGCCCTGTCTCTGTTTTTTTTTTTTTTATCTCTCACTCTCTTCTTTTCACCTTCTGGATTCACAATCTTGGATTCAGTTATATCCGATCCGTCCACTCGCTTGTAAAGTACCTACCTACCTAAACTACAGTACCTACAGTAGCTCCTTCCTTCCCCTGGTTTCCCGCCCGTCGTTCTTTAGCCATCCCGGCCCCTCCGCTCAAGTTCAGGCGCCGCCCCCCTCCCTCCGCCCTTTGCCG
>JAPFTB010000227.1:0-214165 GCA_030779245.1 Fusarium sp. MBC 438 | reverse complement strand
GGCTGTAAATGTTTGTTTTTAGGGTTCCATAGACTTGGTATCGCTGGTAAACCCCCCCCCCCCCCCCTGTCATTCAATAAGAAGCAGAATCTGTCAGCGCCATTGCCTAAGGCACACACACATATAAAAGGATAAGCTTCGGTTCTTAACCACGCGTGATTTTGAACTTGAAAAATTGAGCCCATTGAAGAAACGTCGCTTCCATCACGACAGAACCAGATAAAGAATGTCGGCCTCAAATTTAATTTCCGTGTTCAAGAAGTTCCCCAAGGAATTATTTCGGGTGAATAATGGCCCTCTAGTCAAGTTGCGCGTCTTGAGACCCAACCGGCACATATACGATATTGTCCCGGAAAATGGACTCGCTCTACCAAGGGCCCTCAACCCATCCAGTTATATAGGTTAGTAACCATATTAAAGGATGTGCCGACGTATTTCACACCTAGATCAGACTAACTGTCCTTACTCTAGCTCCCAATGGTGCATCCTTACGCCCAAATTCACTGTACCAGCAATCGCTAGTATCATGGCGATTCCGGGGTAACGATACTATCGTGTATTCAGTTCCTGAAGGTGAGCCGTCGGTCGATTCTTCTATTCCTGTTTAGAAGCCCCATCTCCCCATCAACTACAAACAATCAACATGTGCAAATACTGAAAACCGCGGCAAGGAACCACCCTTCCTGACGACCTTCTCCTGGTCCACGAGCGGTCAGACCACTACTCCCTGCAGCCAGCAATGGCAATGACTGTTGACGGCAAGTTCTCCTCCATCTGGGAGGTGGCGCTCGAAGACTAAACTCTGGCACATAGACCTGAACACAAAGATAACGCAATTCTTGATGAACAATGCCATGGTGTTGACGAGGGAGGAGTGGCTGGAAGTGTACCCAAAAGCTACCGACACTTCTGAAAGCAAGGGGCGAAGGCCATAAATAGACCAGATGGGTGTTGGCTTCAGGGGGCTCCGGGAGCATTCGCCAAGAAGAAGCAAAAGCTTCGATGTCTTGTCTCAAGCCGGGATAATTTAACCAAAGGCCTTGGGCCCATCCACCTATCGTGGTATTCAATCCGACCATGATGGATGTGCTGCCAATGGTGTAACGCTCCAAGGCGCCCCATTACCTGACGACTTGATGGATCACTATTGACTTCAACCTGCGGTCGAAATGCCGCTTATAGCTATGTGGTGTTGGCACGATCGAAAATCCACCTTGGCCGACTGATGAATGCAGGGTTGAACAAGAAAATCACTCCATTTTGAAAGACAACCAATCGCAACTGACTTCGGCGAATTTTTAAACCGAATCCTGTCGTCATCATTTAAAATACGCCGGCATCGAGTTGATCTCGCCAAAACCAATCGCAAACATGAACCGTCACCCTTTCGCCGTCCTTGGGCGTCTTCGCAGCTCAGTCTTCTCCCACCGACAACCGCACTTATCACTGAGACGGCAGTTTTCAGCGAAAGCGATTTACTCCTCTTTCCCTGCTACCTTGCACTACTATTCCCCGGGTCCCACCTCGGCCTTGTTTGACCACAAAGAGAGCGGCGACCGGCCGCACGACCTCTATGATGAAGGGGTGACTGTGGAGAAGGATGGCCTCGTATATCCAGCTGTCGACGCGAGATCTGGTTGGTGAATTGGTCTGCCCCGTCAACAAACGATTACTGAACCTGTTCATAGTTTCCAACGGCGCAGTCATGTTTCCAAATACTTTTATGATGCAGGAGCTTATTCGCGGATACTTTGACGAAGTTCTTGATCGCGAAGACGGGGGCAGTCAAGTTGAGAAGCCTTTTATCTATACCATCTCTAAGGGTATGAACAACTTGTTATACGGTCACCGGCGTAGGACCTGACGCAAATTGTATAGGAACGCCCATTCCCAGCCATCTTATTCTTATCAACGAGTACATTTCCAGGTTCTCGCTCCAGCCATCCCGTGGCATGCTACTAAAAGGTTTAACCCTTCCCGTCTACCTTGTCGAATTGCGGGGCTCATACTTTCACAGAACTGAATCGATCATTAGATGAGTATTATGCCGAGTATGCTCAGAAGGAAACTGCAGAGAACTGGCTTAGCAAACATCCCTTTCAAGACGCTGTATCAGATGATCAAGATTCCGTATGGATCGGCAAATAGCCAATTTTCCGCTAATTGGTACGAATGCCCTTTTCCAGTCTTGGTGCTGTGATGGTGTCACTCAGCGCTGCGGTCAATTCAATTCTCAGTAAGGATATTCGTCAAGTGAATTACTATGCAGAGTGTTTTATCTGCAACAGTGACCGAGATAGTGCTACAGGACCGCGAGAATGCCGCCCTCCATGTTAAAAACGGTAGTGATAATGGTGATGAGTTGTTGGGGAACCACAGACCACGGAAAAAACCTTTAGCGAATTTGAGCCATCATCTTTTTTTTAGTATTACCTATTCACTATGTCCATGTTTAATGTATTTCATTGAAAGCCTGGATATACATCTATCAAGACCGTTTATTCGTTACTCCCAGTCAAATTGTCATGTCCCTGGATACGCTACCCGGGACTCGCTTAGCTGCTAACGAGTTATGAGAATTTTTGCTGTGATTTTCAACGACGAGCTTGTCAGAAACCCTCACACGCAATGGAAAGAGATACGGTCATCAAATAATGACATTGTGTTTCATAAATCGCGTTTCATAATAACAAAGGTTGAAATTAAAGTTAAAAGAGCAACGCCTTTCAGTTGAAGGAAAGAGGTCAGAATGCACCAGATTTATCACAGAGCTAAGTTTAGCCAATCGGCTCTAAGCGGAGGAGTTGATCCGCGGGCGGCGCTTAGATATGCACGGGCCATAAAATCTCGCTTACGCCCCACGCCTGGAAACGTAAAACACCGCATCTGACAACGGGTATATCTCCCCCGAATTGATGCACCCGACCTCACCCCCACTACACCAAGTGCATCAACACTTGGCAATCTTCCGTAGTATAGTGGTCAGTATGCAAGCTTGTCACGCTTGAGACCCGGGTTCAATTCCCGGCGGGAGAGAGATTCGGCCACCTGTGTCACACAGGATTCATTTTTTGGTGTTTTGCCCGCTGATCACACCCAAGCGTCGCTCTGCCGCCAACAAGAGCGTTGTGAGTATTTTCAAGTCTTGTGTTGATAGATTTTAGCTTTTCTTTACACGAGCCGTTGGCAAGATCTTCCTAGCGTGTGATCTGATATGTTTTAGATTCCCTAGTCTCCTATCATAGCATTATCTTGGGTTTCATTACGTCCAACGGCCACTCCATTCTCAACAGAGTAGGTAGAATTATTGTCTTCAAATCTTCAACTCGATCTTGAAATGTGCCTTGCTTTTCTTGAAGGGGCTGAGCAGCTGCACAACCCCTGTTGAGTGGCGTGCTTGGCTTATCAGCCTCACCAGGCTGCGTTTTCAACCCCCTACCCTCTGCTGCCCAACGGAGAAATCAGGCCACTCTTCCCATTGTTTACCATCATCTCAATCCATCATGGATCCCATAACCGCCCTCCAGACGGCATCCGCCATCATCGGCATCGTCGACTTTGGCAGTCGGCTCCTCTCCAGTACCTACGAAATCTACCAGTCAGCGTCTGGCTACACTACACGCGACGTGGGGCTGTCAACCCTGTCAGAGGAGCTGAACGGTCTCGGGGAGCAACTTCAAGATTGCCTTCAAGCAGCGCCCAGTTCAGCTGCCAATTCGGACAAGACTCTGCAGAGCCTCTCGGTGCGATGTATCGAAGCTAGCCACAAGCTGCATTCGGCCATTCGTGAATTGCAGGCGAATAGGTCTGAAGATAGCAGAATCAGCACAGCTGCCAATAGCTTCGCATCTGCCCTCAAGGTAGTGTGGAAGAAGGGCGAGATTGAGTGTCTGAAGGAGGAATTGACAGAGATCCGTTCCCAAATTACCATCGCAGGAATCATTTCCGTCTTGTAAGGTTGTGGCAGGCATTTTGAGCATCCACCTAATATAATCATAGGTCGGAGTCCAAGCAAGATGACAAGAGACACAAGGAGTTGGAGGATCGACTAGATCAGATCGCCAGCGAGCTCTTACAAATGACAGCACCGGAAAAGGCAGACCACCTCAGCCGTAGGCACCAGGATCTCGCTCATATCCTCTAGGAGACGGACTGGAAGCCGTGGGCAGCCAGCTATGGGGGAAACCCACATACCCACGTCGATGGCGTCGTGCCGATGAGGATTTTGACAAGCCTCTCGTTTCGACAGATCAACTCCCGAAAGGAAGCCATCCCTCAGGCATACGCCAACACATGCAGTTGGATCTTTCGAGATTCTGAGACGGATGAGAACTGGGAGCAACTCGAGTGGCCAAGCTTTCGAACGTGGCTAAAGCAAAGAGATGAAAAGATCTACTGGATCACTGGAAAGCCAGGTTCTGGCAAGTCCACATTGATGAAGTACATCATCAATAATCCAGAGCTGCGAATCCATCTCCAGGAGTATGCGGGAGACCTCCCCTGCTTGCGAGCCGGCTTCTTCTTCTGGAACCCAGGTGTGGAGATGGAGACGTCAAGAGAAGGCCTCCTTCGGACACTTCTTCACCAGTGCTTGAAAGAGAGACCAGAACTTATCCCGATTGTGGCGCCCCGGCGATGGGCATTGTACAGCGTGCTGGGAGGCGAAACTGTTGCGCCAGAGTGGACCTGGAAGGAGTTGAGCGAGTCTTTTGACATTCTCTGCTCATTCCACGGACAAAAATTTCGATTGGCTCTCTTTATCGACGGCCTCGATGAGTTCAAAGAATCCGAAAAATCCCCCGATCTCCTAATCAGCTGGATACGCCATACAGCAACGCATTATGGCATCAAGATATGCGTTTCAAGTCGCCCCTGGAACGTATTTGCGGATGCGTTTGGGAGAGAACCCTCCCTAACAATGCAGAATCTCTCGAAGAGAGACATTGCCCACTTTGTCCGCACAGAGTTCGACAAAAGCATTGCGTTTCAAGAGATGAAGGAAGCCTTTCAGGATGACGCAACGTCGATAATCGAGGAGATCATCGAAAAGGCCCAGGGTGTGTTCCTCTGGGTTAGCCTCGTAGTTCGCAATCTCCTCTTAACCCTGGTTGACAATCCATCCTTAGGCGACCTCTATCGACAGCTTGCCGAGATCCCCAGTGACATCATCGGCCTATACAATGCGATTTGGAGATCTATCCCAGCCGAAAGGCAGTGCCGATCCTCCCAGATCTTGCAGATCTTGCAGATCTGCGGCGATTCATCGCAGTCCTGTGACG
Source organism: Fusarium sp. MBC 438 (assembly GCA_030779245.1). Lineage (NCBI taxonomy): Eukaryota > Fungi > Ascomycota > Sordariomycetes > Hypocreales > Nectriaceae > Fusarium > Fusarium sp. MBC 438. The sequence goes on along the minus strand of JAPFTB010000227.1, from coordinate 208,886 downwards.
CGATGGTCACCCTGCTTGCTACAGAGGAAAATCGCAACCTGCAAGCCGCTGCCAGTTCTGCAACCCTGAATGTGGTGAAGCGAATTATCAACGGCCATACCAGAGGAATTTGCGAGCTGGTGAGGGGCGAAGTGCGGTTCTTACACCGGTCAGCGGCAGATTGGATTAACGACGATTCGACGAGAGCCCGAATCTGCTCCAAGGCACCGCCAGAATTTGAGCCAAATCTCAACTTCCTAGAAGCCTACATTCAGCTCCAAGCAGACAATCATCGCAAGACTGCTGAAATACCTGACTTAGCCCGGATTGTGTTTAAACTTACAGTCAGGCTCTACCACGCCGCAACCTCAAAGAGAATAAGCCAGCTCAGTGCCCGGCTTATCCAAGTCACGGACTATGTTCACAAGCAGGGATACGAAATGTTCGTCCAGTATCGAAGCTTGTCTGAATTGGAAGAACACTCCACACCGGAAGGATGGTCAACCAAACATTGGCTCGCGGCAGGCAGTGACAATTTCGAGGTCGAAAACTGCTTCGTCGGAATCACAGCCGCCGCCGGCTTCGTCGACTATGTCAAGAAGAAGCTGAAAGACGACCCCTGCCTTCTCACCCCAAAAGAAGGTAGAATTTCAATCTTAGAGAGCGCTATATCTAGGCATGACCTTGGCATAACACCTCGTTTCAACTTCCCATACGACCATTCCTACCGGACGGGCAGACTCAAGATCATCCGGTTCATCCTGGAGACGAGTCCGCACTGGTATAAGACGGCCCGCGACCAGCCAATATTCGAGGCCGTAGCCGTTTGGGAGCCGATGGACTATAACCTGGAAGCTACAAAGTGGCGTCAGGAGGTGCTTGAACTGTTGGAAGAATTCGGCTACAAGTCCTCCAAGTCTTGGAGGCGTAAACGGTATCAAAGAATGTTGGCTGGCCCAATCAACAAAGCCACTTACAAAATTAAGAATGAACTGGGACAGCGTTTTGGCAAAGTTAGAAGAGAGGCAGGAGGATGATAACGGATGATCCGGAAAATGTGACTTGGCAAATGGTTACACCCACCTTGTTTCTATCTCGTCCACTAGAGCAAAGTTAGAGTCCCTTAGATTTGCCGGATCGTTTGATCCGTACAAATTCGACATGTCTAAGACGCCCATTGAAATAGTTCAACCTCAGTATGCACATACCCGCAGGGCAGCATGTTGCCGTGATTCCGTTGTTAAAGATTGAAACACACGGAGTTACCACATGAATCCCGGGATGTTTGCACTGCCACAACAGATAACGGATCCCCTTTTTGGCACAAAAAAATGATACAGATGCTTCACAGCCTGGGGACTAGACCCGTTTGGTAAGCTGCTTCCCGCCCGCAACGTTTCAGGTGTAGGAAGCTAGCAACCAACATGCATATTTGTATCAAGTCAAACCAACAACTCAAAGTCGATGAATACTAAACTTAGCAAACTGTAGGTCTTTCGGTGTTGGCCATGAGATGAAACTGCATCCTGGGCTGTGTTTTAAAGTTTGAGCTCGCTTGCGGAACAGGAATGACGGCCGTCGGCATCTCTAAAGGAGGGTCGCTTAAGACCCCGGCTTCAAACTCGGGAATTGTCACATTCATATTAAGGTCGGTTGAGTTGGTCGAGCTGCCTGAAATTACTTCACCTTTTTCCATTTTCACATACCCTCAATCTCGTCGTTTGCCTTCCGTCTCACCGTCTACCGCAATTTCTTTGTGTTGCATGCTTTAGTTTTCCTCGTCTGTATTCACTCACATCGTTTATCTTCACTTGTGGCAGCTGCGTTCATTCATCATCTGCATATCTTCATACTTGATCATCCACTTCTTCTGCATCCCCTCAACCCAACTTCTATATCTCTATAGGACTTCTACATCTCGTCGACAAGATGGCGTCTCCTGCCCTCAATCGCCCTGCCCTCGGACAAGTTTTCGCCCTGGGGAGTCTCTACGATGCTCGCAGCGACACCTTCCTCCCATTGTCCCCATTCGATAAACCTCTTCCTCCCGATGCGGTGGGGATCACTCAGAGCCACTCGCCCAATGCCAAAGTGGTCAGTGGGGACACCTACGCAGAGAAGTTCGATGCATGTGGCATCGACGGCGAGCTGGCCGTCAGCGTCCTAGCTGGACTTGTCAAGGTCGAGGGTTCGGGGCTCTACTTGTTCGACAAGCGCGACACAAACCATGTTGTGCAGTCTTCTCTACGCTACGACTTCATCACTGTAGAAGAGAAACTCAATCTCACTGCCACGGGCGTCAAAGGGTGTGTCGCACTTAGCCGTTTGGACACCAGTGCCGCTACTCACATCGTCACTGGTATTCAATGGGGTGCCCGCTACGTGTTCACCGCCAAGCAACAACTTGATCTCTCTGAAGACAGAAGCCAGGTTTCTAGCAACCTAGAGGCGCAAATGTCTTTGCTCGAGACAGCAGGACTGCCACGAGTGGAAGACGCTACCTATACCCATCCGGAAACCTCTGTCGAACTGACCATCTTCGGAGATGACCTCGCGAAAGTTCCCTTCCCGACCAACTTCGCCGAAGCCCAGGACTTCATCGAAAACATACCTGGCGACATAGCTAAAGCTGGTGACAGAAAGGGCCTACCGGTGGCCTACACCCTAATGCCACTCTCTCTGATCGCCGCGTTTGGATTACTTGACATCAAGGTCGACATGACTTACAGCCAGCTGGGTGCTGACTGTTCCCAAAGATGTGTGCAGCTATTTGACGATATCCGAGACGCGTGCCAACGACTCAGCGACTATTTCGCTCGACTACAGACTCATACCGCTTGTGTTCCGCCTGAACACATTGACTTCATTGCACAACTTCTTGCTGAGGCTAAGACCCTGGAAGTTATACCGGAGGCTGACTTCGCGAGCTTGGTCAAAGACGTTCGAAGCGGCAAGGCGAATGAGCAGCAGCTTTGGAGTCGGCTCACAGAATCCATTGGAGACAACTCGCCCCAAGACATTCTATCTGCCATGGCATACGAAAAGAAGATGGATTTCCAGGATCTTCTTGTGCGTGAGGGAGCACATCTCGTCGGCTATGATGGCCCTTCGGTATCCGCCTTGTTGCACGGGAATCCGTATGACGACGCGATTGTATTTTACTTCAACGACCATGTCCGTCATCATTCCGAAGCGTGGGAAGAGAATCTCGCAGCATTCCTCGAAATTCTCGAAGATCAATCTCATCACAAACTCGCTATCGCTGTCGATCAGGACGCCGTTGACCACGACTCTCACGGCGCTTCCCTGGAGAAGCCCTATATATCGCACTTGAGGAGAGGGCGAGTGATCAATGAGGACCTTGTAGAGACACGCAAGGTCTTAGCCGCCAACTGTGTCATGCGCGTTGCCGAAGACGCGCTTACGCCCACCGTGAACGGCAAACCCCTCGATAGAAGAGCCGTCAAGATTCCCTGCCCACGTCGAGGCTGCGACCAGAAACTGCAGTGCAGCTGGATCTGTGGCTCTTGCCACTCGGCTGTCGAGTACGGTGTCGTCGATGACTTGCTGTACTGCGATTGCGGAGCGAGCCCCTACCACAAGTGGGAGTTTCAGTGCAACGACCCGAAACACGGTTCAGAATGGGAAAGGTATAGCCGCTCTGAGCTTCTCCGAAAGCTCAAGGCGCTTGAGCCGTTCGAGGATCTCAACATCTTGATCCTGGGTGAGACAGGAGTTGGGAAGTCGACATGGATCAATGCATTCATCAACTACCTCTCGTATGAATCAATCGACGACGCAATGAACGCCGAGGACCTCAAATTTGTCATTCCTTGCTCCTTTCAGACACAAACCGCCGTTGACGGCAGATTTGTCGAAACGGAAGTCAAGATTGGCTCGAGTCAGTCGGAAAAGGATGGCTCTGGAGGTCAATCAGCCACGCAGTCGACCGAGGTGTATACTGTCAATATCGGCAAGACGCGAGTCCGTCTTATTGACACGCCTGGAATTGGAGATACTCGTGGTGTCGATCAGGACAACTCCAACATGGCCGACATCTTGACGGTCTTGCGGACTTACAACAACCTTCACGGAGTTCTCATTCTCCTGAAACCAAATGCCGCTCGATTGACCGTTATGTTCCGGTTCTGCATCAAACAGCTGTTGACACATCTCCATCGCAACGCGGCCAACAACATTGTGTTTGGATTCACAAACACCCGCGGATCCAACTACAAGCCTGGCGATACCTTCAAGCCCTTGAACGCTCTTCTATCCGAGTACGAAGACGTCAAGATGGGTTTGTTCGAGAACAACGTGTACTGCTTTGACTCGGAAAGCTTCCGATACCTTGCGGCCAAAAAGAAGGGCATCGACATTGGCCACTTGGAAGACAATCGTCGCAGTTGGGAGTATTCGGTTGGGGAGTGCGAGCGGCTCGTTAAGCACTGCCAAGGCATCACTCCTCATCAAGTGCGCAGCACCATCAACCTCAACGAGACTCGAAACACTATTCACCGACTCACCGAGCCAATGACGATGATTGCTGAGAAGATCAGAGCCAGCATCGACGTGAACAACGATGCTCTCAAGGAGCTTCGGGACTTTGAACTCACGCGACAGGAACTTCAGCAGCGCCTCTTCGTCCAAAAGGAGACCCTAACGTCGGAAAAGATGGACAAACCGCGGACAGTCTGTACACACGACGATTGTGTCGAGATTCGCACAGATTTCGAGGGCAAAACGGAGACTGCTACAACCATCTACAAGACTGTTTGCCACGAAGGATGCCAGTTGATGAGCGTTGATCGCAACAAGAAAGGTCACCCTGAATTGCAGAGATGTTGGGCGATGAACATTGCCGGCGTCTGCCACCAGTGTGGTCACAGTTGGATGGACCATATGCACATCTACTACAAGTATGTGCCGACGACCTATCAGCACCGAGATGCGGCCACAGACAGAGATCTCATCAAGAATGCCGATAATATCCAGCTAAGAGAGGAAGCAATCCGAATGAAGAGGGAGGCCATTGAGGAGTTCAAGCTTGAGCACCAACAAGTCCAAGAAGCGGCCATCCAGTTTGGCTTCTTCCTCAAGAGGCACGCCATCACGCCCTACAACGACGCCACCATTGAGTACATCGACATGCTTATCGACCAAGAGAGGCAGAAGATGAAGGCCGGTGGATCAAAGCAACGTCGTGGCAAACTTGAGAAGGAGAAGGCTGAGTACCTTCAACGGGTGGAAGTACTAGAAAAGGCCATGCAACAGGGCGACGAGTCTAAACTCCTGGATGATGCGGGTGTGGCGCAGCTGGTTGAGAGCCTGTACGGCCTACCTCACTTCGGAGACGATCTCAGAAACATTGTCAACATTCAGGAGAGGGCCGCTGAGTCTACGTATCGAGAACGCTCCTGCAATGTCTCAGGAGGGGCGCACTTCCATCGTAAACGACAGGGAAACCAGACTCGGACCAACAACCAACGCAACGCACATCTTGGGGAGGGACCTTCGGCTCCGATGAAACCGATTTCGGCTTATGAACCGATCCCTGGATCTTTTCCTAGAGAACCTACTGGAGGTACTGTCAGAGCGAAGACACGTGCCCGTTCTGTAGCGCCACGTGAATCAGGCTGGAAGCGGGGAATCTTGGGAGCTGTAGCAGGATTTTTTTCAGGCCTATGAAGGTGAGAGGCAAATGCCAGGTCAATACATGCACTACCCACCCCAGACGACTCAAATATGGGGAGGGGATTTTCAGCGACCTGGATGCGGATACAGTGACTGGCATTGAAGCCTACTGTTAAGGAATATTGCGAGATTAGAACCCGAGTGGTCAGTCAAGTTTAGAAGTCACCACGGGTTTTTTTTTGTTCTACGTTCTCGTCTCATCTTTTGATATGCGACGAATCTGTCAGGAGTTGTCAGGGTCCGTAGGGCAGAAGCTACCAAGTGTCACATAGGATGAATCTAGAGTGAGGAAACCTCTTTGTTTTTAACTAGTGAGTGGGAAGAAAGAAGCTCTTTTATAGAAAATATGCATGCAGGAAAATCTGTTCTCTGGAGTAACAGCTTTAGTGCGAGGTTGTTCCCTAGTAGGCGAATAGCGTGGCTCGAGATGCTGTGCCGTTTAAATCGATCACACTTCCTTTGTGCTAGTTACAAAGTAAGTTTATCAAATAAATATGGTATCTTTAACGTGCAGCTGCTATTCTAGGGGTATATCAAAAAGGGCACAAAGCTTCATCTATCTCAAGGACAACTCGCGCCAAATCATTCTCCTCCCAAGCAAAATCAGAGTAATAGAAAATCCAGCTAGGAATGAGCCAACGCCACACATCCAAACAGTCTCGCTGACAGCATTCGAACTCCAGTGTCTCGTCGCCGCACTGACGATGTCATCGGCGTTCAACAGGTCGATTCCTTCCCGCGCGAGGATCTTCCAGACATAGTTGCGGTACGAAATCGGCCAGCCAGGTAACTCCCAGTATCGCGACTTGAGATTCAGCCTCTTGGCAGTTTGGATCTGGCTTCGCACGGTTTTCAGCTGGGAGGTGCTGAAGCCGAACATGAGAGTCCCAATGGCCCTCCACAAAGAGACCGAGGCGGTGTAGAATTCGTTTTCTTCGACGTCCAAACAATAAGTGTCGTTTCTCTCACAATATCCAGGACGACCCAGTAAGTCAAGAGATGCGTCGAGAAAGACGTCATGGTACTGGCGCCACCGTTCCGGGTCTGTGCCAACGTTCACGTCGCGGCGTTTGGCGATGTTTCCGGTCCCGACGACGGTAATAGGACCATACTGGAAAGTCTGATTCACGACTGGTGAGAAAACCTTGTCGTGCCGGGACAAGTAGTTTCGCTCTCGAAGAGGTTGCAGCTGCTCGAGAACCAATGGCCAAGTCGTTACAGGGTCGTCCTTGACGTCGATGAACAGGATCAGTGTCCTATTCGGATAGTTTGCAAAGACGCCAGCGGGGTGCTTATCAGAGTCTGGAATGACTCGTGAGCGTTCAGCATTTATCGTGTCCAGAATCTGCAAGAGTGGATCGATGTAAAGAGAGCGGAGCGTCCTCTTTGGTGTCAAGTCCCACCAGTGGTGCCCGACTAATAACTCGTTTCCATCTTTGCTGCGCCAGACATCTGCCTCGACGCTCACACATCCCACGGATAGGGCTGAGAACAAGGGGCGAGGTCGTAAGTAGTCGTTGTGGGAGTGGACCATAGCGGGAGACACGTGGGGGGACAGTCGCTTAACCCATCGTGTGGCGCTTTCAGTTGAATTTTCGGTATCTTCGAAAGGATCGGCCAGCGAAAGACCGGAAGACTCGTAGGCATGCACAAAGTAGCGCTCGATTCCAAACACCACGAGAGAAAATGTCACGCTACAGACGATGTCAGGTGCCGTGTAGGTGAGGGACAACACCAGACTTACCCGACCAACCCCGTGACTATCACCACTGTCCACCCCAAATTCTTCCACACTTTGCGAACGCCCGCGCAACGACGTTTCCGCCTTGCTTGTTCATTCTCTGCCTGCCATGGTTCTGGACTCGATGCCCGAAGTGGCTGGTATTCAGTGTCGTTCTCGTGGCCCTTGCCACACAACATTTCGGCGACTTTCATGCTGGTGCGCAGCGTGAAGAGCAAAAGAAAATCCCACTAGGACAAACAAAAGGAACAAAAAGCCGCAAAGAACAAGAAAAAACGAGACAAGCGAAAATTCGAGATATAACTTCCTTCATGTACTATCTTTGATCATGTGTACGGCTGGTGTCGTTGAACTAGCGTTGGTGGTCGTATTAAAGCCGAGCTACAACGCACGTGGTTCCACTCACACGGTCGAGGTTCGGACCAATCCTGGCTTTCCGCTCAAGCACGAAGGTCCAGAACCGATTTATTCATGGTCTTGGGAGACGCTGGAGGGTTGCGCCAAGTCTGTGATTAATGATTGACCGCTCCTCGATGCGACGTTCCGGTAATTCCCTCGTCTAGATGGACATGCTTCATCTGCCGCGCCTGGCGATCATGTCCATATCTCGCTTCGGTTAGGCAAGGTTGCCGGATAATTGATACGTGATAAGAGTGTATGTCACGGGGTGATCAACTGGACGAGACGGGCAAATCATGGGAGGCGTGAGGTTTGAAGGTGAAAACGTGCCATGGTAGCTCGCCCACAGCTGCAATCAAGTTTTCAGCATAATATCAAGTATTTTCTCCATGTCAATCCAAGGAAAGTAGCCCACGAGTTTAGTGATTGGCCAACGCGGAATCATCTCGAAGCAGAAAGTGCCATCCCAGAAACATATTCGCCATGATTCGTTTGCAAGGCTAGGTATGGTTTTCCGCCACTCAAAACTAAATTCCAACCCCCCTTCCCTAACTTCTACGTGGAATACATTTGACACGATGGTCAAGTTACAGATGATTTCCGCGCCGCACCCTCCAAAGGCCATCGCAGTGCGCCAAGCCACGACAGCCAAAGACGATAAGCAACAAGTCTGGCCAGAAACTCTTCAGCTCAATCAATGATTACAACACACGGACTGATGGGCCAGTCAATATGAGGACAGTATCTTAAGCCACCTAGAATTTAAACTGCTCAGTGAAGATGGGTAGACAGGATGAGGTTTACAGTGAACATGCACGTGTTGGGCTGACGTATAAATGTGAGGGCAACCACATGGAGGCTCAATACACGACTAGAGGGGGCGTTTCGGCTTTATGTATCATGATAAGTCACATTTAAACTTACATCCTACCTGGCCATTGATGTCAAGTTTAGGATGCCTCATCGTCAAGCATGTTGATGCGACTCCAAGCAGTGGTGATTGAGGCTAGAATGGTTCTTTGATAGTTGACTTGCCCAATATCCGCGATAAACAAAGGCTATATGACGGCTACCTTACTACTACGACTCTAATTAATATGCTGAATTTCTTAAGCCTCAACCTCCTCTAGCAACGTCAACTCCCCAACCAGGAATAACAAGTCCTTTAACCAGTCCCTTCGGCTACCCTACAGCTTCAGGGGCACGTTCAAGAAATTGAAGCGCCCCACATGGCGCTGGATCCGGTTGTGGACCTTCAGGGTCCGGACAAGGGCCCGAGGGTAGGTTCCAGGGAGAAGCCCGGTCAACGAGCATATCGACCCTCTGAATCTTCAGTAGAGCCCAGCGTTTTCTATGTCGGCCATCATTCACTCGAGCTGAGGGTCAATCTCGCTACAGGCAAATGTGAAACCGAAAACCCTACCTCGCGAAGATGGTAGATCCCGAGTCAAATTTGGCGGGGAACTGATCCGCCGTGCTAACCCACTTATCCTCGCGCCGAAGATCTTTAGCGTGGTATCAAGCTGTGTAAAGATGTCTCTTGTTGGAATAAATATCGGTCCCAATATGCATCTTCTGCACTATCAGTATCTCAGATACTTTGTTCCACTATCTCCGACTGTTCACAATGGCTTCATTAGGTACCAGCGTTGTTTTGGGTGCCTTTGCCTTGCCTGCTCTGCGAAATGAGCCTATTGTAAGTGACATTTCGCCTCCGATTCCTTACCACAGGGACCCTTGTCTTGGGACATGCCACTAACTCTCGCCAGATCGCTTATGGTCCAGGAACCCCCCAGCAATCTTCGCTCGTCGAGAAGATGGCCTCGATGAAGCAACAGATGCCATTCAAAGTTTACCCTAACGTGAATGGTAAAGATGTGAGATCCGACCTTTCCGCTCCTTCGCCGAGATGATGGACCAAGATCTAATCCAAGATAGGTTGTTGGTGCAACAGAGCACACCCAAAAGAGCCCCTTTGAGCACAAGCTCGCCGTGGCAAAGTATTCCCACGCAACTCCCGAGCTCGTGGATAAAGCCATTCAAGGAGCACTCGAGGCTAAGAAGACGTGGTCCAAGACATCTCTGCACGATCGCGCTGCCATCTTCTACCGAGCTGCTGCTTTGCTCAGGGGACCATACCTGTATCGCATGATGGCGGCAACTATGCATGGTCAGGGTAAAAACGCCTATCAGGCCAGCATTGACTGCGCTGCTGAGGTATGTGTATTCCCTAGTACAGCCCAGGTTCGGGACTAACTTGCAAAACACCAGTCCATTGACTTTCTTACAATGTTCCCATCCCTTGCAGAGAAGCTCTACCAAACTCAGCCTCCGTTCAATGCCCCTGATGTGTGGAAGTACGTCATCAACCCCTATTCCATTCACCTGCCGGAACTCTCAACTGACCAATCTTCTATAGTCGAAGTGAAGTCCGCCCTCTAGATGGCTTCGTCTGTGCTGTCTCGCCGTTCAACTTCACCGCCCTGGCCGTGAACCTTGTCCTCGCTCCCCTCATCACGGGAAACGTTGTCATCTGGAAGCCAAGTCCTGGTGCCATTTACTCTAGTTGACTGTTCAACCATATTATGATTGAGGCTGACCTTCTAGCCGGTGTCCTCTAGTTTCTACCAGGCAATGCCGAGCAGGTGACGGCTTAGGTCTTCCAGAGTCGTGACTTTAGTGGCCTTCATTTTACGGGCAGCACGACTGTGTTTCGATAGCTTGCGGCTACTATTGGCTCTAAGATGAACTTTTGGAAGTTATACCTACGTATCGTGGGCGAAATAGGTAGTAAGAACTTCTATCTTATCCACCCATCAGAGGATGTGAAGAATGCTGCCCTTAAATCTATTCGTGCAGCTTTCGAGTACCAGGGACAGAAGTGCAGCGCCCTGTCCCGCGTCTATGTGCCCGCATCGTTGGCCGAAGCTTTCAAGGAGATCCTTGCCCGCGAAACCGAAGCTCTCACCATGGGTGACAAGTTTACAGACTTTATGGGACCTGTTATTAGTTAATCTGCTTTCGATCGTGTTTCAAAGTATATTCAGGACGCCAAGAATAGTTCACATATTAAGGTCCTTGCTGGAGGCACATATGATGATTCAACCGGCTACTATATCCGACCAATAGTGGTCGAGTCGTCCGACCCCAAATCCCGCTTTATGACCGAGGAGATCTTTGGGCCATTCCTATGTCTCCACGTATACGACGATGCCGACTTCGGCCCCAAGATCTTTGAGCTTATCGACGAAACCACCGAATATGCACTCTCCGGCGCCTTCTTTGCCAAAGACCGGCAAGCTATCGTTGAAGCGACTGAAGGGCTTCAATTTGCGGCTGGAAACTTTTATATTAAGTAAGTTTGTAACTTAAGTCTACCCAGAATATCATACTAACTACTGAAATAGCGACTAGTGTACAGGCGCTATGCCAGGCCACCAGCCATTTGGTGGTTCCAGAGCTAGTGGCACCAACGACAAGGCCGGTTCATTGGGTTTGTTGACGAGATTTGTGTCCTCCCGGACAATCAAAGAAGGCTTTGCGACCATTGATTCAGTGTTGTACCCGTCCAATCAGGAGTAACAATAGATAGTAATTAACTTGGTAAAGAATAGTTACAGAATCTATGCAGAGGAGTGTAATATCCAGGATTGCCGGTGATAGACCTTTTGTCTTGTTGATGTAAATACTGTTTTCAGAAGGACTCATTGGTCGCGGTGGCAAAATGCGTAGCAATGCCCATATGAGGAATCTGAATCTCAATCGCAGTAGCAAACCATGATTTCACCTATAGGTCTCCATGATTAGAATGGTTGTATAATGGTTCTTCTGGGTTTAACAAGCTAAAGTAGTTACTGTATTTCCTTCTCACGCCTCCATCTTCACAGGCAGCAAACAGAAACACAATGCGCCAGTGGTCGTGGGCGATAAAGGCAGGATTTGTTTCAAAGTCTCTTTGCTATTTAAACAACTGCTAACCTGCATGCTTGTCTAGTGGCCAAGCCTGAGCCCTCGTTCATCGATGTGGCACGAATAAAGCCAATTAGGCCTGAATTTGATTGGCGTACGCAAAAGCAGATTCCTTATCGACCTTGGAGAAATGGCCCCTATCATGTTACTATGGGTAAGGTAGCTGTCGTGTATGTATTGCCCTTGGCTAATCGTGACTCTTGTTGTCCAGGCTTGAAACAGACCGATGTCGAAAATTGGATCGAGCTGGATGAGACCTATCTCGAAAAGTACCACTTGAAAAAGCGACTGTATCGGGAAAACCGGGATGACGTACTTGCTTATTTACCAGGGTGCGACGAAGGGCTGTTTGAGGCATTGGAGCTGGTCAAGAACACGCTTGTTCGACGATATCCCACCATGTTCCGGCTGCAGAGCCCTCACGTCGTGGAGAACCTCGTGACAGGTGACATCTGGGACCTAAGACTAGAGGCATCGACATGGAAAACTCATCATCCTCTCGAGGTAAGGGGCCTGCTTGCTACAGAAGATTTCTTCTTGCTCTACAACGATCCCAAGACTGGCCAGACGACATTGAGAGCGGGAGGAGTATGCTTTCCAGGTGAGAAACATGTGTACTATTCTTTTTTAAACTTGACTAACGGGTTAAATAGCGGGATTCAAGATTGAGGAACGAATGGGACTCAGCCTCTGGGAGATTCACGCAGGCAAAGTTCCCCAGTACGAGAGCAAGTTGGCCAAGTCCATGGATCGCTTCTTCGAACGACTCAAGGTCGAATCGGCCGTCTCACGTTTCAACTATGCAATTGATGACTCCTCAGAGTTATTTCATCGTCATCCACACCACAATCTAACCCTAGAGCAATTGGAGAACCCTCCCAAACTGGACGACCTTCACCTCCGTGTTGAACGGCAGACCCTCCAACGCCTTCCAAAGACCAGGGCTCTACTATTCACCATTCGCACCTACGTTACTCCGATTGTCGAGGTTACAAAGGATAAGGAGGTTGCTGCGGCACTAAGGACGAGCGTCGGGAGCTTCTCCGAGGACGTGTCGAAATACAAGAACAAGGATCTTTGGGATCCTACACTGCAGAAGCATCTAGCAGAAGTTCTAGGTGAAACTAAATGAGATTATAAGGTGAACTCAAGTTGTGGAAGAAGGGACCAGGAATAAGATCCGGCGTGCATTTGGGGAACGAGGGAGCAGGGAGGGAGACATGGCTCCAGACAAATGTATGAATGCGATAGGCATGAAAACAAGTGGATTAAAAAAGATAATAGAACAGATTATTCATGCACACCAAAATACATATGTCTAATGCTTCTAGAATAAAACCGCTAGTGTTTCTTGCAATCCCGCTTGTAAACTGTCGTGATTCTACGACCCAAAAGACTTTGCTCGCAATAGGAATTCTCTCCGTCTATGTTGCCTGCCACTCACTGCTCTTGTCAGCCGAGCCCCAAGTTCAGCATCCCGCGATCGGCTACGAGGTTAGCCTGGCGATAATAGAGCAAACTTCGGGGCGAGCGTTGGTCACCTGGTGACTGATTGTGGTGTGGGCCGCATTTACCAGATCACATTCTCGCTATCTTGACCCCTCGATTTGCGGGCCTCTTTGGTCAAGGATCGTGGATATAATAACTGACAGTGCCAGTTAACCAATCTTTGTCGGCCTATCAAACCGCTTCTTCGCTTACAGCCAAAAACATGTCGTCGCCGCAAACCTCAGTTCTTCTCCACCGTTCTCTAGATAAGAGGTACCCCACTGCCATAGGCGGCGAGGGTGTCTATCTTCTGACCTCGGATGGTCGCAAAGTTCTCGACGGTAGCAGTGGTGCCGCCGTATCTTGCCTCGGGCATGGGAATCAGGAGGCCATCGAGGCCATCTGCGATCAGGCTAAGAGGCTGTCGTTTGCCCACACATCCTTCTTCACTTCAGATCCCGCCGAGGATCTCGGTCGTCTTCTATTAGAGAAGAGTAACGGCCGGTTCAGCAAGGTCCTCTATCTCACCTCGGGTTCTGAAGCGGTCGAGTCTGCTCTCAAGTTAGCTCGTCAGTATCACGTCTACCGCGGAGAGCCACAGCGCGTCAACTTCATCGGCAGAGCTCACTCATACCACGGTAACACTCTTGGTGCCCTCGCAGCTGGCTATAACCCAGCAAGACGAGCCACATTTGCGCCTGTGCTGGGGTCTACATTCCACCATGTCAGCCGTTGCTTCTACGATGCCGATGGCAAGGGCCAGACCGAGGAGGATTACGAAAACAAACTCATCTCCGAATACGAGGACAAGTTCAAGAAACTCGGTCCTGAGACGGTGGCTGCCGTGATTGTCGAGCCGGTGGTGGGAGCAACGCTTGGATCAGTCCCTGAAACTGCGAATTATCTCCCGAAGTTGGTAGAGCTTTGCAAAAAACACGGAATTCTGACCATCTTTGATGAAGTCATGTGCGGAATGGGACGATGCGGGAGCTACCACGCCTGGCAGAGCTTGGGAGGTGTTGCACCAGATCTGCAGACCGTTGGAAAAGGCCTGGGAGCTGGTTATCAACCGCTTTCGGCTGTCCTGCTAGGGGAGCGAGTGGCTTCAGTCTTTGAGAAGCACTCGAGAGGGCCAACAGCCTTCTGAAGTGGACACACCTTTCAAGGCCATCCGATGGCTTGTGCTGGCGCACTCACGGTGCAGAAAATTCTGTTCCGGAATTACTTGATCTCCCAATGCAGAAAGCTGGGGGAAATTCTGGGCCAAGTTGTCTGTTCTGGACTGCCCGATGAGTGGAGGCGGCATGGGGGTAGCCTGAGAGGGCTCGGACTCTTCCGGACAGTGGACTTTGGTAATATGAAGGAGCCCTACGGTGGTCCCCTGGCAGGTGAAGTCTCACGTCGAGCCTTCGACCTCGGAGCTGCAGTCTACCTCTGCTCGCCTGCCGTGGACGCGGTTCTGCTCTGCCCCCCATTTGTCGCTAGCGAAGAGGAAATACGAAGTCTGGGCCAGATACTGGTGCAAGCTGTTCGCGACGTTTTGCACAGTCGCAAGGAGGCTTCTTTGAACAAGGAATCATAGTTAAGCGAGAGAGAGCCATAGAACTATGTAGGAAATACAGTCTCATGTCAACATGATGTACATGTTCTTGTCACGCATGACCTGCCTCCAATCCACACCTCCCAGCTCTACCCCAAGCCCGTCTGGATTCACCTGGGGCCCAAAGTTTCGATCCGCTCTTCTCCATATTTCCATCACTAGTGACCTAGACTGCTGAATGTTGCCAATTCCATGGCGCTTGGCGCGCTCTAGCCATATCAGGGCACGATGCCTTGAGTCGGTGTCAACCGCTTCGACAGCCGCAATGAATCCGGGCCAGAGCGTGTTGGCCACAGCGATGTTGCGCGACAATGCGTCAATGTTCTCGAGATGATCTAGCGCCTTTGAAACGAGGTATTGGCCCGTGGGGCGCGTCTTGGGTTCGGAGCTCCTTTTCACTGCAGGGGTGATGTGAGCAGAGCCGTCGCACAAAGCTCTCCGGAAGAAGATGGCGGCACTGTAATGAAACGCAAACATGTGGTTGTCAGTTATCAGGTCGGCGATGTAACCTGGCATGCCTCCCTGAGAGTCGGTGTTGGGGACAGAGTGGCGGTCCTTGAGCAGTTCAGGAGCTTCCAGTGGATCAAAGAGCTCGTCTTCAAGCTCAAGGAGTGACGAGATCTTGTCGTCCGGCCAAGGCGTATTGGTACCAAGCGTTGACTTCAACTTGGAAAACTCGATAATCTTGTTCAAGCACTGCAGAGTCTTAATGGAGACACCAAAGGTGATGTCAAGCGTATAGTCTCCCACCGGAGCAGGCATTATGGCCGACTGCAAGTCTCGTGGCTGAAGATCCACAACTTCGTTGTATTGACGATTAATCCATGCTCTTTCTTTGCTTTGTAGCGAGCGGGCACTGTAGGCAGATATTGCCAGAGCTCTTTTCAGACCGTGAGGTCACATGGGTTATGGATTAAAATAATTGATTTGAGAGTTATCCTTAAAATTATAATACTGGATTGGCCAAAAGGCCGGGCAATGGCTTTAAGTCGTTAAATTTCTAAGTCTTATTTGCAATTATAAAGAACTTATTGGAGCATTAACTAGATCATAGGTGTCTCACTCCTGTCTATCTTTATTAGACTCACACTGTGATGACAGAAGAGCAGCTGCCTCTTCCTAGGGCTACCATTAAAATATATTTTATCTGTGTGAGATATTCCTCCTCCGTACCCGACGATGACAGAACAGTCAGCGATAAGTTGTAAATCCTCTAAAAATCGTCCCAGTTTAATATCACCTGCCTTAGGTAAACGCGCGAAGCTGGAGCCATTCCTGAGGGTCCCTATCTTCGTCGGGTGTAGTAGTGGCTTGGCTCGGGCGCCGGCGGCCGTGGAATAGGACCAGGCTCTGAAAGAGCATAAATGCTACTAGAACTAGGAGCAGCAGGGTCTACGGATTGAACTATAGGCAGGTCAGCCACCTCTTAATAAACCGATAATAAGATGTCCACGACATGTTTACCTCTGGATGCATTACGAGCCATTTTTTCGCGCGCCCAGCGAGCCGAATCTTCCTTCAAATTTTTGATCATAACCTGACGAATTGATCAGCTTCATGGTTCGAGCGCTGTATGTAGGGTATATCCCACCGTCGTTAGATTTCTATAGGCCGTAATATAGTATCCTTGAGTAATTTGACCTGTCTGCGGATTCTGCGAAATTTGGTTAACGGGAAGATCAGCTACGTAAGCCTTAAAGAATCATAAGAATTGAAGGCTTCTAGCCATCCGATGCTCTGATTTGACGGCCCCTGTTCACACTCACCTCGTAATGGCCAGGCCGCACGAGGGCATCGTCCCCCAAGTAGAAACGTATGTCAGTCGCGATAACCTCTCGATCTATTCCGTCGCGGGGTATAAAATACTCGTTCAGCCTGTAAGAGGCTGGGCCAGGTCTAGTTCGCGTATCATGGAAAGGGGCACTAAGACGATACGGGTCCGGGGGGTACCTTGATTCGCCGTACGTTGCGAATCGGGGCCAAGTTGGATCCTCCCTTGGTTCTTCCTTGGTCTCATTTGCCGTGGAGTGATCGTACTTCACGTCAGGAGACTCGACATCTGATTCTGCTTCATCTTCAGATTCGGAATCCTCGTTTGATTCTAATCCAGGTAAAGCAAAAAGAGCGAGCTGTTCCTGATGTCGGCCGACGTGACTTTGGTATTGTCGAGTCGAGTTCACGTTCACGCCACAAATGGGACAAGAAATCCCTGAACGAATGTCCAAGGGCTGCTCGCCGAGATTTATCATAGCAGCTAGATCCTGTGGTATGCCTGATGTTGCGTGGATCTGGGACACATGCCTCATACACTCTGAGCGCGAAGGAAAGGTCAGGCGGCAGGGGAATGGACATGGGTATACCTTCCAGTGATTTTGCTTCACGTGGTCCATCCATTGATGCCGTCTGGAATATTCTTTTTCTGGTGTTGTGCAGTCCTTGTACAGGCATACGTATGGACGCAGATCACCATACACATGCTTTCTTCCAAGTAGGTGTGAGCTCAGAACAGCTTCAAGGGAATTTTCTAACTTACTTCCAGGAAGGTCTATCTGTCACGGCAATCATCATGTAACAGAAAGGACACTCAAATGGACCTCGAGAGGCTTCTCTCGGTAGTGGCGGGACGCGGCGTTGCTCCACATCCGTCGTAGATGATGCATGCGACGTTTGGGAGATACCAGCATCGGAACATGTCTCTTCAATAACAGGTAGTCGGGAAACCTGACTCGCACCAAATTTATCTTTCAGGTGTTCTGGTAGTGATGACGCAATTGTCTCTGCATCTCCGAGGTACTGATAGTCCAGGCCGTGTGAGAGTTTCTTGCGATGAGCCTCTCTATACTTAAAGAAGTGGCGGCGTCGAGTTATAGCCCTGCCCAATCTTTCTGCAAGTACTGGGTCAATTGATTTGAACTTCGAATAGACATGCTCAATGTCGTATTTTTCATAGGCGGATGTGTCTATCTCATGTGATGCGACGAACCGATCATGAGGCGCGGGATTCCGGATGGCCACACTCAGGCGAAGAAGGCAATTGACGACGTCCGCGAAGTCGGCAGAGATCTGCTCGAGCTCTGTATCCGGCGAGTCGCTATCGTCGGCATCTTGACCCAAGAAAACACCTCCGTCACCCCCGATCTGATCCCAAGATGATTCTTTCCCAGTGAGGATAGCGATGGAATCCTCAAGGAGTCCGTTTAGGTCGCGAAGGAGGTTTATGACCTGGTTTCGGATATTCGAGGAGTCTCGGAGGCGATGATCGAGCGAGCTCGTTCCCGTACGATGAGCTCCGATGTTCCTAGACCATACTTTGAACCTGGACTGCTCATCTCTGACCCCTCGGTTAAACGATGCTGATGGATCAAGGGCGCTTGTTTCGGAGACGTCAACAGCGCCAGAAAAAAGGCCAAGACAGCGTATGACGTGACCCGCGATGCTCTCGTCCATTATAGAGCGCTATCGGGCGAAGCAAGTGATGCTAGGTAGAGCATTCAGCTCAGGGGAGATATAAAGGCGCAGTGAGACTTCCCCTCCTCCGAAAGAGGTCATCTGCTTACACGTTAATCCGAATGTGCAGATTACCCCGCTCCAGCTGAGGCCTGCCATGCCCATCCTTGCTTTGAGGTCCTCATCTCTCCTTCTCACTCCGACGGCCACCTTCGAGACGGTTTCCATCATGTCTGGCTTCGAAATCGCGGGTATTATCCTTGGCTCAATACCTCTTCTCATTTCCACACTCGAAAACTACGGTGCAGGTCTCTCCACGCTGCAGAGATGGCGTAGGTACCAACGGGAGCTACAGAGCCTGATCCGGAACCTGGAGACCGAGAGAGTCAAGCTGGAGACCGTTTGCGAAAAGCTCCTCATTGACCTGGTTCCACATTCTAGAATCGAAGCCCTGATCAGTAATCCGATGGGAGACCTTTGGAGGGAAGAAGAAACTCTGCGCAAGATCCAGTTCAGGCTTGGTAAAGGTTTCAAGATGTTTGAAGCGACGATGAGCAACCTCAAGACGACAGTCGACGAGATGGCCGGGAAGATAAATTCTCAGCGAAGTGGAATGGTTTCTGAGTTTAAGCGGGTTGTGTTTACACTAAACCGTTCGCAATACACCGACCTCCTCTCTGAAATCAAAGACAGCATCTCCAACCTCGAGAACCTCACGGATCGCAACATGGAGCTTGAGCCCGCGAGGAGAGGGCGGTCTCGTGGCAAGCTTTTTGTCCTTCTCCGGACCATGTCAGAGAGCCTCTATCGTGCTTTAGGGTCGAGTCTCAACTGTGCCTGTGGACACAGCATTGGTCTTGGACTGGAAAGCCGAACAGCAGAGGTTTTCCCACTGGATGATGAGGAAAGGATCTGGAGTTCCACCACATTCAAAGTCGCCTTTTCCTACACTGAGGGCCCTCTAAATGGGACTGTTTGGGAAGAGATACGGGTCAACCCCAAGGTGGTAGCTGCGAGGACAGCTTTGTCACCCGGGTTGCCCATTTCTTCTGTTTCCCCCAACATACACCGAGGCAAGAAAAGCGTCCGGTTTGCTAGCTCAGCAGGGGGCTCCTTATCTACAACGCTCCTTATGCAAACACAGAGCAGCATGGCAGCCATGAATCTAAACATGCCCGTGCCTTATGCAACGCCAGGCATGAGCGTTCCTGCCATGGGGCATCTCAGCCTCTGCCAGAGAATCAAGGTTGGCGGAAAACAGACAGGTATTGGGTCATATGGAACAATCTTCGACAACTTTACCCTTGGAGTGAAGGAGTATTCACTGTCTCCCATCCACTTTTCAGACTACTTAGATTGGCCCTGTCACGCGGTCATCTCATTGAGGGAGATCCTTGAGCAAAAAAGCGATTCAATTCACTTGCCCTATCAAGATCGTCTGTACCTCGCGGTGGTGGCATCGTCGAGTATTCTGCAGCTCCATGGCAATTCATGGTTGCCAGATACTCTTACTAGCAGCGATATTTTCTTCCTGAAGAAGCAGAATTATCCCATTTACTCCAGGCCTTTTCTTCTGAGAACCAAAACTGCTGGGAAGGGGAAAGAGACTTCACCACCATTCTGTAATCCGGCTCTATGGTCTTTGGGGGTGCTGTTAATTGAGCTCATTCTGGGGAGGACTCTTGCCTCATTTAGAAGTCCCCAAGAGGCTTCCAGTCCTCTCATTGATTATTCCACCGCTCATCGGCTTTTGGGCGAGATTCGGATGGCTAGTTCCAACTATGGAACCGCTGTGACACGCTGTTTGGGAGGAGAGTTGCACACCAACAGTTACTGTTCAGGGAGTGAGGACTTTTGCCAAGAGGTGTACGCGGGGATCGTGGCTTTGCTGGAGGAAGACTGGGAGAATTCATAGGGGACATCTGATAGACTATTAAATGGGAACAATGACTGAAGACAGTGCTTGAGTATTAGTTCATTGTGGTTGCCTACCTCTGATGGTGTATCCGACGACGTGTATCATTTACCATCGACTATGTTAGCATCGGGTCATATTGCCGTGATGTGTTGGCAATCTATTCTTTATTATAGTTGCAATCCCGCTTTTGACGTGAACTGAGCCAAAAGATGGTATGATTTACCATGACAAATATACTCATCAAGACGTGCCAAGAGTAACCCTAATCATGATATGCTATATTATATATGATGTTAGCCTTTTGCGCCTCAGAGATGAAAGCCCAAACTATTCAAACAGAAGCGCGAGTGTGAAGTTCGGTCAAGACAGACCTCCCCTGAAACTTACCGATATCTGCAGGCTCATATCACCAAAGCAAGATTTCCCGAAGGCTACTCGCTGGCAAACAAAGTTTACCGACTTTTCAGTGACTCAAATCTCGCATGTTCTAGCTTTTGAGATGCATATCAAAGAAATATTCCGCCAATGAAGGCTAAAATCGTGAAAGCAAACCAGGCAGCCAGCTAGGCATCCATCAGCAGACCCGCAATAACTCATCGCTCCCGGTATACGTTTCATAAGCAGACGTCTTTCTTTTATCTTATAAAAGATACACAGCACAGCACCTTGCTATTGGTGGTCTCATTCCAATTTCATCATCATCCAACTATCACGATGAGCATCCTCCAACTCCCAGAGTGGTTCCTCAGCCACAACATCATCTTGAAGGAAGATCTCGAGGAGATACATCCCAAAATTGAGATTGTTGACACCACAGGAGCGAAAGATATTAAGCTTCTGGATAAGGGTGGCAACGATCAATCTGAGAAACAGCCTCGAGGCCCTCAGAATTGCCAGGTATCATCTGATACCTTCTCCATGTTACGCGATATCCTGGCGTCCGCCTTTACGCGAAACTCTGAAGGTCGTCTGGACCCCAAACAGTCCTTTCTCATCCTCGATGGTGGAAATGAGGTGACGCCTATCGACTTTCTCGACGAACTCGTCAAGGCTCTGGCAAAAGAGATCGGCACATCCCTGATATCATATGATTACGAAGATCTCGAAGACCTAGCCCTCGAGTTTAGTCAACAAAGTCCTGCTGGCCATTCGGAGAGCAAACCTGATAAGAAAATGGACAAGAAGCTGGACTGGGATCCTCGCATAGCCAAGCACTGGTTCGCGTCATCTTCCGAATTTGACACCGACGCCAAGAAGGAAGCCTGGGATAAAACACAAAGGAGCTACTCAACGATCCTTGACGCTGTTCCAAATAATCAGGCCGCAGGCGTCCCGAAAGATGGAGACGCAACCGAAGCCACACGAAATGAACAACCTGATTCGACTGGCCCAGTTCTAGTCCACGTCCGCGAAACCGCAACCATGTTGTCATTGGGAAACGGGCATCGTTTTCTAGGTCGTTTATGCGATAGCATTCAACAGCGACGAGAAAAAGGCCAGACTATTGCGGTTGTCTTGACCATCCCAGCACGGAACCGGGGCGACTGCATGTGCCAACAGTGCGACGAAGGATATATCTTCAACCGGAAGCTTATTTATCACAACACTTGCGCGACCATGCTTTCCAACCACTTGGTAACTCCGATCAATGAGGATCGGATCAACTTTAAGCACTCAGATTACATGGCTTCGGTCAACATTCGCAGACTGAAGCGGACCTTGAGACAGACCATGTCCCATGCGTTTGACCCTGTGATTCTTCATTCACACGCGGACTGGAAGCAGCTGGTGTGCAAAGAATCAGGGCAATGATTTGGTGACGATCAATGGGACTGGGAGAAGATTTATGCAGCCTATCTACAGTTAAATGGTCGCTCTTTTGGCAAAGAGAAACTAGGAGTAGCTGATATCCTACTCGTACTGTCAAGATTAGATCTTCATGAGCATGAAAAGCCGGCCAAGAAAGTCAGCCCAGCGCCTCGGGAAGACCCAGACGACGTTGGGGGGGACCTTGAAAATGGGGAGCCAGTCGCGGATAAAAAGAAGACCTGGAAGGATAAGATGGCAGCCCTCCGCCGAAAGTGTAACTCGGCTGAGCAGAATCTGGTGGATTGTATCATCAATCCGGGTAAGTCAATAGTCAGGACAAAGACCTTTGGTTTCGTACGCCTCATCTCTAACCTTGGCGGCTTCAAGACGAGATTCGGTCGAGTTATTCACAAGTAATCATCGACAAAGAGCTCAAAGAAACAGTATTGCATCTAGTATCCTCAGCTTATTTTACGCCCTCAACCCCTCCCACCTCGCTACTCAGTCAGACTCGTATCAGGGGAATACTCCTCTACGGGCCTCCTGGAACGGGAAAAACGCATCTTACACGATCGATCGCGAAAGGGTCTGAGGCATCTATGCTTTGCGTTGACGGTGCAAGTCTACTATCAAAGTATGTTGGGGAAATCGAAAAGAACATCAAGGCAGCATTCACCTTGGCGGCAAAGCTGTATCCCTGTGTCCTATTCATTGATGAAGTCGACTCTCTGTTTTACGATCGCGGCATGGCAAGAAGGACTTGGGAGAGAAGCGCAGTCACACAATTCCTCATGCAGATGGATGGTTTAGCACAGAACGACAAGGCGCCTTGTGTTATTGTCGCTACCAATCGTCCAAATTCCCTCGACAATGCGTTCCTACGCCGCCTACCACAGAAGATTCCAATCGGACTTCCAGATACGCAGTCCCGCTCCGATATACTGAGAGTGCTTCTCGAGGGCGAGGAGCTGGAACCGTTGGTTAACATGGACTCTTTGGCTCGGGAAACGGAGGGCTACTCGGGGTCGGACCTTCGCAGTCTGTGTGCAGAGGCGGCGCTGATCTGGGCCATTGAGGACAGTAAGAAAGGCCACGGAAATGGTTCATCTGATGAATCGGACAAGATGCGTCTTGGTCTCACGCACTTTGCCAAGGGCCTTCAGAGGATCCGTCCAAGTGTTTCGAAGAAGGACCTGTTGGAACTTGAGTCCTTTAAAAAGAGGTTCAACCCCAACTCCATTGGATGAGGTTCCGGGAACGCGATCATGTTTTTTCGGTTGGTCAGTAGTTGAATAAGCAAAACATCTTTCTTCAAATGAGCGGAAAATGCCGTCCTGATCAGTGACTGGCCCGTGTCTTTGAGGATTTTAATCATCTCAGAGCAACTGCATCCCATCAAAAAGGTCGATCCAGTCCTCCAGCCTTTCCTTGATAAAGGTATCCAGCTCCCAAGACTCCGTCGATAAGTGGTTCATATCCCCATTCCAGACATACATATCCCCGTCGACTATTGTCCCATCCTCCAGCTCCACTGACACAGCTATGACCTTATAGCTGTCGCCCTCAAAGTTATCTAGCTTCTCGCGTTGGGATGTCGTTTCCAGCGTCAGCAGGTTTCCGTCCACCGTTGAGGCTTCATCGGTGTGCTTAACAACAGCTGGGTAGTCGCAATGCTTGACGGCGTATCGTGCGTAACCGTGGACCTTCGCTGGGCGAGCAAGATGGGCCACGGTATCGATTTTGGATGCATGGCCGGTCAGGGCCCAGGCCAAGAGAGGCAGGGCTCTCAAGGTTCCGTAAATAAAGAGTGGTCTTGGTGTTGATTGATTGCTCATTGTTGGTGGTGATGAAATGATGCTTGTATTATTGTGGTTCAGAGCAGGACAGTCGCGAAATTGTTGGTTATTGTGATGAAAAGTAAACAAACGAGGATGAATAACTTCAGACAACATACATTTTATAACAGCCGGCAAACTTTGATCTGCAAACCCAACTTGTTGGGAGAGAAGAAAGTCAAAGTTAAATAAACTTTGGATAATGTTGAGATGATTTTCGCGAAAGAATTCTTTGCATTTTCGTTCACTCTTAGATGAGGAGTACACAAACAGCGCATCTTGATAATGTCTACCAGCATGATACTCAGGCACCTATTACTCAAAAAACACAGTAATCAAACTATTCTCCGCTGGGAGGATCCAACACAGCAGAAAGAGGCTGCGGCACACCAAACTCTGGTGTTTGGCCAGGCTTGAAGGTCACCAACTGAGCGAGGGCATATCTGTCGCCACCGCAAGATCCTCGTGAGTTACTGGTTGCGTGGAAGGCGTTCTACAAAACTGTTAGCTACCTAGATCATTATACTTTCGGGTCCTGGGAAACAAACCCAGATTTGGCTTCCATCGGGAGAAGTAAAAAAGCAGTTGTGCCCAGTGCCATAGTTTCCGTTGGCTTGGGAAAACACAGGGCCGATCTTGTCCCATGAGGATGTTTTCAAGGGATCTCCGCCGTTGTAATGCAAGAGTCCAAGAGCATAGTTGGGTGTTCCGCAGTACGATCCAGAGTAAGAAAGCCAGATCTCCCCATTATGGTAAAGAGGCTGTCTTATCAGCACGCATTTCTCTCCTCATCTTATAAGGATAACTTACATGGGGAGCTTCGTTAACAGCAGTGATAGAGTTGGGGTTCGAGTTGGTCGTGTTCATTTCCCAGGGCTGGTCTGGAACGGAAATGACATGCCAGCCGTCAACAGTCCAATTCTCAGTATCGAGACGAGTGATGGCGATTGATTGCAAAAGGTCCTTGTTAATAATACTCAACACATGAAAACGCCCCTTGCCGGGGATCTCCAAGTATGTGCCGTCAATGCTGAAAGCAAAGTTGCCATCTGCCTGACCCTGCGATCCCTTGGGAGGAACAAGATCTGCTAGGTGCTCGTACTCGCAGTCTGAAGGACCCGCAGCGTCGCAGCCTTTCAGAACTCGAGTCTCGCAGCTGTCACAACACGGCAGGTCCGCGTTACAGCTTGAGTAGAACATGTACCAGATGTCATCGATTCGATGAATTTCTGGTGCCCACATGTTTGCGCTGCGGGTCCTGTTGGTGTCGGTCCATATCGTCTTGGTTTCTCCGTTGACCAGATCTCCAAGTTTGGCAGCTTTTGTGATCTCAATGTGGTCATACGTTGTGTATGTTCTATCAACCATTAATATCACACCTCTAAATAATCGCAAAGAATAGACTTGCACCCATCCTGTTGCGATGGAAGATTAGTACTCACAGGTGATAGTATCCATCCGCATAAACCACAGAAGGATCAGGTCCTGGCCTTCGGATAGGATTCTGGAAAGCTTGAACTCCAGCCGTAAAAAAAGAGCACCAAAGTGCCAGATTGGAAATCGACTTCATCTTCCGCAAACTTGGAGATGCTAAAGAGTCCCTGACTAACTCAGTCTTACTACTTGCGGAGGTGGCTTGCGGATATATAGCTAACCCCAGGTTTGTAACCAACTCCTTCCTTCACAGACATTGGCGGGGTTAACAAATCTGACCATTCAAGGTTCGGCTCCTGTTCCCCCGAGTGGTGCGGTTGAAGCTATTCACCGTTCGAGTAACAATTCCGCTCTATATCCCTCTAACCTTGTTGATATCGACTGACGCCGATCCCTATAAACCCCTCTTACCCAACCCTATTCGGCCACTCACAGCCAACCTCCAAAAGTTTCCATAGCCTCCTCTCAAAATTGATTGGAACGCTTGTTTCAACTCCATCTCCGCATCACGCGGGGCCCCGCACTACAACGAAGGTTTACCAGGGTATCAGGTGGTTTTCCCGGGGGAGGTTTCCAGAAGAAGGAGGGTTACATCTCAATGGGGAAGTGCGGAACTGGGGAGTCGACGTCATTTATTTACCGCACCATTGGCGTGTTGGCGCTAGAGGGATAAGCTCCGTGGTTGCGTCGGTAGACGGTAGATGCGGAGGTGTCAGGGGTATGGCATCACGAGGTTTCTCGTGTTATTAACTTGCCGAGGTCGGAAGGCGACATGTTCATTTACTATAAGTAGTACAACAGGGCATAGACATCAAATACTCCAGGACACACAACATCATCGTTGAGTCCCTCTTTCAAGATGCTCGTCAAGTCCCTGTTCTTGGGAGGCCTTCTCAGCCTCCCTGCCGTTTTCGCTGCTCCGGCCGCTGCCCCAAACTCCCTTGACAATGCGCCACCTACCCTTGTAAAGCGTACGCTGCCAACTTCAACCTTCTCCAACAAGGTCATCTTTTCACCTCCCTCCAACGCTGGCTGGACGGATCCTCGCGTTCTTTACGCCCGAGCTATCGAGCTCTCAGACGGCTCCCTTCTGTCCACCTGGGAGAACTACTCACCAGAGCCACCTTTGGTGTACTTTCCCATTTTCAAGTCCACTGACGGAGGTGTCAGTTGGACCGAGATTGGAAAGATCGAGGACCAGGTTAACGGCTGGGGCTTGAGATATCAGCCTGACCTGTATGAGCTGCCTCGCGCCATTGGCAAGTTCCCCAAGGGTACTATTATCGGCTCCGGCAACAGTATCCCTACGGATCTTAGCAAGACCAAGATTGATGTCTACGCTAGCACTGATGGCGGCAAGACTTGGAAGTTTGTGAGCTCTATCGCTGAGGGAGGCGAGGCTCGACCTAACAATGGACTCACCCCCGTTTGGGAGCCCTACATGATGTATGTGCACTTATTGCTTTTCAAGTTCAGTCACTGACTATTTCCCAGGGTGTACAAGGACCAGCTCGTCTGCTACTACTCTGACCAGCGAGACCCCAAGTACGGCCAGAAGCTCGTCCACCAGACCACTAAGGACCTCCTCTCATGGTCGGCCCTTGTCAACGATGTTGTCGATGACAACAACTATTCTGCCCGCCCTGGAATGCCCCAGCTCGCTCTCCTGCCCAACGGCCAGTACATCTACGTTTACGAAGTTTGCGGTACCGACGGCTGCCGTGTCCACTACCGCCTCTCATCTGATCCCCTCAACATCCTTAGTGCACCAGGCCACTCCCTCGTCTCCGACAAGGGTACTCGCCCCGTGAGCTCGCCCTCTGTTGTCTGGAGCAAGGTTGGCGGACCCAATGGTAGCATCATTGTCAGTGCTGGAAGCCAGTCTGCCATTTTTGTCAACAAGAACCTCGGTGCTGATGGATCGTGGGTCGAGTACGCTACGCCTCAGCCTAATGCGTACACGAGGAGCCTGATGACTTTTAAGGAAGATGATAACTACTTGCTGATTATCGGAGGAGGAAGGCTTCCCCCTAGTAGCACTAACCAGGTCAGCCTCAGCGTTGTCAAGCTGACTGATCTTGGAGTTTAGGTAGTTGAGTCGTTAGGTCGCATGGGTGCGGGTGGGTTGAAATGAGAAAATCACTGCAAGGGTTTTGAACAATCCATTGGCTATTTTTTGCTCAACACCTGCACGTGATGAATCCAACCCCTCTTTACCGAGGTAGGTACCTACAGTAATATTTCTCAACTTTGCAACATCAAGAGAATAGATCGCTTGTCTCATTTGCCAAAATGTCCTCGACAGCACTATGCCAATGGTGCGCTCGGATACCCTTCCATAATTTACCTTCTGATGTCGACGTGGCATTGTACTATCTAGGCACCGGCTCTCGGGTCAAGAACAGCTCATATCCTCTTTGTCAACTTGTCGTCGAGGCTCACTACCAAAAGGATGCGGAGGTGCTTGGTGAGGACCCCATCGCACTGGTGTGGAGTGAAAGAGATGAAGGTGGCTTCGCCTTCCAGCTGCAGAGCGCTGGCCAAGATGTCTGCATCAGTTTTGGCCTTCTGGAGTCGACGGATGATGCAGCCCGCGAGATGAGGGCCGCGCATCCCGTAACATGCTTTCTCAGGCCGACAACAGAGTCCCTCATTGATATCTCGCGGGTCTTGGGTTGGATACGCTCATGTGAACAAGAACATGGAGGTCATTGTCAGCTTCCAGCTCAAGTGCCGTTTGCCGAAGCATTTCGTGGCCTGCCCTTCATCCGCTTGATTGATGTCCAAGCCGCTTGTCTAGTTGAGATGCAGCACATTGATAAATACGTAGCTTTGAGCTACGTATGGGGTTCTGTTGCCAATTTCAAACTCACCAAGGCGAACAGGCCAGCACTGTTCATACCAGGATCTCTCAAAGCGGTCTCAGGTTGGCTTCCGGCAACAATCCGCGACGCAATAGCTGTTGTTCAACAGCTCGGATGTCGATATCTCTGGGTCGATGCCTTATGTCTAATGCAGAACGATTCCAATGACCTAGATCAGGGCGTGGATGCGATGGATTTGATTTACGAACGAGCCTGGCTGACCATTGTGGCGGCTTGTGGCCACGACGCCAATGCTCGTCTCCCCGGTTCTCAAGATGGCACCAGGAAGCCTTCGATAAACACTCGTTATGTGATGCCTGGTGTTGCGATGGGTGTTGTGGTTGGTCTAGATGCTCGTTTAGGCCGTTCTATATACGACACTAGAGGATGGACGTATGGTTTCTTATCCGCCTTGGCTCACTCAAGAACTTTGTCATCTAATGTCTTATAGATTCCAGGAGCGACTACTTTCGCGGAGAGCCCTATACTTTGTAGATGACAGACTTTTCTACCGCTGTCAAATCACAGTTCAGACTGAAGACTTGATGGACCTCCCTAACGCACCCCAATCACCTCCAAGGCCACGCTCACAGCTTCCAAGGGCCATATTAATACGTGACCCTGTTAGCGACTATTCTAGGATACTAGACTTTTACACGAAACGAATCTTGACCAACCAGAGCGATGCGCCTCGCGCCATGGCGGGTATAATTCAGCGATTCTCTGTCGCCATGGGATGCCGATTCTTGGAGGGACTTCCGACTGCCACATTTGATATTTTCATCCATTTTCAGTCTTCTTTGGGTGGGATTTTGCGTCGTCGCTCCACATTTCCAAGCTATTCATGGACAGGCTGGTCCGGGTCCTTGGGAACGTGTTTCCGCATCGGGTTTTGTGACGACAATGACATTCTCAGGGATAAAACTTGGATCATCTGGTACAAGAGAAGTCCCCTGGGGATTGTCAGTCTGGTCTGGGACCCTTCTTCCGAATCATCTTTTCCTCTTGACGATCTGAGATTTGCAGGTTATCGGGAAAGACGACCCTTTAGTCTTGGACGATATACCCCAGCACGCCTGGAAACAAGCCGTACTGAACCTTCGGAGACTATTTCATTCTCCCGGGACGTCCCACCATACCATATCCTCCAGTTCTGGACGGTGTCGACGTTCTACACAATCTCGGGCATAAACGTGTTCAACGCAACCGGCGACCTCGTAGACTCTAACGGTGAGATATGTGGTCATGTCTCCCTCGATGGATTTCAGGAGACAACATACTTTGAATCACAAACGAATTTCGAGGTCATTCTGTTGTCCGAGGCTCTCATTGGGGTGATTCTAAACATCCATAGACGCTCGACATCTTATTATTCCAACCCAGATGGGGGGTGGATGTGTTTCAATATATTGCTGTTGGAGTGGCAAGGTGGTCTGGCTGAGAGACGAGGCATTGGCTACCTAATTCAAGAAGCCATTTACAACAGCCTGGCTCCCGGTCCTATGTGGAAGGAAATCTTGTTGGCATGAGCCTAAGGGCTTATCCTATATTGTTCTCGTTACTAAGATTGTTCCTAGAAAAATGAACTTGCTGTTATATGCACATAAGAATCAGGCCCGACCAATTGGCTCCATGAGGTCGAGCTTATACTGAGATTTTTATCAAGACTTCCGAAACCTTTTCAGTAGCCTCAACACAACTCAATAAGGTAGCAGTAGTCAGGGGTGCTACTGTCTCCAACGTTCAAAGTGTAGCCTGACGCCGCCTTCCTGGTATACAAATTGTCGCATGTGTCGGGAGCTAGTTCGTAAGTTGCAAAGAATATATCACCTAGTTGGGCCTCGCAGATGACGGCCGGTACGGAGCACGTTACCTTTCCATCCTCAGTTTGCACACAGGTCAGGAAAGCCCGAGACAATAGCTGCTCACCGTCGCAGTTGGCAACCTCGGCGGGGGAGTTGGAGTCGTAAACCGTTCCCACGTATTGCCTACAGAGGTACCAGCCCTGGCCATTAGCCATCCTTCCCTGATCATCGATGGTGAAGGGGTGTGTACCTGGAGGCCGAATTCAGTGTCAAAGGAAACTGAGAAGCTATCCAGGTTATATGCTCGCAGGAGCTTGCCTTCGACGGCACGGTGGCCGAATGCGAGAACGCTAAACGGGGGGACAGGGACCCAGCCAGCTTCAGTCGAAGTTATGGTTGTGATAGCAATCGTCGAATCAGTAGCCAAGGACGCCAATGGCTCGATCGAGGACTGGATGAAAGTGGAGGATGCCGACGTCTCAACAGAGGAGGTAGCAGCAGCAGATAAAGTGGCACAGGCAAC
This sequence comes from Fusarium sp. MBC 438, assembly GCA_030779245.1. Classification (NCBI taxonomy): domain Eukaryota; kingdom Fungi; phylum Ascomycota; class Sordariomycetes; order Hypocreales; family Nectriaceae; genus Fusarium; species Fusarium sp. MBC 438. The sequence goes on along the minus strand of JAPFTB010000227.1, from coordinate 178,381 downwards.
CAAGGTGGCGGATCGAACAGACGTGCTCGATTGAACCGACGAGGCCGGAGATATATTGACAGACGCGATCTAGGTTACAGCCAATGTCGTTCTAGTAACTAATAGTAACACTTACGGTTATACTCGTTATACACACCGCGAACTACCTATACTCACTAGTCCTACTGGGGACAGCAATCGTAAGGCCAACAACCAAGAGGCCTAAGGCAAAACGAAGGAAAGCTATAGATCTTATCGCAACTATTGCCAATATAGTGACTAGAGTGACAATCACGAACTCGGTTTCAATGTTTTGAAAGCGGTTGCTGGCCGCCTCGGCAACTAAATCGGCCACGAGTGAAGTGTCCACCTCCTTCTCCTGATTCTAATCCGACCGTACAAACTCATTGACAGTTGTACCTAGCTTTGTCCAAATGTTTCTGAAACGCCAGGGGGCCGACCCGTAGACATAAGCCATGACATCACATAGCTGATCAGCGTTCCAAAACTTTTTGTGGTCAACGGGGAGACGGAGGAAGCGGGTGGCGTTATATAGCCAACACTGATCCCCAGTTACTTGCTTGCCGGCAATCCAAAAGTTGGAGTGATCGATATAGATTTTATCTTCCTAATTTGATCTTTCTCATTACCGCTGTCGCTGTTTCGAATGGACTGACGAGGTTGAGGCGAGTCTGGGTGTCCCCGATCGTCACACTCTTTCGCGTTCGACTCTATCAGCCCAGGCATGGTGATCGTGGCTGCGATGAGTTGGCGCCAAATAGTCGTTTGCAAGTGTTATAATGTCTTGAAGATCTGTTCTTTATTATACTTGCAGCCCGGTCCTTGATGCGTTAACTGAGCCCGAAGATCGTCGTTTGCAAGGAATAACAGGCTCTATTTAAATATTTGCAGTATCGCTGTCCTCTGTTCTTGTCATTTGTCAATATACCTCTTGGGACACCGTCCCTGCTGGGGGTGTCTGAACTGGCTATTCTTTGTGGCATTGCCCCCTATTCCGATCACAAGTGATCACCATTCTTTGTGGTGATGCTTGTGCCAGTAGTCAGCAACCCAAGCGCCGAAAGACATTATAATTGGCCCAAACTCAGCTGGCAGCTAATAGTACGGTGCATGCAACAAAGTGGTAGAAGAGGGACATTGCCACGTTGGAAGCTGGGCGTGAGAGTGACCAGAACTCGTGGGTCGTGTGACATCTATGGCTAGAGTGTTATCTGATATTCTCTCCATCCTCCTAGCTGTACAGTGAAACTGGTTCCCCTTTCAACGCTGCGTTAGTATGACGTATAGCTTATATTACAAGTCATTATATTGTTACTACCGTTATAGCCGCATTTGTCCTATCCTCTGTAGGCACAGTGGAATTTCTTTGTACGTAGGTGATCAACTGACCCATCATGCGCCCAAATGGCGAAGCAGACGTGCAGGTTTGGAACTTCGTAACGATGCTATTAACAGAAGTAGACACACCGTACACATGACTACTATTTCTGTCCACGCCTTACTGTTATACCATGGAGACATCAACACGTATTTTATACACCCACTAAACAGTTAAAACTTTCTCATCTGCCATTAAAGATGGTCACGGCTAGACCTCCCGGTCTCTCCCAAGCCCGCATGAGCGGATTCAGCGACCAAGCTAATTAAGATAAGTATATTGGAGTATGGCCCGTCCACCATGAGGCGCCCTATGTCGCCTCGTAAGAGAGGTGTATTTGCTGTAGCATATAAAATAAAGTTATCTCAATCAAGATATTGCATTGTGCGCGCTCCTTAAGCTCTGCCCTTCAGCCCTACTACACTACCTGTACGCCCAACTCCACAGGGTCGTAATAGCTCTCAGCATTGGCAATTCCGATGAACAACGCAATACCCGGCCCGCTCTCGGAAGTATACATATTATCCCATGTACCAGCAGCCGCCTCACAGGTTGGCGTCTCATCGAAGTCGTTAGGGTCACCAGGAACGCAAGTGATGGCGGGAATGGAACAAGTAAGCTTGAGCCCCGCAGTCTGCTGACACTTCAAGAAGGCCTGAATCAACGGGTATTCGTCATTACAGGTGATAACCTCGGCTGGGGCGTCTAGATTCTCATCATACGCATCGTAGTACCCGCAGAGATAGAAACCTTGGTCGTTGATGAGTCGGCCTTGGGCGTCGAGATGGAAGGGTCTGACCGAGTCACCGCCACCGATGTCGGTTCTGAACAGCGCCACAGAGTTTGGGCTGGGGTATGTTTGCAGACTATTGCCTTGGACGGGGCCTGAGCCAACTGCAACGATGCTAAAGGTGACGGTGGGTGCAGTTGAGGTTGTCGAAGTCGTCACATCTCCCGTAGTGGTAGTGATGTCGGTGGTGGCGGATGTGGATGTTTCAGTAGCAGTAGAGGAGGTGGATATCTCGACCGAGGACTGGGTGTCAGTGGATGACACAGTCGTCTCGGTTGAAGATTCAGCAGTGACAGTGGAGGTGGCCGATTGAGCCGTGGCTGACGATGTCCCTGAAGAAGCAGTCGAGGTAACAGCAGTCGTCGCCGTGCCTAACGCAATTGGTTCAGTCTCAGATCATCCCCATGCAAATCGTACGCGGTAGATGGTTCTTACCAGGAATACAAGGACCCGCAATGGCAAAGTCAACGGTCAATAGCCCAAAGGCCAAACGTAAGAGAACGGCAGATCGCATTGCGATGGGGTAACGAGTGACTAGGATAAAGACTGGGGAAAACTGAAGAAGGAAAGAAGTGGAGGTCTTGGCAAAACGCCTTCTCTTGGCATCCTTTTGAATCCGCGGGGGAGGCAGGGGAAAAGGGGGGTTCAAGGGAAATTTGGTGTTCCTGGAGGCGCCAGAGATCAATAGTCTATGTTAGTCGGTTCCCCGGACACACAGGTTCAGCAGATCGAAGCTTGAGCTAGACTGATCTAGTGCGCCACATCGACTTCTAACTGTCAGCGCTTGTGTCTGGTTGGTTGTTTAGTCGAGTGATTGAAATGAAACGTCAGCACTACGACCACCTTACCGCTCTCTTGGGACAGCCTCGCTTTTCGCTCAAATACGTAAGATTGCAATGGCGTCAAGTTGCTATCTGTGGAAAATCCAGAGGCTCCACCGAGCTTTATATTGAGAGGTCTCGTAGAAAATCCTCATACGTATGGCATTCATTGAAGATGACAGAGCAGATATTTTTCTCTTGATAGATTGTGAAATCCTATGGGTACAGTTCGTTTCCAATCTTGCTAGGTCCACAGGCCAATCTCAACTAAATCCTTTCCCCCTCGCTTCAATTGACCTCCGATCTAGCCCACACTCTTTCTCTTTTTTCCTCGGTGCAGCTGAGACTCCTCCTCTTTCTCCCCTCCTTCACCGTCTGGTTGGCCCCCGCAACGGATAGCATACAAGTGGTTGTCCAGTAAGTGCAGTGTAACTGCGTGTCTGCTTCGGTGCAGGTCCCTGGAGACACTCGCCGTGGTCTTATTCCAAGCCCAAATGTGCACTGGAGCTGGAAAGTCGCCGCCGTAGATAATTTCCACTGCCGGACGCATGTCCCTATCGCTGGAGACAATGACAAACTCTCTCCGTAGGCCTAGGTGCTTGTATCCCTCACAGGCCTCCCGGACTGAGTGGGCAACAAGGGCAGTATCCACCTCCTTCTCGCGCTTATTCCCGTTGGCATCAACGAGTCTGGGCCCTGCATGCTTATCGACCGTTGCGCTCTGGGCCTCCCACTTTCTCTTTATTGGGGTGGGGAAACGGCCGTAGACGCGGACCTTGACCCCATAGTCGTTCTTTTTCGTCTCTTTTCCAACCGTGGTTTCCTGTACAAGGAGGCGTAGGACGTTTTGGGCATCGTTCGTCCATTCGGTTCGAAGTGTTTCATTGCCTCCGATCCAAAAGTTGGATTCATCGATGTAGATGTAGATGATTGCCTTCTTGTCAGAAGTTCCGTTCTCCATAGTTCCGATTTCAGGAGGAGGGGTGAGGGACATGTTGGGGTAGTCGCCACAGGTCAATGTGCTCCCAGTGTGAAATATGAGTTCTTGATTCTTAGGCATGCTTGTTATTGTTGTAATGGTGCTTGTTTGAAGGCACAGGCCTTTCTTAAATAGTTAAAGATATGGGCCATTCTCTGTATGTCTTAACGCGATAGTATATCTTGACGCGAGGAGGATACCACTTCATCGCCTAGGGGCCTATTCCAAGCGTCTGGGTAACTATTGTTTGTGGCATCTACACTGCATATCCCAGTAATATCAGTCACTATTATTTGTGCCAATGCTTAACTGTGATATACACAGATGTTTATAGCCACATGTTCTGACAGAAATCTAAGTTCTTTTGTTGATAGCTTCATGATAGGGCATCAGTAGGGCCTGCATCTGTACGGTAACTTAGCAGTTACCAATCAGCGCAGAGGAGGGTATGCCCCTTTAGAGGCTACATATGTCCATAGGCAAGGAATGGACAAGTCGTGTGACGTCTGAGGCTTCATTTTGTTACATGAAGCATTGTTGAGAGGTACATCTCAATATGACTCATGTAAGATAGGCACATTGCTCTACTTAATCATGCAATAGTGGTGATCCTTCTTTGAACACGCTGTTCATGTGATACGAATAATATGTTGCAAGTCATTTTATTTCTCTATCATACCTAACCGCTTGACATCGCCTGACCTTTCTTTGTTCCCTCATTTTGACGAACCGATGGACGGCAACCCTCTGGGTTATTCGCCTTCCTTGCTGTCTTCAAATTGAACCTTCGAACATTAGAAAGCTGAGCAAGCAGCGGTAAAATGAAAGTTAAACTACCACCAGCCACTAGGATCAGCGACTTTGCACATCGTACACCAATCCCATTAGCGCTCCAGAGAGCTCTGGTGGTTGGGTCATTAATGTCTTTCTCGTAGTTTTTGCTGCTATTGGACAGGCAGGAAAAATCACAGACAGCCTCCATCGGACATGGCGCTCGGTTATGGCTATTGCATTCGCGCTACGGAGTATTGCTCCACGCTTGTTTTTTTACCCGAAGGCGAACAAAGCCTTCCGCTTACAAAATCGGAATAGCTGCATGTTAAAATTGGGAGCAAAGTGCGCGTGGACTCGCTTAGACGTAATATGACGCTCTAGACAACCAGGAACCAATATTTTGTCTGAAGCTATTGTCAATAGTCTGCGGTAGGCGTGAGTTGGCGCCCCAGACACGGCAATTACTCCACTTCATTGGGGGGACCCTGGGCAGCTGAGCTTATCGGTGCTTCTAGACTCTGATGACCGCTGTTACGCCACTAACAGATGACTGGGACACACTAGGCAAAATCTGTTAGGTTTCTCTTAGATTCGGCCCAACCGCCAGACCGCATGGATTGCTCCCAGGGTACTTTGGTCGAGATCTCAACCAACAACAGAAACATCCAACAACCAACATGTTATTGATGCAGCGGGACGGGAGAGGGAGGCAGGTTTTGAAGGAGGAGTTTCACCTACAAATAAGAGCAAAATCACCCGATTCTGTGCTGTACTTTTCTCAAGACAGGCTTTCTTTCTTGTACTGGCTATTCTTTCTTTGACCAAGAATCAAGATGAAGTTTCAAAGCATCGTCGTGTTATTCACTGCTGCTGTCTCAGCCACAGCGCCGCCAACATGCAAGGGTTCCTCTCCTTCGTACTGCAAGTACACTTCAAATCGCGACGCAAATGAGTGTCGGCGACTATTTAGTAAGGCCCAGTTACCAACGACCCTCTCCCATCCCCACTCACTATCTCGTCTTTAGCCAAGAGCTATATCAACGTCGCAACATGCCAGCTTCCAGCAAAGACCGTTACCTCAACTCGTACCCAATGCGCTACCAGGGTTACCACCAAGACCGTGCCCCTGCCACCAAGAACCACCAAGGTGTACAAGACCATCACCAAGACTGGCAAGCCGTATGTCCATCATCCGTCACATACCATCCGGAGAGAAAGGGAATGAATGCTTTCGAATTGGACTTGGCTAATTGATAACCAGCACCACTCTACCAACTATCACCGTCACCGCGACGTCAACCCAGATCGACACAACTGTTTTGACTGATAGTACCACAACCGTTGATTTGCAAACAACTACCGAGTTTCAAACCAATCGTGTCAGGTCCACCAGAACTATTACTACGTAGGTTTGTGAAAGTCAATTCTCTATCAGATCTAACATCATCACAGTACCAAAATCATCACTACTACCGTTCCGTTTGACGACCCAGTAGTTTGCACCCGCAAAAAGCGAGCGCTTGGGAAGTCATTGCCAACCTCATGCTGTAAGCCAACGTCCAATCTTCCACTATACTGACCTATGCTTACGATTGCCATAGCTTGCTTCCTTACCACCACTAAGCCTGCAGCCACCAAGACTGCCTTTGTCACCAAGAACAAGCCTGCTGTTACCCACACGGTATACAAGTTTGGCGGACCCCGAAAGGTCATCTCTCGAACCATCACCATTTTCCGTTATGTGGCTGGCCCAACTGCATCAGCTCCTGAGACCACCACGACCAGCATTGCTACTGTCACCCAAACCGATCATACTCTCACCACCGTCACAGATTCTCAGATTACAACTGCTACAGAGGTCGAGGAGGTGACTGACTTTGTTGTTGCAACCAAGACTGAGACCGCCACTGCTACGGCTACCAAAGACCCTTGCGACGATGCTGGAAGTTGGGACTCTATGCAACAGGAAATTGCAGGTTCCAGCGTACAAATTACCATTTCCCAAGACGCGATCGGACCTGATGCTGTAAAGTTGTGTTGCCGGTCTTGCTACGCAAACCCTAATTGCGTATTTTTCAGAATTGGTGGCTACGTTTGCGATGTCTTTAGCAGCGTGCCTAGCTTCAGTGACTCCTGCACCTCGCCTCTCTGCCCACGAGGCTTTCCTTCTCTGGGCTTTTACGAGTCAGATGGGAAGGATTACTACCTGGGGCCATGTATTGGAACGAGTGGCGCCTAGACGCATCTTTATCTGCTACATGGACATTTGCCTAGAGTCTTGGTCCACTTCATCATGCAATAGAGTTGATCCTTCTTTAAATACGGGGTGCATGTGATAGGAAGATTATGTGACGAGTCATTGTGTGATGATTGACCCTGTGACTGTTTTTGATTCCCTTATTTCAACCTTTACTCAGATGCTCTTCATGTCAAAGTTCGTCACTTTCAATAGCTACTGCATTAGGAGCTCAAATATCCACATAAAGCTAGATTTTATGACACCTTTGATCCAAAGGGATATTTTAAAAAATTTTTCTAAGCCGGCAATCCCGGTTAGGGATCTAAATCTCATAAACTAGTGCTAATGAAAAAGCGGCAAACGTAAGATGCCTCCTCTGCGCTATTCTCAGTCTTGTCAGGTGTCTTGGAGAGTCTTGCCACTACCGATAATAATTGTGAGAGCTGCAGGGTGGTTCAATGAAAGGAATTTCGAGATTCTAGTGTCTTTTCAAGTTGACCCTTTCTATCTACAACACGCCTGATAACGCCGCCCGACCCTTCCCCATAATCCCGTGCCGAAACCACATTATCTCTATCGCCTTTCAGCCCATATACCGGCCTCCAACTTCCCTGTTTGTCGCTTTCTTCAGCTTGCCCAGTCCCTAGCCTAAGAAGTGGCCGCTTGGTATGTCGCTCCAAGCTTCGATTCCGTAACGAACTTATCCTTGTAATCATCCAACAGGTGAACCTCAAGTCGACCAGCCTTTTTCTTCTCGAGATCTCTATACGCCATTGATAGAGCCCCTTTCCATGACCACACACTGACTTTGTACCCATAGTTGATGATCTTCTTCACTGCGGGGCGCATATCCCTATCGCCCGAGACAATCACAAATTCGATCTGGGTATCCTTCAGTTTCTCACGCAAGGCCCTGGAAGCCTCCGCCACCGAATCGGCGACAAGCCGCGTGTCTACCTCCTTCTCAGTGTTTATCTTCTTCTTCTTCTTCTTCCTCTTGTTCTTTGTCCCCTTCTTCTCGTCACCCACCTCTTTGGTGTCCAGGGGGTGGGGCTTATTAAGTTTGTGAACTTTCGCGTGTTCATTCGTCCAAATTTCCTTGAGATCGTCTGGGACATAGCCGTAGATGTGGACTTGGGCATTGTGGTTACCCGTCGTCTTCATGCTCAAAGTGTTTGAGGTGAGGAGGGACGTAAGGGACTTCACATCATACCTCCAATTCTTGTCCCCAGTCGCTATCTTGCGGGAAATCCAAAAGTTGGAGTGGTCGATGTAAACGTATGTGTTTCTCTTGTCTTCGTCATTGGAGATCTTGCCATTAGGGGAAGGCGAAGGTGGAGGCGAAGGGGGAAGCATCGCGTCAGGCCTAGGCTGAATTCTAGAACGAAATATCTTCCAGGGCTTGGGGGAAGGTTCAGGAGGGGTGATTTGATGAAGGTTTCTGCACACAGCTTTCAAGAATGGCTTTTCTTCGTACAAGCTGAGCATATCGAGCCGTGGTGTGATAGTGTGAGTGATGGTTGTAATGTGAGCAGATGTTTTAGTTCAAATAGTCATGGTGCTTATTCCTATTTATTCTTTTCGCGAGGTAAAAGTGTCACTACATAGCCCAGAATATCCAGCAGAAGCAAAGACAGCGGTTCTTTGTTGTATTTAGACGACCTGTGTGGCTTTTCCAGTTGCATGGAACTAATCTCCTTTATGATGATTGAGTGAACTAAGAAATGCCCAATCACTGAAGGCCACGAATTTAGGGTTCAACCGGGATAGAGATACTTAAGCAGCAGTCAGAAAGAGTCACTGTATAGCATGACCAACCAACGGACAAGCCGCGTGACTTCAGAGGCTTGTGCGGTTCGTATGAGGCATTGTTCATGGAGGAGTGGCACGCATGACACTACTGCCATACATGTCGTGTGATATAGGAAGCGTCTAGAGTATTCGAAACGATCCCCTTTATCTGCTACTCACGTGGAAATTCAAGCATGCACTTTCTACATTTGATTATGCGCTGGCGTTGGGCCTTCTTTGCGGGCGTCATGCAGTTGGCGTATAGCGTATATTACATGTCAATAATTCACTAGCATCTGATGTTGTCTTTGTTCTTTATTCACGCAACATTCAACAGCAAAGAAACACCTTGAAGGTAGCCAATCTTCTGGCCTTTCATGATGGCTGAAAAGACGGCGAAAAAGATTTGAAGCATTACCATTCCTTCAACCATCAACGAGTTACTGTCCGATGATTGATGCATCTCCCTCACCCCAAATGGCCTTCATGTGAAACTTTGTCATCTTCCAAAGCCCATCACTCTTATCCTTGATCAGATCAATCCAGTACATGTTGCCCGTCAAGAAGCGCTCTGCCCCTGGCTTCCATCCCTCACCCTTGCGATAATGCTGAGCCAAAGCATGGGCAGTCATCTTTGCAGTGTCTGCACCGTCCGTCAAGTCGATTCGGACGTTGCTCACCATGTGCGTCGTGTCGAGCCCGGCGCCAATGAGCTGGAAGGTGTTGGCCAGGATGGCCGCAAGCCCTTCGATGGGAGGTATTCCATCAAAGATGAATTGAGCGTCTTGGTGCCAGGCTGACTCAAAGATTGTCTTGTCGTTGGAGTCAAGGCCGATGATGCTACGGTAGAGGGCATCAGGGATGGCTTCACGGTCTGAAAGATTGAGGTTTGCAGCGAGGCTAGCCATCGTGACAGTTGATGATGCAAAGGTTTGAAGGGGTAATAGAGATTTCAGAGTGCTCTGGGTCCTGGTTATATGTTGAAGCAGAGTGAGTTGAATAAGTTCCATTGAGTCTCGAGCTCAGAGGAGGTGACTTGTTTTATAGTTTTCTCCTTCATCTTGAATCTCATTCAGATGGAGCAACTCATCATCTATACGGGCCGGGCATACGGCATGCCCAAGACCCAAAGCAGTCTAGCTTAAGCGCAGTCGTCCTGGACGGGCTAGACATGTCTAGTGCTGACGGTAGTCTCGATAGGAGGAGATATGCAGGTTGGGTGCGGGAGCTGGGAGGTCCCCTGTCATCAACAAATCCAATAGGCATTGGGACGATTCGAGCCTATCTTAGCCTTGAAACTTAGTGGTGTGTGTCCAACCCTAAATTCGTGATTGGATATTCTCTGATAATGGCTTGCAGCAGCGTTGCAATAGGATTCCGGCACGGGGTTACTCCGAGTTGGCTATTCTACCAACATCACTGAGGCTCATTCACCCCGCTCTAGCAATCAACTCGCACAACTGCTGCTATCTTATCCCTCATCAATTCTATCAAGCCCCTCTCCCTCTTTGGTCATGTCTGGATCAAGAACAAAGACTGGCTGCTGGACCTGCCGCCTGCGCCGCAAGAAATGCGACGAAAACAAACCGGCATGTGTAAACTGCACCTCTAGAAATCTAGAGTGCTACGGCTATGATCAGAAGCCCGCGTGGATGGTTGGAAAAGAGAGTTGGGAGCATGTCCTCAACTCCGAAGAAGCGAGAGCTATCAGAAACGCTGCGGAGAAAGCCTATAGCCGCCGTAGGCAGAAGAATACTCGCGCGCCCCCTTGGTCCGCTGGTGTCATTGTTCAAGATGTCAAGGAACTCGGTCATCCCGCGCAGTCGAGCACCATACTTGACCGCACGTGGTCTAACTGCACCCAACCTCTGCGAGATTGCGACTACGCACCAAATTACCAACATGTACAAACCTTTCTGGATGTCATCTTTCCCCTTCACTGGGGCTTTTATGCCCTCTGCAAGCAGCCTGACCGCAGATGGCTCTTTGACACTATCCTTGCCTCGAAGCCTATGTATCATGCATCCGCGGGCTTGTGCATATCGTTCGAGACGGGTGTGAGAGCTGGCTTTACCAACGGTACATGTCATATCACGCCCGAGGTTCGAAAAGCACGGCTACTTGCAGTACAAGGACTTCAACCTTGCATCGTCGAGTTGCAGCAACAAAAACCACAAAATTCGACACTGCTGAAAGTAATCCACGCTGTTGCAATTATCCTGCTGCTTTCGAGTCTCGAAATCTATGGAGAAACTGAAGGCACATGGGAAGTGCATCTCAATGCATGCGGGACGGTCTTGGACTTGGTTGAGAGACAACTGGCCACTCCTGATAGTCCCAGTGCCATAGGGGAGCTCCTTAACAGCTCCACGCCGTCATTTGAGACTCGAGCACTGGGGCTTTTCGTCGCCACTTTCGTTTGGACCGATATTTTGGCAGAGGCAACACATGGAAGCAGCTACACTAAGCCAAGGAAGCTTGATTACCTCCCTTTACTTCAAAACGATGCCATCGACATGCGAAACATAATGGGGTGTCGAAATGCGGTCATGATCGCCATCAAAGAAGTCAGCTTATTGTCTATCTCAATGCAGAAAAACCAGCAACCTGAAGCAGCCGAAAGAATACAGGCTCTCGCTCTTGGCATCCGGCATTTGATACAAGAGGCATCCTGCACATTCACAAGCTCACATCAAGGTCTCGAAGCGGATAGCTGCTGGGTCACACTTCTCCATGCATATGCCGCTTCAGTCTACTTGATGACTGTCACATCCCGCGAGAGCTTTGGAAGTGACTCGGAGATGCAAGAGACGACAACAAAATGCCTCGAATTATTGGAGGCGTTGCCCCCGCACCTTTTCATCCGAGTCTGCTGGCCATTCACAGTCGCGGGGTGCATGGCTGGCGAGCACTACCATCCAAGATTCCGAGCAGTGGTTCGACGTGTAGAAGAGTCAGGGAACGTGCTGGGGTTTACATGGAAAGGCCTCATTGTGATGGAAGAGTGCTGGCGGTTACGACGTTGCAACCCAGAGTCCGATTGGTGTTGGCGAACAACCATGGAGCATATGCAGGCACGAATTTTGTTGGTTTAATTTCTCACGACCATGTCACAATAGAAGCATACTTCTTTATTAAATATTCAGCGTGGGTGAATACCTAAACCACATGGAGAGCAAATGCTTGGCACCAATCTTGATGATCAGAACGTGGCTGAGTCTCGCAGGATGCCTGCATAGTTTTATGCAGGCATCCTGAAGAACCGTTTGCGGACCAAACAAAACTAAACCCTTCAGCCACACTGTTTCAATCCTCAGGCAGCAAGGCAAGTTAACCGCCCAACACCTTGATAAATCACATCAGGTTGGTTGGTACATGTTTGCACTCATTTCTTTCATCCCCTTCCAATATCAACTAAAAACAAGTTCGGAGACCAGACAACACTCCAGTTCCTCCAAATGTCGGGTCTAGAAGCGTTGGCGGCCTTTTCCCTAGCTTGCAATGTCATGCAGGTCGTTGAGGCCGCCTACAAGACAGTCGGCATTTGCAAACGCATCTACCACACCGGACAGCCTGATCCAGCACTCAGCGACCACAGCAAACAACTCTGCAGCATTTCCGATGCGTTACGAACACAGCTTAACAAGACCGTGAACCCTCTCTCCCCAGATGATGTTCGACTTCGAGACTTGGCCGTCCGATGCGCAACCATTGCCAATGGCCTGCAGGACCAAATCGCATCACTGTCAAAGCCAGCTGGGAAAGGAACCATCGGATCAAGTATCCGACTCGCCATCAAGAGCAGATTGAAACAAAGCGACCTCAGTCGTTGGGAGAAGGACCTCGCAAAGGCCCAATCTGCCATGGAAACTCAGTTGCTTGTCAGCCTGCGGCAACGTGTAGACGCCAACATGTTGCAGAATGACAAAATGGATCGGGATCTCAAGTACTTCATCCGACAACTGGCAGACGGCCAAACAAGTGTTTCGAACTTGATTCTCAAACAGACTTGCGAAATCAAGGACGAGATTTTAGAGGCTGAGGCGTCGACAAAGACACACATCACGACCGAATTACTCCACACCGACAACCGCATGCAGAACCACGTATCCAAGGCCCTGAATAACGTTCAAGGTGTTATTGAGAGGCAAACTCAACAGGAGAGTGCTTCTCGCACCCAGGAGGAGGCATATCGGCATCTTCTCAGCAGTCTCAAATTCCCAGAAATGGAGGCCAGACGGAACCATGTCGCTCATGCTTCTTCGGAGACGTTTCACTGGATTCTTGGCGCTCAAAAAGCCAAGTGTGAAAGCCGTTCTGGGTCTGGGAATTGGGACAGTTTGGTTGAGTGGCTTCAATCATCCCAACCCGTGTACTGGATCAGTGGAAAGCCAGCATCCGGGAAAAGCACAATCATGAAGTTCATCTTGGGCCACAAACAGACGGGGTTGTTATTGCGGCAATGGCAAGACAATGTCCGCATACTTTCTCACTTCTTCTGGAAGCCAGGCACCGAGCTTCAGCAGAGCATCAAAGGGCTCCTCTCTTCACTCCTGCATCAAGTATTCGTCCAAGACAAGGGCCAGGCGTTATCATACCTCATGACGCGGCGAGAAATATGCTGGAAAGACTCACCATCAGACTGGGATCCAAAAGAGCTCGAAGCTTTGCTCATCGAAAGCTTCCAGCGACCCTCGGCGGCATTTTGCTTATTCATCGATGGCCTCGACGAGGTCTGGCCTGAAGACGGAGTGCAGAATCTCCTTTCAGTACTTAATACGCTCCTTGAGAAGAGCAATCGTCTCAAACTCTGTGTCTCGAGTAGACGGGAGCATCTGCTGGAAACCCGTCTCTACGATTGCCCTCAGTTACAAATGAATGAATTGATTCAGAACGACCTCAAGAAATATGCTACTCAGGCCTTGAGCGAGGCATCGGCTCACGCAGACCTTGACAGCGTGGATATCGAAAACATGATCAGCGAGATTGTCCAGGCTTCCGATGGTGTCTTTCTCTGGGTTGTCCTTGTGAGCAAGTCGTTATCCAGAGGGCTACAAAACGGCGACTCTCGCAAGGAGCTATTTCAGCGCCTTGAATCTCTCCCACGCGACCTCGAGGGCTTGTACCTGGATATGTGGCTCAGGCAGAATGGAGATGATGAAATCTATCGAAAGTCATCTGCAAAGTTGTTTTATTTCTGCCTGGTCTGGTTGGGCTGGAAAGAGAAGCCGGGATTTAGGTCAAATCTAAACCTTTTCCAACTGATGGCCGCAATGGATGATGAGGGCCCGGAAGATCATCCTTATTCAGTTGAAGAACACGGAATAAGATGTGAAAAGGCTCTCAAGATGATTCGGATCAGGAGTGCTGGTCTTCTGGAGGTACACGAACTTCCATATGACCGCCCGTTTTCCGGCTTCGTTTCTGGTGGTACCGTTTGGTTCATTCATCGATCCGCCCAAGACTTTCTCATTGAAACACAACAGGGACGAGCTGTGTGGGCAGACCATGGAATGACATATGATTTAGCTTGTACCAAGCTTTATCTAGGGCTGATGAAAACACGATTGCATGACATGGCAGAGTTATCTGACGAACTCTTCTCGAAACTCAGTTTCTTGCTCCAGCTACTTGCAGGACATTGCCACCTCCTCGAACCTGGTACCATACGTCACTGCCTTCTGGAGACAGCCAAACGGTGGCCCCGCTTCAACATACCTGCAGTTGATCCCGATCAGACTCTTCATGGTCGGCGTGACATGTTGGTGGAGGCAAGCCGTTGCGGGTTTTCTGACTACGTGTCCGAGCAGCTATTTGCAGAGCAAAACGAATCATCGGGCGTTCCACTACTCTTTCTGCATTTGAATTGCCCCCATGGCTGGATGGAATGGTCGGCTCGGGGCTGGAGCGAAGCGGCACAACTTCGTGTGTTGGAGGGCCAATGCCATCTCCTGCGTCTCTTCCTCGACAAGCTGGCATTCCGAGACCCCAAGCCATTGACCTTGCCGCCGGTGGGAGATGGTGGCCCATGCCACAGCATTTCTGAGAGTCTGGGCGGTTTTATCCTATTCATCCGAGAGAATATCCACAGAGTTGGCCCAGCATCTGCCCAAGCTCTCTTAGACACATTGGAGGCATTTGATGGAACTCCTGTTGATCTAACAAACGAGATGCTCTTGAATCTCGATTGGAAAACTACGAGCAACTTGGTCGTATACCTCAAGCTGTCGCTCTTTGAGACCGCAGCTACCATCAGCCCGAGAAGTAAGCGTGTCCAAGTCAAAATCTCCCTAGGTGACTGGGTAGATGCGACTCGAAACAACCTTCAAGTGCTGATCGCTGGCCGTGGCGCCGTCACCGAGGATAAGTCACGCGCCTCACACGTGCGATTTGAGAGTTTGATCACCAAAAATAAGGACAAGGGCATTTGCAGATACACACCCGACGAAAGCCAGGTGGGCCATCTTTCACACATGGCCCAAGAGCTTCTCTACCTTCCGTTTACACTTCCGGGCTATAACGACGTATACGATGATACATCGTATGAAGCCTTCTTCGAGAAGGTAGCATCCTTGAGGGAAGGCTGGGCCGAGTCCGTTTTGAACCCGAAGATGCAGTAGGAGACAGCACAAAATTCCTCAATTTACTGTGGCATAAAAGTTACAGAGCATGAGTCGGAGTTATCGAGTTGAAATTGTCTAGATATCCTGAATTCACAGTATTCCTCGAGAGCACGAGCCAAAAATGTAGGGGAAAGTCCCTAAAAATAAAATCAAGATGCCTATGTGCGGGAATCTTATATGAACATGCTTCCGCCTGGGCTTGAACCAGAGGCCTTCGCATTACAGAACACTCTGATGGAGTATTAGTACGACGCTCTAACCAACTGAGCTACGGAAGCGATCAACCGTTGATGACGTCACTGGCGTTAGGTCGCAATACCTAGACCAGGAGCCAGGGTGGACTTGGCGGGGACGCGGGTCAGGCTTCCAGACCTACCCTGAGGTGCTGGTGGCTAATTTTGTAAGATACTTCAGTAAAACATCTATACTAAAGGCAATACAATTAAATCAATTAGAGAGCGGAGGAATGACAATGCATCCCAAACACTTTCTTCATCTCTTTGCTACCGCTATGGCGTGGGCCAAGGACGAGCCGCCAGAGAATTACATAAGCCTCTGATCGGCATAAGTGGTTGGTCCGCCTCAATCGAACCCTCCCCAAGGTTATCTCACCTTTCCATTTTATCTGCGCTGTACCCTGCGTGGGCTCACCTTGTCTATCTTGGTCAGCTTGGTGCATTTTGTATTTTATTAAGAAACCTTCAGGCGCCTCTTGCGTCTTCAATAAGATGCGACTCCTTCACACCCGAAACCTCCAACTTGAGACCTTTATCGGCAAGAAAACTCCAGGGTATGCCATTTTATCACATACTTGGGGAGACGATGAAGTTCTCTTTCAAGATCTCGACTCTGGGTCTGTTCATGATTGGCGAGAGCGGCGCGGCGCTTCAAAGGTTCTAGGTGCTGCTGCGCAGGCAGCATCAGACGGTTACACCTACATCTGGATTGACACCTGTTGCATCGATAAGAGCAGCAGTGCAGAACTTTCAGAGGCCATCAACTCTATGTATGCCTGGTATAAACGCTCCAGAGTTTGCTACGCATATCTCGAGGATATTATTATGCCTGATGCGAGACTTCTTGGGCTCAGCCGTTGGTTCACTCGAGGATGGACTCTTCAAGAGCTCATCGCGCCGAGCGAGGTTCGATTCTTCACCTCTACCTGGGAGTTCCTTGGTCACCGTGACCAGTTGGCAAAATCAATCTCTGAAATTACCCGCATCGACCGGCACGTGTTGAAAGTTGGCCAAGAGACTCCGCTTGAGGCCTATCCCATCGGTCAGAGAATGACTTGGGCTTCTGGACGAACTACGACGAGAACAGAGGACATGGCGTACTGCTTGTTGGGAATATTTCAGGTCAACATGCCACTGCTGTACGGCGAGGGACGCAAGGCGTTTCGAAGGCTTCAGGAAGAAATCTTGAAGCAGTCCACATGGAAGGATCATTCGATTTTATTGCACAGGGAATCTGGCCACATCTTTGCATCCCAGCCGTCTTCATTCGACATTGGCTACAAACTCCATCGATGGACAGGCCGAACAGATATTGGGATGGTCCAAGATGGTGTTGAGGCCACACTTCATGTTCAGGAGGTTTACTCAAGAGGGGAGCCTCATGGCGTTGAAGAACTGGTTTCATTGGCGGTCCTAGATTGCCGCATTGACGAGGGTACTGGATCTTTTGCCCGGCCTGTGATTGTTTTGGCTCCCATGAACGGCTACTACCGCCACCGAGCCTCGGGTTTGATGATGATAAGACCCGAAGCCGAGTCCGAAGTGGTGGAAATGGCGGGGACTCACAAGCCACTGAACTTTCACTATGAAAGACCGTTGAGCCTATTGGGAGGTAGGTTTGTTATCGAAGATCCAACAATAAATTCGTGAACGCTAATCAGGTGGTGCAGTGAAGGTAGATCTCGCGAAATTTGAGCGAAAGTCGATCACTCTTCGACATTATGACCTTGATAGATATACGGATAATCGTGGAAGAATGCTCCAACTACGATTAGGGAAGATAGCCCAACCTGAAATTGGGCAGAAATATGAATTTGGGCCCCGCCGTATATCACCACACAAGGAGATTCTAAGCATCAAACTCTCGAGCTGGGCTACTATCTTTATCCATGCAGCAATATTCCTCAACGCACCCCAAGATGGAGATTTGTGTTCCCATCTCCTGCTTGTAGGGCTTCTATCAAATACTCAGGAACGATACGTTTTCCATTGGCATCGTATCATTCCAACGGGGCCTATTCTCAAAAACAAGCTCAGAGATTGGCAAGGCGACAACATCGAAGACCTCTACTCGGAAGTATTATCCGCTGATTATCTCGAGCCACTGCTGCAGGAATTTCACTACGATAACTCGGGTACAGACCTCGATGTGAAAAACTACCTCGGCCGGAAGGAGTATTTATATGTTACGAAAGATGGTGATATAATTAAACCCCGCCTTCAGTTTGTTGAGTTTCTTGGAGATTCTTTGTATGAATTATCGGTCACAGTTGAGCGGTCAGAAAAGGAAGAGGAAATGCCAAATGTAGGCATTCTTTAATTCATGTATATTTTTCATACCTACCTTACTCAGAATGTTAATAACAGCCACCGGACCGGGCTGGATCCAGCATCTCATCCTTGACAGTTTGACATCCTGTGAACTCTACAATCATTTGTGGCCGTAGTCCTTGAGGTTAGGGATCTGACTACGGACTATTACGGGAGTCCTTGCTGGCGGAGGTCATCCAACGGCATTGAGCTTATTACGGTCCTGCGTTTTCGCACGTGCCTTCGCTATGTGGCCTTTCGGATCTCTGCGTACAAGTGACGATGCCTCGATCGCCTACGTTAATCCTGGAGAAACAAGCTTGGCTAGAAGGTCAATATCGGAAGTTCGTAACGGAGGTGGGATCCGCGACGACCTCATAATCACTTGGCCGCTTAACTTGGAGGCCAACGCAGACGCAGTTGGTGCCAGCATGGCCGTGTACTGACTTGATGGCTTCTCTTAGATCGCTACCGAATTACATCCAGCGTAAAGCGCCCAATTGAGTCTGAGATACCAGTTCGCCGACCGGTCTGCACCCTGCGCGACGGCCCGTCGGTTAAGACTTTAATGGAACCTTCCACTTGCGACTCAGGGCGAGTGGGACTGGGACCTGGGGCCGAGACTGGGGTTGCCTTTTGATCCTCCTGCCAGTTAGGCCAATCCTTCGGAACACCAACTTCCTCGTATGAGAACTCAGCATTAATGGATGCCTGGTGCGTGCAGGAGCCTTGGCTAGACTTTGAAATATATCTTGGCGAAGGACATGCAGCACAGGGCCTCGTGGCGAGCAAGCGAGTGGTGCTTGTACGACCGAGTTCCGCCACTGGATCATCTTATCATATAGATCCATATCCGGGGAATGCCAAGCCATGGGTGTGGAGATTGATATGGCCTGAAGATCGCTTACACAGAAGAAGGCTCCGTCATTATTGGCCTGTGACTTGATGGCTTAAAACTTCACAACGAGTGCAGTGTTGCACGAGAGTCCGCGTATAGTGAGGAGTTCATGATCTTACCGAGTAGCAAGCAGGGATGTCTTCTTCAACTTCCTATTTCGAAATGAGAAGCATGTATATGCATCCTTTGGAGAATCAGACCTCTTCTCGCCAAGGCTCAGAGCAATTTCAGGTTCGGTTAACGTGAACCGAGAGGATATAAAACCACCATGTTGCTCGTCATCAGGCTCTTATCCCAGCACAGCCCTTCAATACCTTAGGCTCTCTCTCTCTGTCTTCCATCTGGCTCAGTCTCTCGACTTTCTGCATTCTCTAAACGTACCCCGCCTTCGGTTATACATTCTTGCCCATCATGCGACCTCTTCCCCTGCTTGTGGCCCTCCTCCCTTCTCTGGGTGGAGCGGTAAAGTTCGAACTCATCAAGGGCACCTGCGACACTGGCTTCCATCCCGAAGTCCCGGGATCGTGGTCCTACGGCCTTATCAAGCGCGTCGGCGACGACGGCTGCAAGGGCTGCAACCTGTCCATGGAGCGCAAGGACGGCGTTTGGTATGGGCGAAGCCCGTGTAACCCCTGCAACGGGGGTATTATCTACGAGTTCGTGCCCAACGGCAGTGGAAGGAATATCTACCGAGCGGGAAATCGAAACAAGATCATTGGTCATTGTGAAGGGAGAAACGGTCCCAACTCGGTCTGCAACGGCTGGAACTATTCCTGTTCAGGCGCCATCCATTACCTTTGCTCGGTCGACGAGTGTTAAATGGGATCGTACACGATGTATTACGAATCTGCATTGTATGTGTTATCCATCACGGGATCTTCACAAGCCGCTAACAGAGCAAGTAGCAGGATTCTCAGCAACACCTTGAGGGGGTCTTGAACATACATGGGCAGGCATGGCGTGATGTAGCTTTTAGCTTTACCATTCCAACTACAAAATGCGAGATTCTTTGTTTCTCAACAATGTAGCAAATGTGACGAGAGAGTGGTATGCTTTATCGTTTACCTGGCGTTCTTGATAAGTGAGCGGCGTAGACAAGCGATCGGCACACTTTTCCGAATGCACAAGGGGAAAATGCCCGCATTCGGGAGCGAGCTATTGTGGCAATCGATTTCTGAGCTCTAACTCGGCCAAGAGGCCTCACATGTCTTGATTGAGCAGCAGTCTAGACCCTAGGGTGCGTCAAATGGTCTCGAAATGGATCGATAGCCAGCCGCAAAGCAATAGCGTCTTCGTTAGTGCCGGATCAAGTTCCACAGCGGCGCCCCCCGCGAACCATCTAGACCTAGCAACGGGTGCGGGCCGTTGCTTAGTGGCGGGGCGAACTGCTAGGAAAAGTAAGGGTTCTCGTTTACAGCCAGCCATGCTGCAGATAGGAGGGAGCTGAAGAGATCTAGAGCTGCCAAGAGTGAGACTATCGGAACATGTCCATGTCTCTTTTTAGACGAGAATGAGACTATATATGATGGATTGAGCCCAGTTGAGTTCTCCTTAAACCATCACAACTCACTCTCATCATTTTTCCACATTTATACCTCCACCATTCATCATGCTTACAGCCTCCGAGTTGGAGGAACTCCCCGTTCTCCCCGGCGATACCACTGCCGAGTTTCCTGAGGGAACCTACGCCGTCCCCTGCTACAAGAAGAAGGAACTCGAGGGTACTGGCTCTGACATCAAAGACACCATCTGGTTCCATACACAGGTATGTTAGCCTAGCCAGACCTCCTTCAGCTGATGTTAATTGTCGACCAGCCCCTTGACAAACACACCATCGAGCGGATTCACAGCCTCAGGCTGGTCGCCGAGTCCCGTGATCAAGGTGAATGCGATGATGAACTTGCCGGTAACTGGACTTGGTTCGAGATTGCTATCCTCAAGAATAAGTATTCGAAGCAGCCTAGAATCAAGGACGGCATCAAGCTTGTTTGGGACAGTCACAAGAATCGATTCCTAAGTAAGACCTATGACTGGGTACGTTGCTGCATCAATTTACTTTTAATAATGCGAGAGATAGAACTAACCATCCTTAGGAGGAGGGCGCCGAGTTTACCAAGGATCATGACATTTTCCGACTTCTCGAGGTGAGCTTGGGCCGTTTCTCTCAACTGCCGAGATGGGATTGCTGACTGAATCTGTGAAGGAGGGCAACTGCATCGCTGTTCGTCTATGTGCCCGTTTCTTGGGTTGGAAAATCAAGGCCCGAACGGGTTATTTGGTCCTCGATATTGCTGCGCCAATTGCTCGAGATCCCCTCGAGTTTGGCCAGACAAAGGAGACGGTCCTTAGCATCCAGGAAGTGTTCCAGGAGGTCAACAGCAGCATCCTCCCGGACTCGATGCAAATATCTACGCCTCCCAAGGATCTTCTCTTCCGTGCGGAGATGTTGACGTCGGCTAGTGATAAGCCTCTACGTGTTTTGTCGCTAGGTAAGACGCAAAGATGGTGCCCGTTCCATTACTGCCGCTAACTTATACAGATGGTGGCGGTGTTCGTGGTGTTGCGGCCTTGATGCATCTCGATGCCGTCATGAAGAAGCTTGCTCCAGGCAAGAAGCCATGCGAAGTGTTTGACATGATCGGTGGTACCAGCACGGGAGGGTATGTTTTTTTTTTTTCTTTTGATCTTCCGTTGAACCAAGCCTAATCTCGTCTCCAGCTTCATCGCCATCATGCTGGGACGTCTGCAAATGACAGTCAAAGACTGCCTTGCTAGCTACAAAAAGTTCATGACCATTGTCTTCTCTTCCAAGCGGTGGACAAATGCCAGTCTGATAGCCACCGGCTCCAAGTGGGATGCCAGCGCTCTGGAAAAGTGCATCAAGGATCTTGTGAAGGAGCAGCTCGGTCGAAACCCTGACGATGTGCTTCTCCTTGATGAGGAGTCTGCAAAGACCTGCAAGGTGTAAGTGACTCAAAACTTCCTCCCTCGTCTTTCCCCCCCAGTAGCGTGCTGACAAGGTATGATCATGATAGCTTCGTCATGGCCACCAAGAAAGAGAGTGGAAACAACCAAGCACCCATGGTGTTCCGTTCCTATGAGAACCCCCTGGAGAAGTCGGCTCTTCCAGGAATCAAGTTGTGGGAGGCGGCTCGCGCAACTTCCGCCGCTCCTATGTATTTTGCTCCCCTAAAGGTCGATGGCCACGAGTTCCTTGATGGTGGACTCCAAGCTAACAACCCCCTCGGATGGTGAGTCTTTCAATCCCTTGTCCATGTATAGCTAGAGTCTCACACCTCTAGGTTGTGGAACGAGATCCTCAGTGTCTTTGGCCCTGCCCGCCCAACAAACTGCTTCCTCAGCATTGGAACCGGCATCCCAGCAGCCAAATCAGTCGGCGACGTGCGCAACGTGAAAGGCTTCGCCGAGAGCATCGCCGGCATCGCCACCAACAGCGACATCACAAACATTCTCTTCCGGTCGTTGATCAACGCCTTTGCTCCCAAGCCGATGGGCAAGAAGTACTGGAGGTTCAATGTCGGCGACGGACTTCCCGACTACGTCGAAGAGGATGGAGTGTGGAAGTGGAAGATGCTTGGACAGCGAGTTGAGGAGGATATTGGAGAGTTGGACGACGTCAAGGCTATTGACCGGACTGTGGCCAACGCAGAAAAGTACATCTTGGAACCTGGCGCTCAGAAGATGATTGAGGAGTGCGCCAACGCCTTGCAGGAGGAGCTCTAATGGAAGTTATTTCACTCCAATTATTCCCAAAGTCCATGGGTTTTAGATAGATGAAGGCATCTCTATGTAATAAATGATTTCAAATGTTTCAACCTGGGAGCTCCTAGTACGTGCGGCTAAGCAACTGGCATCACTCTTGTTAGTTTTACATAGCAAAGGATACTTCCATTTGCATGATTTGCCGTGTCTACTATATCGTCTTACTTTACCATTATACAACTCGACGACAGAAACAAACATGTGGCCTTTCGACTGCAAGTTGTCTCTGGGAGAACCACAAAAAGGGGAGTTTAGGACGCGGTCTTGTCCAGTATAAGTGAGGTCGGCTAAAAGAAGGGCTGGATTCAACGCAAGAACAAAGAAGACTGTATTCATAGAATCTCATACACTCAAAGGATCACCCTCTCATGTGACAAGCAGGCACTATCTTCACTACCGTATCGTTCCTTACATGAATCCCCTCCATGTCTCCCTCTCCACTGCTCGAGCTCCGCGAGCTTCGCGGGTGAGAAGAGATAACCGTCTGGATCGGCTCAGCTCCATGTCCCTGCTCTAGATCCGCTAGCTGATGCGTCGAGCTTGACTCGTCGTTTCCCTTCTCCTTGTTCGTCCGTATGTGAATCGTGGCCAGCTTCATGTGGTGGCTGCGCGTCGCTCGGCTGGTGGGGTGGCGGCTGCTAAAGGAGCTGAGAAACGACTTTGGGAAGATGAGGCTAAAGACGGGCTTGAGGAGAGGGAAGCAAGCTGGGTTGGGTTAGCTATGTAACAGGAGGTTGAGGTAGGGAATGTTGGCTTACAAGAGACGATGGCGACGTTGACTTCGACGTCTCCCCAGATGAAGTTGAGGGCAACGTCGCGCGGCATTTGTGTAGTCTTTTCGTCATAGGTGATCGACTCGATGAGGACAATTATCGAGGCAACACAGACACTGTGTCGTCAGCTGATTGTACATCAAGTAATGGGCGGAATGGCTTACATAGAGCCGATCAGGAAGAGGCCGATGACGGCTAGCTTCTTCCCAAGTCGCATATGCAGTTTCCTAACCTCAATAACTGGTAAGGTAAGGATGATTATGTCCATGACAAAATGGGTCAAGACCGTCCCAAAGAAGAACTGCGACTCGTCTATGCCGCAGCTGCCATTGATGGACTTGTCCCAAAAGAACTTGAGCGGAATACACTGCAGCGAGACCATGAATATTCGGAGGAGGATCCAGGCGAGAGAGGCCGCCAGCATGATCTGGATTGGGATCCTGATCGATGAGTGCTTGAAGAAGCGCCAGTAGAGGCTTAGGATGGTGAACTTGGACGACGCGATGGAGAAGGCGTAGCAGTACTCTGTACACAGCATGAGGAGCCTGTTGTACAGGAGGATGCGCTCTCTCTGCTGGTTGGAGAGGGTCGGATCGAGTTCTTGGCCGAGATACCAGTCGGCAGCCCCTACATTGGTCAACACTGACGATCAGCATCAGGTATTAGGAGTCTTACAAACGATGATGACGCTGTTGTACGCGCTGCCAAACACCTAAAGACTATAAGCGCATGCTCCACCGACAATACAACCACACTCACAAATGCAGAGACACAAAAGTAATCGTCAAACCACCAGTCCTGCTTCATTAGTCGCCGCGCGTAGATCCTCAGGATCACCGCGATGAAGGCGACTCCCCAAGTGATCGACACGGCAGCGTAGGCGTTGTTCTGAAGTCCAGGCATTGTTTGAGTAACAACTCACGAGGACGCGACCATCAAATGGAGGGGTCAAAGATTATAATACCTCTGCTGAATGAAAGAAAGGCTTTCATGGCAGAATGATAAGGCAAGGCGCCCGAAACACAGCACGAGGCAGCGGCATTAAGGCAGAGTCAATCTTTGAGCGGGCTGTGCGGGGGATCGTCTACATTTTCTACGACACGTTATCGCTCAACTCGAGTCGGCCTTGCGGGGGAGGGGTCTTGACCACACTTGTTCTCAGGGCTTGCAGGACAGCCTGGTTATCAGGTGCAACGGGAGTCTTGGCTATTGAGTCTAGAAGCATTGGAACAAGGGGCAGAGATAAGGTTCTTGCGGGGGAGGGTCACCACCATGTTCTGTTTGGGGAAGGTCTCCATTAGGGAGTCCTTGATAGAAGTCCTGGGGAATCAAGGGTCCACGCCAGGCCTTGGGGGATCAGGGCATCAAGACAACCGGGCTTTGGAGGGCCTCACTTGGCTGTTTCACTGCAGGCTGAAAATCGCAGTGCATGGCCCCACGCCCGGGTAAAGCGGCTTCTGCCAAATGTGCAACTTTCCATTGGTTGGGCTTGTCCCTTCCAGAAGCCAATGCTGACACGCTTCCATGCCGTGTTACCAGAAAACAGGTTTTTGAAAACAGGGCGGTACAAGGCTTAGTACTTGGCGAGCGCAATGATAAGGGCTTGTTTTCAGCTCTGCTGCAAGAGGGAGATGGTTGCCGGTTTAAGGCTGGTGCCTTGAGCTTCAGGAAAGCCAGCAATGTCCAGGAAACGACGAATACCCCTGTATCCCCCGCACGTTTGATCTTCATGCGACCGCGGTAGTACGAGGTGACGTACCGCTACCTTTTCGTTCGCTATAGCTATGCTGTCTAAACGTATGTCATCGTCCTTGATCAAGCACAACGAATAGCTTTTTCGGAAGCACCCTACATGCAACCACTCTGACACTACAGAATTACGAATTACCCCCACCCTAGGTTATATACGTATCAACTAGATAACTCTGCCGGTTCTTGGGTGGCAGCGGTTTACCGAGTAAAATAAACCCTGCTGGTGCATCTACGAACGACAGCTGCCTCGAGGAGGAAGACTCATTCCCCTCCATGTGATTGGTCAGCCCCCTTCGTCAAGACTGGCTTGACAACCTGCTCACCATGACATCTGTTTTCACTGCCGTATGGTGTTTTACTGTATTAGGCTCTGGTGCCGTCATGGATTGATAACTGTGTCTTGTGCTACTGTGACTGATGATTTCTTGTCATGGATAGAGTGAAAACTAATTGCGGCGAGTGAGGATTAAATCGACAAGACTCTGCCTGGTCTGAGGCGTGGCCACGGTTCGTTAATTCAAGTTTTCATGATAGAACACACGGGTTATCCAGGAGGTTACAAGGGGAGGTTGAATGCAAGTCTAAAATGGGTTAGGCTCGCCCTTGGGTTTAACATGGTAGTAGCCGAATCCAGTCCTACTAAGCTATCGTTAAGGTTTGGACCGATGTGTTCGTTATTATAGTTGAAGCCCGGCCCTTAATGGGTTAACAAAGTCAGAAGATCGTTGAGACTTTCATGCTCTTATTAAATATAATTCCGGGCTCTATCTAAGTCTTACTGAGAATCTAACCAAGGCCCTAAGCCTAGCACTCTTGCTGAGCAAACTCCAGCACTGCCCAATCCATGACAGGCCTCCAGGGGTGCGGTAACAATGCCATGACGGCAGCAAACTCAGACTCGGGGGCTCCGTCTACCCACCAGAATTGTCGACTCTTTTTTACAAGCATGAAAAAGTATCCCAAGATGGCCAACGCTCTGGGGTCCTTAGCCGCTAGAAGATCAACGTATCGAGGGGACACGGTGATGAAGAAGAGGAGCGGCGTTGTATGCTCCAGGTCGCAGTAGAGTGACGAGAGAAGCGCCACAGCCTGGCCGTAAGCTAAGAGGGATTCCTCGTCTGAAGGACCCAGCGGGTCGATATATTCCAGGAGAAAGTCGAACTTGCCACCGACTTCCCTTTCCATAATCTCGTGCTGGAGCTTGTCAATCCCTGCAAGTCTTCGACAGAGATCCGAGCCCGGGCTGAAGAAGCGGGCCATCCGAATGACTTGCATCGTCATATGAAATGAGCGGAACCAGTGAACAGGCAGACGGTGGTCACCATCATCTGAGCTTAGTAATGAGTGATTTACGCTTGAGTGGAAAGTTACTAAGGCACAGGTCGCGACGATGCTCGCAGCATTGGTGTCGTTGAATCCTGCCCTGAGCTGCTCTCTGTGGCGTTGTATCGCGCGAGCCATGAACCTGTGAGAGGCATCACGAAGAGCCTCGTCGTGCTTGTGGTGACGTCTCAGATGGAAGGCTGAAAAGCCGAGGAGGGCGTCCATGACGGAGGGTGATTGCGACGCTTCTTGTACTATCCAGAAAGCCCAGGACATTTGGACGTCAGTTGATCGTGTCGTCATCTCCAGATAGTGGCAGAACAGACGGAGATCCAGCAAGCGATCTTCTGGGGATCCGACGCCTTCGGGGAAGAGATTTTGCGAGGGCACTAAGCTGCTGGGGATGCTCGAAGCGTCCGTCAGCGTTGAAGGCGCCGGTGAAGCTGTAGATTCATCTCGGGCCTGATTTAGGCGAGGAAGAATCTTGGGTGATTGGTCCGGGCGATTGGTCAAATAGCACCAGGTGTCGAAATATTCACAGGCGATGTCCCTCTTGGTGCAGACATTGCAGGCGGGCCGGACCTCGTCGCACTTGAAGGGGAGTTCGTAAGTCTCTCGTCTACGCCGAGCAGCTGGAAAAATTACAAACCTTTACCCGGCGGCTTTTGCAGGCTTTGCAGCCACCTCTGGATTTGTGATGTCGGCGGCGTGATCGGCCCTCGGGACGGGACCGGGTTTGGGGACATGGGGTCTTGTCAACCGTTTGTGGCTGGCCGACTTCATCCGGAATCATGACGGTGGGAGACATCCTCGAGTGAGACCTTTCCAAGTAGACGGGAATGACAAATGTAGGGGTCTTGGGTGCACTTCTCGGCGTGAAGTCAGGGGCAAGACGGCTCTTAATCAGTGCCACTCCAATGATGACGACAATCGTGGCTTAGCACCCGGCAGACGTCGCTGTAAGGCTTAGACCAGCAATTAGAGTTTTCGAGTTTAAGGGGAAATTAAGACGGCGTCCGCAGGTCTCAGAATGCCTTACCCTACATATCTCGGATGCTTCGGGATGCGACCTTTTCCCCACACTACGTCATTGTCATTGACATAAAAGGATAAATCTTAAGCATAAGTCTTTCAACTCCTTAACCATGTTTGGTCTACTCGGAGTTTATATGGTATATTTTGTGTCAGCCTTACGGTTAGGCCAACAAGGCATTCCTTATGGAATTAACGCTCCACTTGAAGAAGAGATCTACAATGAGTGAATCAAAGGATGGTCTTGCTACCACACGAGTAGACTATGATTGAAACGAGTGAAGTAACCCCAATCATTGCTCCATGCACTGTAGCTCAAAAGCACATTCTAACCCGTGGGGACGCGTTGTTGTAAGCATCTCTAGGGCTATCTCAGCAAGTCATGTTGAATGACCGCTCTCACCTCACCAAGAACACACAATTCCTTCCCATCGCACTGCCTTAGCTTCAGAAGCTTGGCAAACCACTCAAGGTGGGCTGGCAACAGCTCGGGCGGTGTTGACAGCTCGGACGAATCCGTCCATGCTGTCATGAGTACTCAGTTTGTTCAGCACAACTCTGCCATCCCCGAAGGCTGATGGAACGTGTGTGACCTTCGTTTGTGTTGTTTCTTCTCTCAAACCTCATGGTGAATCGGGGGTCCGCATCACTGAGGTCCACGGTGTTGTCGTGGCAGCTACGAGGGCCCCAGATGGCGTTGCCGTTGAAGAGGAGAGTGCCATTGAAGATGTGGCCTTCAAGAGAGTGGCTCTTGGGCTCAGTTCAGATTCTAAAGTCGTCCGACATGATAGCGGTACTTCATGTCTGAAGTTAGAGAGTGTGTAAGCATATTGTTGGGTTAAGCAGCATACGAACCTAGGTAGCTTGTTTGGTAAAGAGGGGAAAGAGTTCAAACAGCTAGGTGGCTTCTCAGAGGTGGAGAGAGGAGTGATTATTCTGATTCTTGGAGAACTGGAGGATTAAAATTGCCTTTATATACACTGTATCTCCCAGATGAACTTCATTCACGGATGCTTACAACAACTTCAGAGCTACATTGTGTAGGCCTCCATTAACTTCCGGCTCTTTTGGACATAGCTGACTTCCCCATGTCTTACTAGCGCATATGCGGCTCGACTTTCTAAGCTCTACACTAGTAATCGAACCCATGAGTACACAATTGCCCGCTAGGACTCCACAACTTCGCGCTGAAAGCCGTCTTGGCAGAAGCGCCATACTTGGGCTGCACTATGTGCACACCTGCGTTGCACGACACCGGCTTGAGCCAGTCAACCTCACGGCAAGTATATGCCGACAGGTAATGCGGGGCGAGGAATTGTCTTCAGCTAGCCACCGTCATTTGCAGCGAGCAAAACTACATCATGGTCCAGTAAATAATTTGATTTTCCGCCAAGTTGACAGCTGGGTTTGTACTTTGTCACTCATTCTCTCACAGACTCTTGAATTTCTTTGGGAACGCAATCGCTATTTACCATCAGAACTCAATATGGCCTCTCTCAATAACCTAACATGGTGTTTCCATCACTCCATCATGTTGATCTGCTTCGACGATCAGCCAACGAACAGCTGTCAGGATGGATGTGCTCAGCTCTCCCCAGCTCAGCTTCCAATAGGAGAATGTCTAGTTTGGTAGTTACACAAAACAGTTCTCTCTCCCCGCATCTCGTAACAGAATGCACATGGACCTTTCTGGTTGTTGGCTGGCTGTTGTGGAACGGCCCGGCCCTCTCTGACCTTACTGGCACATGGTTGTCGTCAACAACGTACTGCCCACCTCTGGGCTAATACTGAGCAATTTCCTGACGCAGCACAACATCTGGGTCGACAGGAAATTATCCACTCAACTAGCTTACATGCACATGATTGCTTGCCGTCCCTCTATGCAAGGTGAACGCGCGTTTCCTTGCCCCGGCATCTCGCACCCTACATATGAACATACAGATACGAGCTTGCGGATCTACCAAAACAGGCAGCTAGGCTTGGTATAAAAATTTCCATAGCCACTGACAAACACACGTACCGGCTGAACCGTCTTGGCTGCAGTTCAGCTAAAGGGCTTCATTGGCACATGTTCGCCGAATTAAACTCTGAGGGCTGAAATGGCTACAACCGGTCAAAGAGACGCGTCTTTGACGAATCCTTATCCTGGGGCACTTCGGAAGGACAGTTTCCTCGGCTTGATCGGCCCAACCTGCGATGAGTACTTGTTGTGTAATGCTCTGGATGTCTGCAAAAGACCCTTGCCACGGATCCCAGTCCGATTCCCCGGCTGATAGTCCTCTCTCCAGAGGTAACGTCTCAGGCCCAACGGTCTATACCCTTCGTTGACGACGTATGAATATATACCGTGTCCAATTGAGACAGTCCCTTGTTTTCTCTTTCCTCGCCTACTAGGAATTACACTTCTATTCCTAACACGGCAGGGCCCTGCGATTGGCGTGGTGTTTCTGCATATCCCACTTCCCAGCAATCCCATTGGCCTAACAAGGTGCGCCTATGTACAGGCAGCTCTCAGATGCTCAAGCCTCACCATGCGCAACCCCCGAAAAGGTGCTGCTGGCCAAGTTGTTGTCTGCCACGACGCCTTTTTACGATCTCGAGAACCAATGTCTCAGCCACCTCAAGGGCCTGTCATTGTATGAATGAGATCCTACGCCGAATGTCTCACTACGTGGCCTGCACGCGCACACAAACAACATCGTCACTTGGTTGTCGGTTCTGCCAGAATTCAGAATGACGCCAAGAATGCAGTACCTAGTACGGTGGTTGATGTACCTCTTATCATCACTTCACAGTATCCTCTCCGTACTGAAACAGTACGGAGAAGCCTCGCACGCGCTTTACCAGACTTAAGGGAGTATGGCAGGCATGACGGTCAACGCGCCCTGGGTGGTACTGAGTCACTCCTTACGAGCCGTAGACCGTTTGTTCGGTAGAATATAGCCTGACCAATTCTGTTAAGGTGGCTCATTTATAACTGTCGGTTTTCATTGGGCTCACTATTACAAATGCACCACTTCTAAGAAGTCCTTGTCCATAACCATAACTTCGTTTTGGTTAATTGACTTCACCGTGAAAGTGATAAAATGCGTCGTTGGAATCTTTCTCCACCCGTAGAAAAAGCATTCATCCTTGGCTTTCATCCCATGCTGGACTTGGGCATCTTCAATGTCCGGTACCCCCTTACGGCAGAGGAGGTATGCGAGTGAGTATGGTCGAATCCCCGGGTGTCCGTTTTGCCGAATCCCATACGGGGGAATGTAGTTGTAAACCCCAAGAGCCCAGTCCTGTCCTTTCCTAAACCATCCCTTCCAGATGGTGACGGTGATAGGGTTGACAAGTGAAGAGATACGCTCGTCAGAGAGTGAAAACCTGAACCGTTGATGGTCGTCTTTTGTGACTCCAAGGTGTCTTGGCTTGTTGAGAGGAAGCATGAGAAGTGGAATCCGCAGGCCGATACTTGTTATAGACATGTCGAGCTTTCGGGACGAGTTGTACCCAGTCTGTCCGAGATAACTGCGAGGGGAAGATGGAAAGGCCTTGGAACTATGTGAAGCAGCCGGTTTACCTATCCAGTTCAGGACACTCTGGTTGCCACTGGCCAGCATGATTTTCTCAATGAGCCTTACAAAAGCACGTTCTGCGCCCTCCCCGTATGCAGTCTGGAGAGTCACGTCGAAGATCCCCATCATGGAATAGGCCATATCCTCACCACGGGTAGTCTTTCGTCTTGCTGCCCATGTCATGCGCGCACCGACGAAGTAAGGCCCTGGTTTGTAATCGCGCAGAGCATTTTCTGGGCAACGGGTGGCAGCAATGACATGCTGAAGCATCTCGGGGTTCTCCTTGTGGTTTGGACCGTCAACCAATGGATGCCAGTCCTTGTCGAAGAACTTGGTTACCCGTGGCGCTATAAGCTCCTGCAAGGTCCAGCCTCTCTCGAACCATTCATCAGACTGCAAATCCTCAAGCGAAGTGGTCTGGGCAAGGTGAACGAAGCAGATGGACGAGTTTCGGTACCATCTAAACATGGATCGGATGGCCTCATCAATCTCGGCGCTACTGCTCTTGTCGATGCAACAGGTATCCGACCATGCAAACATGATTTCATGCGTTCTCGCCATGTCGCAAAAATTCCAAAGCTTCTCACGCCCAAGGCCCGTAGCAGTTCCTTCAATCATGTCTCTGAATGTCGGTTCATCTTTGGGAAGCCATCTATGGGAGAGTATCGCATATTGCACAATCCCCGACAAGAGCCGTGCCACCACGCTCTCCCGATTCGCGCCTTTCCAGATCAGCTCTTCGACGTCCTCCTCGGTTATAGCCTCGACTTGAGGTCGGAAGTATTCTTGCATAGTGTATCTATCCACGATCTTCATATCCGGGACAAAGATCAATCGAAGGGGGACATCATTCTGGAGGATTCGATGGAACTCATCGAGAACATCTCGAGGAGCCATTGGTGCTGGATTGTGCGATTGGTGATGAGGAGGGCCGATTAGGAGAGAACAAGACTCCACAACGAATGGTAACAAAGACTTCTAGAGTGAGAAAGAGAAAATTTCAGTCTATCAATATCAAGCCGAGTGCCTAGTGGACATATTTTAGGCATCGATCGCACATTCTAGGAGTAAGATTGGGCAGCAAATCTGACTTTTCGGTCCATAGATTGAGTCTCTGATTGGTCGACTTGGAGTTCTGTTGGTAAGCTGGTTCCACCACCATGCATATGAGATCCACGAACCGGCCGGGGCAACGGAGAGTTGAAGAATGGAAAGACTCTAAGTGTTCTTGTAAGCTTTGTATTCTTTCATGTGCCAATAATGCCGTCTTCAACTTGCCGCGGTGGCTTGTTGTTAAACCAGGAACATGACGTTACACCTTCTTGTTCTGGATTAGTAACCGTTGCAAAACTCCTCGATTATGCATCTCAAAGCCAACCCCGCACATATCAGACCACTACCTCCGAACCCCTGGGTGGCATCTTGATATATTAACCGGTCATCTCCACTCGGTTTCTCCAAGACTTATCTGGTATCTAGTTCATAGTGTGAAACTTGCAAACTGTTGGGGTTGGTATCACTCTTCGTCTACTATGTCTGAAGAAGCTACAACCCGCCCAACTCCCCGGGATGGCGACATTCTTCCCCCCGAGCACTGGGCCGAAATTGCACAGGTTCGTTAAACTTTATCTTGCAGCGAAACAACCACGCTGATCAAGAACTCCGTGCCAAGAAAGAGACTGGCAATACCGATGGTGATTCCATCGTCGACGCCGACAACAATTCCTCTGCAGCGTCGGTCACCTCGAGCATCCTCAAGTACAGGACGATACACGGCAGAACGTACAACAGCGAACAAGGAAACGCGCAGTATTGGTAAGTACCCGTTCAGTGCACATACAACCGGAGGTCACTAATTCTCGACAAGGGGTTCCAACGACGCGCCACAGCGTGAGTTGATGGACGTGACGTGAGTTTTTGTGTCAGCTCAAAAAGTAGCAAAAATCCAACCTCGGATACAGACACCATATTCTTACGCTTGGGCTTGGAAATAAGCTTCATCTAGCACCATTAGAAAAAGAGAAAGTTCACGTAAGCAGCCATGCCAAATTCCATGTCAGCGCTAATTCATGAGAAAGCGAGCCATCGATATTGGATGTGGAACTGGTAACGACCCCTGGTCCCCATATGTATCTCACGAATGCATTTGCCGTTTTGTTGGTGAGAGCTAGACTAATCTGTCTGGCTGATAGGTATTTGGGCCATGTGCGTTTGAGCAAGACTTCACCTCATTCAACCCCTTTCCTCTAACAAGTAGGTAGTGACTTTGCCGATGACTACCCTGACGCAGAAATCACTGGAACCGATATTTCCCCCATTCAGCCTTCCTGGGTTCCGCCTAACCTGCAGTTGTAAGCAGCCCTTCAAGACGGTGTTTGAGGCTGGCCTAACATTCACTACAGCGAGATCGAAGACTGTACCCGAGAATGGACCTTCAAGTCTAACTCTACTGATTATGTCCATATGAGGTGGCTAATGGGCAGCATTAGTAACTGGGACTTGCTCTCCTCCGAAGCCTTCAGGGTATGCAAACCCGGTGGATGGGTCGAAAGTCACGAGGCCTCCTCCAACATTGACAGCGACGACAACACAGTCGACGGGAACTCTGCCATGGGCCAGTGGGGAAAGCTGTTTATTGAAGGTAGCAAGAAGATAGGGACGAGCTTCACGGTGGTCGAGGACGGCACGCAGAGGAAAGCTTTAGAGAAAGCCGGCTTTACCAACATCCAAGAATTCGACTTCAAGGTAATGAGGTGACATGTCAAGTTTCAGTCATAGCTAACTAGCGAACCAGAATCCTATTGGTGGCTGGTCTTCGGATCCGATTGAGAAGGAAATGGGCCCATACACCAGATATGGTCTCGAGACTGATACCGAAGGCTTCCTCTTGTTCATGGCTCACACTTTGGGTTGGTCGAGAGATGAGATTGAGCTCTATATCGATCAGTTTCGACGTGAGTTGCGTTCTGAGAAACACCACGGGTACTTCAAGCAGAAGGTCGTTTGGGGCCAGAAACCTGAGACCTCGGCTGCTAACTAGATGTCTGAACCGGGCACTGTTGCAACCCGTCCATAGGATGCTTCGCAATTTTGGAACGGCACCAGATGGCAGGTGACGGAATCTACTTCTCCAAATATCGTACTTTTCATTGGTAATTGTTAATCTGCCCGTCTATTTGCACTGTAACCGAACCTTGAACCCAATTCCTGTGCCCTACCCATGCCAACCAACCCCATATCCCTAGCAACCTTCTACGCCGTTTGTAGTCTGCCCATCAATCACCAGCCAAATCATCACTCTTCCCATCCAAACCTCAAGCGACAGGTCGATAGGCTGTATCGTAATCCGCCAACTGCATCTCCGAGTCCGACCCATCCCCAATCTGCTTCCCAGCCACGAGGTACTTGGATGGATGGAAGATGTTGAAGAGAGTGCTTGCAATCAACATGGGGGCGGCATCTAAAACGTAGATGTAGACCTCCTTGGACTGCAGCTCTGAGTCATGGCCCATGGCATACTCTACCAGGCGAAACAAAGAACGGATCAGGATCAGAATGCTGGTGATGTAGAGGATGACCAGAAACAGCTCCCAACGGGTGTTGATGCTCTCCGCTCTCGCAGTAGGGTTCTTCCTAATTCTGAAGTGGAAAAGGCATGTGACGATCATGAACAGGCTGAAGAAGATGATCTGTACGACAAGTCCGCCGATGATAATATTCTCTCCGGTCGATCGATCGTCTTCGGTATCGGCATTTACAACCTTTCCACCTCCTACAAAAGGTCAGTGAGCAAAATCTGATGTATCATGGTGAAGAGATGCGCACCAATGCCCTGCAGCGCGATAGAAAGCAAGTCTCCAATCAGGAAAAACTTCGTCAGCCAGCTCGACCTGATCAACGAGTATCTCTCGGCGTCCAGCAAGCGGATGAGTCGCCCCAAAATCATGTAGATTGATGCAGCGTAGCAAGTCGGTCCGAGGAGGAGCAGCAAATGCTGCATCACGTATGGTGTAAAGGTATAGTCGGGTGACTCTTCAGCGCCTATAGCTCGTCCGATGAACCCGATGGTTTCGACTAAAGGTGTTTCTGTCAGCTGCCAAGTTGCCAGCCACGAGGTTGCTGGTAACAGGAGGCTTACACAATGAACCGACCAAGAAGGGGATGAAGAACCATGTCCTGGTCTTGATGATCTGAAAGGCGTGCAGTAGAGACGAAGCTGAAAAGGTGATGATGAAAATGACGGCTGCTGCCATCGAAGGCTCATATTTGTAATAGTTTTTCGCCATTTTCGATCAGGTGGAGGCTAGGTAGGCCGGGAGTCGAGTTTTCTGTTTGAGTATCTGTGTGCTTGTTGTGATGAAGAGAATGGGATGCTAGACATCGTTAATTCAAGGTTGATGTTATATCTTATGTACTTGATGGATCTAGGCGCGAACATGACTGATGACGTGTGTGTTGATGGTTTGATGTCCGCGATACGCTGGGTCGGTTGCTACGGGACCAACTCAGCCTCAACCAGCCGGAACCGCTGGAGCAGGAGGGCGCCAGCTTACGCCATTCCGCAGGCCAGTAGAGGGAACATCTTCCAATGAGTCCTCCACAGATATGGGAGGTTCTTGGGGCTTCGTATAGACTCAAATCTGATTGGCTGCCCTACAAGTCGGACTTGATCAAGTCACCGATACAGGGGCCGTGCGGCTCTCGGAACATTCGGATCAGGGGTGGCTGAGTTTGGCTCGTGTAAATTAAGCATATCGGTAGCGTAGATTATACTTGGGCTTTCCGTCGAGGCTCCACTAGATGACAATGCCATCGTGTTCTCGTACAGCTCAGGAGCCTTTGCAAGAGAGATTGCGCACACGTAGCAGAAATCATGCCAGGTGGTAGATATGTCTATTGAGACAGATTCCAATTCCGCATTAGATCATGTCAAAATTCAGTCATGATCACAGAGGTATGTCACGGGCTCAACGCTTTTGTCGGAGTCAATAACACAGGACTAGGCTAGCCAGAGCGCAAAAAGATATAGAAACGATCATCTAATAGATCTATCTCTCTAAATAGACTCGGAATGTAAATAAACAGTGCTTATGTGAATATAAAATGCACGAAGAATGCAAGTAATAGCCCGCAGCCACCTTTAAACTCCCCTTGCGAATGCCTTAGGAGCTCCTCCCGTCCTTAACCTTGATAAAGCCCCCGACTGCATGGGAGCCCACTCCTCCGTCGGAGGTCAGCATGGGAGAGTGGAGGTTATAGTTGAAGGATCCTCCAGCGCCGGTTCTAACCTTCCACACCTCCTTGCCAGTCCTGTAGTCGATGGCCGTGATGTAGTACACGTAATGTCCATCGCGAGCAAGATCCCAATCCTGCACCTGCATGTAGAGCAAGCCCGTCTTCGTGGAGAGTACTGGGGTGACGGTACCACGGATGTTGGCGTTCATCCAAAGCGTAGTGCACTTGCCCGTCTCCTCGTCATACTCGATACGCGACAGTCCTGGAGCCATCTGGGCAATGTTGTTGAAAGGTCCGTTGATAGTCTCTGGATTTAGGTTGTTGCCATCGCCAAAGATAGTGGTGTTGTCAACCACATAGAGTGGAACGCCGTTATAGTAATTGCCCATTACGACACTGTACTTGGAGCCACCGTCCCAGTGGTTAAGGATGGTGTTCTCGTTGGCGCTAGCACCACGCTTGAACAGTGGCATCGAGCAAACAGGCTTCGTTCCATTCCTACCGACGGGCATCTGCGGGACTATGTGCAGGCTCACCTGCTCGTTGGCGTTGTCGGTGTAGGCGACGTATTTTTCTCCAAGGAGGGAGGGCGTAGATCCGGAACCGCGCGATACACCACCCAGCTTGACCCCATCACCGGCCTGGTAAGGCAACGCCATGGCAATCTTGACCCCATCTTTGGTCGGCTTAAACCCGTAGAAGTAGCCGGTGGCGTCGGTGGTGTCGGCTTCTGCTGCCGGGCCCAGGATCAGGTACACGTCTGTCCCGCTAATGGCAAAGTTGTTCTCGGCGCGGGTGTTAGGGAAGTTGATGGAATGCACTTTGCCCTCCGGATCAACATACCCGACATCAGTGCTTCCTGTCGTGGGGAGGTTGACGCCAACGTATCCGCCCGTCGTGAACCAGAGGTTTCCCTCCGCATCGTAGGCGCTACCGATGATCCTGGAGCCCTCGTCCGTAACTTTGGAGAGGTCAATGTCGCGCCTCTTGACAAACGACGTTTTGCCAGTTGCGTCTGTGACGCGCTCCACGTCAATGACGTGCCGTCCTCGAGTCGGAACCGTGACATGGCCATCCAGTATCTGCATGTATACCATTGATACCATGTCCAAATCGGCAGACGGCTCATCGGGGGCCGGGTATGAAGCCTCTATCTCATATGTCTTAGGATTGAGGGCCACGATACACGCCGTCGACTCCCTACACACGGCTCCGGCAGTGATGCGGCCCTCAGAGTCCCAGTAAAGAGGGATCGGAGGAGCCCTGCTGAAGGTCTCAACCTTAATGTTCCTGCCAAGGGGGCCCGGGTAATCCTCAGATCGCGTGTTGCCCGAGTCGCGATGGTAGGATTGCGAGGCTGGCTCATAGGTCGTCTTTGGCCTCAAAGGATTGGCCTGCACTGCTCGGCCGATGAAGCCTTTGCCTTTGAGCGGCTGCGTATTCTCGATTGAAGCAGCCTACCACGAAATGTTAGCCTCAATTGAGCCATATACCCCTGGGCTGCGAACCGACCTGGGTGCCACTGAAAACTGATAGAAGTAGCATGGTCTTGACAGCCCATGGGCTGAAACGCAGCGACGATGAGATGGCCATTGTCTACGACTTGCAAAATATGTGAAAAGAGTCGATTACTGGGCTGGTGAATGTTGTAAGCTGCTGATGAACCCAAAACGAAGCTGTTCTACTCGAGGGATTGGGCATTTATAGGCGTCTCCTTCGTGCCTCAAACACACCGGCCGCATTCTTTCGGCGAGGTCGGGGGTGATCATCATGTGTACTCAAAATGGATCGGATGAAGACAGGGTGCAGTGTCGGCTTGGGAGGAGAATATACCATACCGACGCCCAATCATATGATTCTCTATACGAGCGAGGGGACCTTGCTATGTTTCTTCGGCTCTTTATTGAGAGCGCTGATCATGGGCAGGCAGATCTGATTTCTTGGTCTTTGGGCGAAAGGCGCAGGGGTTACCCTAGGACAATGCGACATTGCTCTACGACGTTCCAGAAGGACTCTTTTTTTATGATGCATTGCCTATACACGTGGCAGAGAAAACAAGGTTTCTTTTTAATTTTTGCTGGTACCTCCTATGGTGGTGTTTGATAACTAGTCTTTCTATGATCCCCTCCCGGAGCTGTCATCAATATTTAACCAGTGCTTTGAGAAGGAATAAAAACAGGTGATTGCACAACCATCCACCATCCTAGCGCTTCGGTTCAATTTGACTAATTAAACCTATCGTAAAAGATGAACACATCCTAACAACTAGGCCTCAGACAAGAGTCCATTGATATGCATCATGTCGTATCCCACTAGCCGAGGCATATCAAAGAAGATCTCCGAGCTTTTCTTAAAGCCCTTAGTACCGTTATTCTCCAGATGCCTCTCAAGACTCTCCCATGTCACCAGCACTACCAAATGGAGCCCAGGCTCACTCTCGCCATCCGGATGAGGCACATCTCTCTCCTTGGTCCATCCGTACGCCGCGGCCTTTGCGATGCCGCCAGAATAGGTAGCCAGCTTGATACACTTATTCCAATGCGCGTGGATAGCTTCCAAGTCGGTGTCAGTGGTGTCTGCGGGGAAGAAGATGCGGAAGATCTCGACGATGGGGGCTACCGGGTCGTTCAAGACACGGTTGGGCGAGGGTGAGACGTGGAAGGTGTGGTTGTTAGACGGTGTTTTGTCTTTGAGGAACGGTTCAAGCAATGCCTTGGTCTCTTCAGAAGCCCTATGCGGATGTTACAGCTTAGTTCATTTGTGAGTGTCGGGCAGGACCCATGGCTTGTTGTGGGAGGTGTCGTCGCTCTCCCAGTCAACCAGAAGCCATAGTTCGTTTGGCCTCTCGATAGACAGAGAGTAATGCATTTCTTGAACTTCGGGGATTTTCTGGATTTCTTGGGTGGTATCGAGAAAAGACTGTCCGATTTCCGTCGATCGATCGAGGACTTGAGCAGCTGCGACTTCTTGAAGACGAAGAACGGTGATTTCTGTGCACACCGACATTTTAAATAGTGGCTTCAAGCTAATTTTTCGTCTACAAAGCTATGGACGAGATGAGGTATATCAGGCTTACAGCACATATTCACACGATTTATAACGTTTATGAATGTGTACTCAAAGGTATGACTCATGGTGCATCATCCAACGTGGTCGACCATGGTTAGCTCCTCGGATGTTAGTCGCTACATAGTTACTGCCCGAGAGTCCGAGCAAGACATGGACCCTGGCTTTTGCCCTAGTGGCCCTTAACTCTAAACTTTTTAGCAAAAGGGGAGTCTTAGGCTAGCTACGTATGTCTATTAAGTACGAGATCTACCATTAACTATTTCTCCTTCTCATTCTCGGAAGCAGAGCAAAGCCCGTGTCTTTAAGGCCGGAATTTGTTGACAACTGTATTTTTTACTGCCATGAATTCTTCAGCCCCCTGAAGATTGGTCCTGTAACGTTGTTGAAGACGCAGAACAGTCATCCCTGCGTAGGCCGACATGCTGGTCATTCTTGAATCGTTTCTAGCTTCCAAGTAAACCCCTCGGATGTCGGTCGCAACGTAGAGCCCGAGGGCCCGAGCTTGAGACGGACTTCATCTTACCCCTTCAACTGATTACCTCGAGTGCTCGGTACCATCAGAGTGAGTATTCTTAGCTTTGGCGGCTATGAATGAAGGCGAACTGTGACATGAC
The DNA here is from genome assembly GCA_030779245.1 of Fusarium sp. MBC 438. Classification (NCBI taxonomy): domain Eukaryota; kingdom Fungi; phylum Ascomycota; class Sordariomycetes; order Hypocreales; family Nectriaceae; genus Fusarium; species Fusarium sp. MBC 438. Next base: position 138,398 of record JAPFTB010000227.1, on the reverse strand, counting down.
TTTGTGAAAATGCAAAGGAGAGACTGGCAAGGGCGTTGTAACAAATAAGCGAATTCATTGATTCCCACTTCTGCAACTATCTGGAGACGCCACGATCAAGTCCCGCCCATACCATGATGCCCGCTACTTCTGATACCTGCGGGAAACATCCTTAGAAACCCGGCTATCAGAGTATGGAACAGCATCACTATCTGATACCGTAAATACTTGACCTCCCTATAGTAGCTCATACTATCTTCTGTTCGCCTCCCTAGCAAGCACACCAGAGGTAACTGGCAGCGCCCCTGTCGATGAAGCAAACGCCGGTGTGTGACCCGATGGTGTCTCATTAACAGTCCCAGATCTCCCCTTTCTGCGTTTCCGGTGGGGACCCGGGGCAACTTGCTCCAGGGTCAAGTTTTCTAAGCGAGTGAAGAACCCAGCAGGCTTCTCACTGAGAAGGCGACTGACTCGACCAGATCCGGAACTATACACAGAGTCCAAATCCGTGTCTGATTGCATCGTGCTATCTTCAAAATTTTCCGACGCACGAGAACGAACATCCTCGGTCCCATCTGCCCGGACTGAGCCGATTGGTGCCGGTCCGAGTTCAGATTGCGTTGATGCCTCGACATCCCTCGGCCTGGAAACTGAAGGATATTGAACATCTGGAAGGTACCAAGATATTAGAGCCGCAACAAGCATCAAAGGCCCAAAAGCTAGCAGACGAATGGCCAGAACTTGGTGACTGTCGCCGAAGTACAAGATGATGCCGCGGATGAGGATGGCGCCTACTTTTCCTGTGGCTGCGGCGATGCCATAGAATGTGCCGCGGTAGACCGTGGGAAAGATCTCGGCTGCCAAGACGAAGATGATGGTATTGGGCCCTGCATTGTAGACAAACTGGGTGATGGCATAGAAGACGATGACCACCTTTCGGTAGCCCTCGTTGTCTCGGCAATGGCCCTGCTCATCTTTGAGGCAGTAAGTCGATATCAATATGGCCCCTGTTGTCGTGAACAAGACAGCCGACATGAGGAATGTGACGAGGAGAATCCTCTTCCTCCGGAAATAGTTGACCATCAAGAGGGCCGCGACACTCCCCATCATGGAGGCGACGGATACAATCTCCAATGATTCAACTGAGGTACGCTCCAAGACTTTGTATATGTTCCAGTCTGGCTCAAATCTCGGTCTCCAAGTCGGCACTTTCCACGGCCACGCGTTCGCCGTGGTACAATTGTAGTTACCGTCATCCTCAACCCATTTATTCCTCAGAATCGAGAGGACCATGGGACTATCCAAAGAGAGACCGTAGAAGCCTACATCCATAATTCCCCAAAGAAGGCTGATCAGGGACAAGTTCCGCAGCCCGAGATGGGAATCCTTCTTGAGATAGTCCCATGCACCCGCGAACCACCGGTCACCGTCGTCGTCGAGCGGAGGCTCAGCATCATGTGTATTGGTCTCCTTGACCCTTCTGTCTTTGTAGACTCGCAAGGAACTCTTCACTGCCTGTCGAAGGTCTTTCCGGATGTCTGCATGGTACCTAGGAGTTTCGGGGATGGTGACTCGGGCAATGATGGCAACGAAGGCGGGGAGCATAGCAACACCAATAACACATCTCCAAAGCATATCAATGACCCATTTGGCTTGGTCGCTTGCGCTTGGATCGACGGAGTTGTCTCCGTTTGTTTTCCATTTGTCATCCATCAATCTTAGGGCTCTGAGAACCACCAAGCCTATTCCTACGGCAAGGAGGCGGGCTAGCGACTGCATGGACTTGACCAAGGCAAGCATCAGCCCCCTTGACTTGGTGGACGCCCACTCGGCCACGATTATGGCTGAAATCGGATACTAGATCAGCCTGAAATTAGAAAACAGTCATTTGAAACATTCAACAGTACAATAGACTTGCCTCAGCACCTATCCCAAATCCGAGAGCTATCCTCCACCACGCCAGCCATCCATATATATCCATAGAAGGCTTGTTGTCCTCCGATAGGACGCCGTTGCTAGCCTGGGTCACACCCATGGTCGAAACAATGAGTATAAGAAGCTCAAGACCGTAAAGTTTCTTGCGTCCGCCGCGGTCGGCTAGGTACCCCATGATGAGCATGCCGCATATAGAGCCGACGAGGGTGAGCATATCGATCACCGAGCTAGCCTGATTGTTCAGGGTGCAGGATGGGTATACGAAGGCGATGGCTGGGGCAATGACATTTGTGGCGAACAGCGTGTAGGAAGAGGCCAGAAAACCTGATGCGGCGACGAAGAACACTTTGAAGTTAAAGCCATTGTCATCGACAAGCTCGAAGATGCGCTTTTCTCGCTCTGCGCTGCTCTATTAACGGGCTATCAGCACCATGTCTTAAGTAAAACGTATCTTCAAGTAAAAAAAAATGGTGAAATCAATGCAGTAGAGATGTTTCACTCACGTAGTTAATGGTGGTCAAGTATCTGGTCTCTTCATCCACGGGCTGCCACCACCGCCATCTTGAGCGGCCCTGTTTGGATGAAGGGTGTAAACGTTTCTCGTCAACCACAACATCATTCTGGTCATCAGAGCCACTGCCCTGCCCTCGGATTGGATTGGTAGACATGATACTCTTGATACTTCCAAAGAGGCTAAGGTGGTTGGAAAGAGAGTGAGAGTAGGACTTGAAGAGCAGGGTGGGAGACTTGCCTACCGGTCTCGACCTTGGGTAAAATAACCACCCGTCCCGAGGATGACTTTCAGCCTACCTAGATAAGGCATTCTCCATAAATAGTGGCTGTTTCAGCCCAGTACGCATTTATAAAAGTAGAAAAAAGGCGTTGTGTTTCCCTTCAGCTGGCTGCCACACTTACCTCGGCTCAACCAATCTCCTGAAACAGATGTGAACCGTCGAGTGCATCGCCTCTATCAGCTAGCAACAATCGAACCATCAGCAGTGCACTACCGTCGGCCAAGGGGCGATAGTGGTTGCCCAGCTGCTGCAGAGAAGGTGTGCACAAGGGCGCGTAAGGGGTTGTCTGGGGCCTGTAGGGGACGCACGTGCAAGGCGGGTTGGTCTAGTTTAGCGAGGCTCTGTCAGAGTTGCAGCGTTGGGGGCCGCATAGTAGACGGCTTTATTTCCTAATGTATCCAGACACTCAAGCAGGCTCCGGAAGACTCGTCAGGTTCCCAATTTCGTCGGGCCTTTTCAGGTCTTGTCTGACCCCGTCAGTCCCAGCCAGCTGCCTATCTCACAAACGTCCCCATAGAGCATCAACAGGCACGCCCAAAATGGTCGCGCTCGGGGAATGGCTAGCCATCACCTCTTTAGTGATGCAAGTTGTTGCAGCCGTCCATGGAGTCATCAAAATCTTTGAAAAGGCCCAAAATGCCCCGAAAGAGCTAGAGGAACTGCGCCGCTCCCTGCTTCGCCTATCCGACAACTGTGACCAGATTCGCGCCCACGGAGAGACTACTGGCTCTTTTCCCCTCCAGCAATACGATATCGACGAGATTCGAAACACTCTCGAGCAGTGCAAGAGACTTTTGGACGACTATAGAGATGCACAATCAGCAAATGGTGTTTTACGCGCGGTTTGGGGAACCCAGAACCATGACGAGGTTGTCAGGTATCAGACCTTGATCGATAGGCACTTTGTTCAAATATTGCTCCCTTTCTGGATGAAGACTCTCTGCAGAACACCTTGGGGTTCCAGTGAGGAAGACCGTGCTGTTGCTCCCTCAGTTGGTAACTTGCCCGTTCGGAAAAAGTCTTGCGTCCCCCGGGAGCAAGTTGATAAGCTTGCCCAGGGGCTCGAGCAGCTAAACAATGATGAAAGCCCCAGCGAGAGTAAAAAGACTCTCCAGAAGCTCGACAAGGTTCTACAGCAATGCTGGCAGTCGCTAGGACTACCAGTCGACAACGCAAACACGATTCCTCTACCTGCAGGTTTGTCCCTTCTTGCCTCTGCTGACAAGACTGGCATGGTAACCTTTGATAGCCATTCCTCCGTCCGACTTATCCTTTACCATCGCCCCAGCTATACTGTCAGTGCGACTCCGAATCGATCATAACTATAGGCTAAGAACTACGACGCTAGGACACTCGAAAATGCACCCAAGAAACACAAGCATATTCGCCTTAACAAAGTCCATATCATGGCAAGAGATAACAAGTGTCGTATCCTACTCTACCAGAACAAGGATGCCTCAGTCCGGGTCACTCAAATCAGTAGGTAACTAGGCGTTCATGGCACAGCCTTACGAGATTTTGAGAGCTAAGGGCTGTCGCAGTTCCCTTCGGGTGCATTCCATGGACGCCCAAGAAGGAAAATACACGCGTGTCCTTCCTCAAGCCCTGCGTGGTGACCATCATTGACGAAGATGGACATCATATTTACCATATCGACCCCAAGTACCGATTCGCGAGCCTAGGTCCCTGTCAGCGATTTCAAGAGACTCTCCGAGAACGTGAGCACCTCGGCGCTTTCGACTTTGTTAAACTCTCAGACAATGAAGACCTCCTCTCTCGCCGCCAGGTCTTGAGGTTCTGGAAGAGAACGAAGGGGTATGGAGTTCCCGTCGTCACCATGACGTTTCTACAGTCATCTATCGGCGACGGTTGTAACCACAAAGAATATGATCTAGCCATCTTCAATTGCACAGCGGTTCTCACATCATCATCCCGAAATCCACTCAAGAGACGGCATCACACAGATATCGTCCAATTACTCTCTACCAAGATCCATCCAGCTACAAATGTCCATATCCAATTCGAAACCGTACCAGGTGAGCATCTCCCAGCTAGGGAATTGTGCCATCTAACCTAGTTATGCTCTGTAGAAGCCATAGATTTCAAGCGGTTTTTCGAGTCCTCACATAGTCCACCACCTGAGCTCAACTTTGTTCTCCCCTCTCCCACAGTCGGCTGGTCAAGCTCTGAACCCACCCCCTCAGATTCCACCTGGCAGGAGAACGTGCCACCAAAGCCAGAAGACCTCGACATTGGTCAAGGATGGGATTTGCCGTGGGATCCTGAATCCTCCGAGTCTCGAGCCTCTACCGCGGTAGACTACTAAGCCGCGAAGGGAAGCGATGGAGGTTAAGATCAATGGGCGGTTTACTGATTCCGGCGACAGAGATTCATCGCTCTATAAGACGCCTTGCTAGAGTTTTGCCGGGACTAAATAATAACGAAGGTCAAATAATACCCGCATTGAGTAATTAAAGTAATGTTTGCTATTTTTCTGCCTTCTCTTTTGTCTCCTCTTGATTCTCATCTGGACGATCGGAGGAGGATGGGCTCGGGGGGTCCAAGACAGCGCCAGGAGGGAATCCTCGGAGGTCGTCCGGGTTAACAGTGAATGTCGAAGATTGAAAGTCTTCCGCTGTATATTGCTTACGTTGAAAGTGTTCTGGGAGATATTCCGTGTATTGAGTTTCTTCCGTAGCGTCTGGGACCCCTTGCTTACCCCCAGAAGTCGGTACTGGGACCGACTCATCTCGTGCCTAATTTTCATAATTAGTACCATTATCAAAGTCTCCAGAGATGAAAATGGACCCAAAAACTTGCAAAAGGAGAGACTGGAACTCACGTGTGCTGTTTGATACTCTGCGTGGTCGTCATAACTTCGGGAATAGGAATAGACACGCGCTCTTCCGAATTCGGCCAGAGTGGGGTCTGAGGCATCCGATTCTTCATTGGCATCTTGAACATAACTGGCATGTGGCGTTGTTGTTGCTTTTTCTCTGGCAGCGACCTCTGCAAACTTCCTCTCCCCCATCTCGTCAAAGTCGGCATCATTGTCACCATCGTCGCCAGACTCGTCCATATAAGACTCCTCGCTCCCAATATCCACGCTATCATCCTCCACAGAACTGGCAGGTATCCGGGATCTGGAAATGACCTTTGGCGGGCCATCTTTCACTGTGGGATCGTCGGCTTCTGGAGGAGGATACTGCCGCATGTCCAGACCCGTCCGGCGTCTAGTATCTCGGTATCTCGGAGAATTTCTAGGCCGCGGAAATATTGAGTGTGCGGGCCTGGGTTTCGGATCTCTCACCGTAGGATCGTCGTGCGGTGGAAGCGAATACTCCACAAGACCGAAGAAGTGCTCAAGTATCTCAGGGTACCGTAGAACATTGGCCGCCCAAGCTTCGTTGGTTTCCTGTCTTGAACGGGCAGACGGGGCGTCTTGACCCTCGGAAGCCGACCTTCCAGTCCCAACGTGGGCTTTGAAGTCTTCGCTTTCTACATACGTCTTGAACTCTTTGGTTATGAAGTTCTGTGCTTTTTGCCGTGCCCAGTCTCGTGCTCGTTTGCGCATGGGCTCGAAGATCCTTTCCTCTTGCTGCTTCACAGCTACGTCGAGGGCTTTTGCCTCACAGTCGCATTCCACCGACGCCGGCGCCAGGCAAATAGCACAATCTGGATCCATCCAAAAGATTGGTCTCCCCGAGGAATCAACTTTGCCTGTTGTTCTCATGCCCTTAGGCGCAGTGGAGGTAAATAAAAATGCGACGATGATGGGATCACTGTTGTAGTCTAGGGCCGTCCCGTGAGAGCTCGGGATGAAGCCCCATTCAAAAAGCCGCCGCTCATGATCGTCATCAGGGATATCCGCAAAGACAGACTCATTGACGAATGGAATGGCTTCTTCCTGTTGTCTATCCACCTTGAGCAGGTGAAAGAGGTCATCGGGATCGAACGGTGTGTATCGTTCGCGATCATTGTCGATTGTGCTTCGGCTTTGTGGATTTGATGCTGCTGCAGTATCATCGGAGCCTGACTCGTCGTTCTCTTCTTCCTGGGCAGCTGGCAGTGACTTGAGGGCAAGGAACCGCATGTGTCCGACGACATGCTCTTCCATACTGCCTTTCACGTCCTCCACACCGCAAAGAGGACAAGACGTGAATAATGGGCCAGTAACACGGCCGCTCCGATCCGCCAACACTCCAAGCTGGGCTTCGTTGAATTTGCCCCCGTGGCTCATCTTCATGTGGTCGATATACTCGTCCTTTGTATCGCACACAACTGCAGGATGTGACTTGGACGTACAGCGCCATCGCATGGCATGCTGTTTCATGTGCTTTAGCCAAGCATCGCTGTGATTGTAAAGGTGCTCGGGCGAGTCGCACTCCTCAAAGAGACATACGTAGGGATCGAGGTCATTCTTGACGTGCAATCTCCATTTGGACTCTTGAACCACATCCCGAACTGGAAGAGCATAAAAGCAAAACTGGCAGACTACTTCCCCCACTGCTCTTAGGCAGTCGTCCCAGTACTCGTCCAATATCTGCTTGTGGGAAGAACGTTCGTTTCTGACGGCTTCCCGTGCCCATGAGGCTGGTGGCCTTTTCGGTCCGTAGTAGCCAGGGATAGCCCTTAAAGTCAGATTGAGCTGTTGGGCCTGTTCCTTTTCAAACCGCCGGTATCTTCTCATAAGAGCACCGCACGGAGCAGGTGGGAACTGAAGTTGGTCATGACTGCTCAGAGCGACTGTCTTGGAGACAGAGATGACTGAGGGGGCAGCGGCTTGTTGGAACTTTTCGGCAACCAAGGTTGTTGCAGTCTGCGGAACTGATGGGACGACGCTAGGGGTGGGAGCTGGTGTGTGTTGCTGTTGGATAGGTTGCCTTTGTACAGCAACGTTGGGTTTGACCTTGGGGGCCGAGACTGTAGGGGGAAATGGCAGCTTCGGAGGACGAATTGGTTTCTTGTCGTAACGTTTTCTTCGGTACAAAATCCGCTTCCGCCTTAGCACCATGCTATTAGCGAGGCGTTGCTGGATATTGTCACTGGCCCCGGGGAATCTATCTCGGATCTGGGTGCTGAATAATTGGCGGAGAAATGGCTCAGCATCGTTCCCTTCCTCATCTTGAATCTTAAACGACTTCTCGGCTTGGATATTTTGCTTCTCTTTGCTTGCGCGGCGTATTGTGTTCGAGATTTTGTGTAGAAGGGTCAGCTCCTTGCTGATCCCCTCAATGGCCTTGTCCAAATCTTCAGGGATGTTTTCCGGAAGCTTCCCTGTAGTCTTTTCAGCAAGCAGCTCAAGGATATTTGAACCTGGGACAGCAAGGTCAGTAAGCCGTCGGTTAGATCGTCATAGAAGCATCACCCACAACTCTGGACCTTGTAGTCTAACGCCTGCAATAGGCCGATAACCGCATCCTGCACATCTGATGCCTCTCGTAATCGGTGATCCAAAGAATCCCGGCCAGCACTAAAGACCCTGATATTGGCTGCCCAAATTGCAAATCTCGCGTGCTGATCCTCCACAAGCGATAGTTCACGGTGGTGGATTTGAGCGGCCTTGTTGAGGCAATTCTGGAAAGACTCGCTGCATGCTCGAGCACTTCCAGCGACCGTTGTTATGGCGGGTGGCGAGCCAGCCGCCATGGTCGCCATCACGTTGAGAAAGAGTTGAAACTGACCACTTGATCTAGCTGACGAATTGCGATAGAGAGGGGATTTTGGATTTGAGGCAAGGGTGCCTCGAAATCGAGGCAAGCATAATGGTTTCCCGTTGGCTTAGTTATCTCATTGGTAGATGTTGCAGGGGGTCATCTTGCAGCGTCAGATGATGATCCTACATCAAACCCCTCAGTTGAACCACGGCGATGGCCTCGAGTCAAAGCAAAGACATCGCGAGCTCTTTACAGGCCACTTACCACAGATTAAAGGAGATCGCGAGGACATTATGGCGGGGCCAGCATGATCCTCAGCTGAGGGGCTTCTACGCTGAGCTTCACGCGTACTTCACCATCATTTATCACCACCTAAAACGCATCAACAGCAGCCATGTCACAATCGCCAAAAACGTCCTAGATCAACTGCTGGAATGCATAGAGTCGATACTCGCACGAAACCTCCTTCGACTGTCATCTGATGCCAGATTGGAACGCTTGGATGACCTTCGAGAAGACTTGGTAAACAATGGAGCCAAGGTGGAGGCTCTCCAGCCCTACCTAGACTTTGGAGCGACGCAAGTTGAACGCGACGACTTTCTGGAGTCGCTGAGCACCCTCGAAAAGGAACTCGAAACCCGATATCCAGAGGACATTTCACAGTGGGCCCCAGAGGACTTTGGCCCTTTGATCAAGATCAACGAGCCATCATATGCAGTCTGGAACGCCGCTCAGTCCATGTTCAAAGCCTTGGTGGCCTGCAAAGATTGCGTCTGCACACCCACTCACGACTTTGGCGCTCGTCTCTGTCTGGGGACTCACCGAAGGCCTGATTGTGAGGCCGAGGACCAAGTCGACTTTGACATGTTTCTCTCTCTGAAGGAGGATTGGCATGAAGCGCATATCCATACGGCGAAGGAGCGAGCTGTTAGGATTGCTGTCGAACAATCGAGGCAAAGAAGGGCCCCAAGGAGTATGGCGGTAAAGCAGCTTTGCGAGCCGATTGTGAGAGTCAGCACCATGGCGGGATACCGACTTCAACTCAAAGTCACGAAAGATCAGCTCTTCAAACTGCAATCGGAGAGGAGTGCGTCTCTCGTAGACAAGACGAAACACCCAGTCTCTTTGGATCAGTTCCTAAGGGACAGACCGCGCAACTTCACCGAGAGGACGAAACGAATCTTGGCCGTCATTCTAAGCTCGACTGTGTTCCACTTGCACAATACCCCGTGGTTAGACCCGAGCTGGAATTCCTCCAATGTGCTATTCTTCCAGACCTCCTCATCAGCTGTCACGTTGCGGCCGTTCATTCAGACGAAGCTTTCACCTCTCGATTTGCCCCCGCTGCATGATGGCCGCGAACACAGCCCTGACGCAAGCGAGTCCGAAGATTTGGACCCTGACGATTTGGATCCTGATGACTTTGACCCCGATGATATGGACCCGGATGACTGGCTCATGCACCGATGTCCGGTTCTTGTGACGCTGGCAATGATGCTGTTGGAGATTTACTTTGCCACACCCTTTGATGCTCTAGCCAGACGGTACAACGTCAGCCTAGGCGACTCGCAGAGCAGCACAAAGCATCTCGACGTCAGCGTAGTCTTCCAGGCATGCAGGACTGAGATCCCCGAGAATTCACAGTTCTATGTCGCCGTTGGGAGCTGTCTAGACGCACAGGTATGGGAGACTGAGAATGGAGGCAGCCTCAACAGCGACGAGTTGAGATCCAGAATCTATGAAAAGGTGGTCCTACCACTAGAGACTGAGTTGAGTCAGGCTTACAGTTCTATTTCGATCAATGACCTGGACAAGTTTGCCGAAACGTTGGACTTTGCGAGCTGGGATCAGACGATACAGACGTTGAACCAACAGCCTAATATCGGGGTGTCTCGGCAGAACGCAGAGCTCCCCCCAGGGTTAGAGAGGAGTTTTAGCCTGTCCCCTAGCCTTACAGCACCCTACCACCCACCAGGCTCTACGCAGAATCTAGGGCTTTCAAACAGAAGACTGTCGGATTTGGACCCCAGAGCTACTGTGTCGGCATCAAGCACACCAAACTTGACCCGTTTTCCTTCTGGCTCCGATGCCGAAGCTCTATGCGATTCAACAGCCTCTCTGAACTTGGAGTCGTATCCTCAGTGGAGGTATACTGTCGGGATCCTCTGCGCCCTCCCCAAAGAGCTTCTCGCCGTGCGGGCCCTATTCGACACAAAGCACAGCAAGCCAAAAAACCTACGCGGAGACGTCAACAACTACGCATTAGGCACTATAAGTGGCCACATGGTCGTCGCTGCTTGCCTTCCAGCGGGAGAATACGGAACCAACGCTGCAGCGGATTCGGCGTCTAATATGAGGCGGAGCTTCCCGAGCATATCATTCTGCCTGCTCGTAGGAATAGGCGGCGGTGCCCCTACACCACAGAACGATATTCGACTCGGCGATGTGGTCGTGAGTCTTCCGACTGCAAGATTCCCTGGCGTTATACAATATGACCGGGGGAAGGAGATTGAGAATAGTACCTTCGAACTCACTGGGGCTCTTCAGCCGCCGCCGAGACAGTTGATGACTGCCATCAGTTCTTTACGATCAAACCCTGATCTTCCTTCCGATCCACTGCAACCATTCTTAAATGATGTTGTAAATCGTGTGCCGAACTCATTGAAGTTGAAATACATGCATCCTGGGCAAGAACATGACCGCCTGTTCTCATTGGCATGTTCTGCATGCCAGGCTGGATGCTGCACAGACATGAGCAACCACATCCAAAAACGCCCACTTCGGCCGACCGATCACCCCGAGATACACTACGGTCTCATCGCCTCGGCAAACCGTGTGCTCAAAGACGCAGCAGTGCGGGACCGCTGGGCGCAAGAACACGGCATCTTGTGTTTTGAGATGGAGGCAGCAGGTGTCATGAATACGTTTCCATGCCTTGTCATCCGCGGCATCTGCGACTATGCCGATTCTTACAAGAGTAAGGAGTGGCAGGAGTATGCGGCTGCGACGGCGGCGGCGTACGCCAAGTTGCTACTGACTGAGGTGGCCGTGTGCGATGACACTAGGAATAGGTTCTGGGAACAAGAGAGGACTTGGACGGAGTGTCGGCCACTAGAACAGCCAATGAGTAACGAGCAGAGAGTATTATGAACAACTATTTCTTCTTCTAGCATTGAAAGATCGCTGAGGGCGTACGGATGCCTTCTGTTACCCAATGTTGGCCTCGTTTTGTGACAGATAGCTTGTAGATCTCTCTCGCAGCGACAGCAGAGCCTGGCACCTACTTTCAGTCAGGTGCTCACACGAGCAGTTCATAACTGTTCTCTTTCTGTTCTTTTACTCTCCCGAGATCCCTATGCATCGTCCGAGCAGGTTGGAACGGTCAAACTGTTGGTATATAATGAATCGAGGCCAACAAATCGTAGGTGGCCTCTTCCACTACGACTTTGGCATCATCAAGACTAGATTCGGAGATCTGGTTCAATTTACACGACAGTGTAGATTTTCAGGCGACCAAAGAAGCCAACAAGATTCTCTTACACCGGGAAACACTTCATGCAAACGGGAATATAAGAAAAGTCGGTTATTGCTATAGCTGCTACTTATGAGTTGAGAGCCATCTGCAATACACAGATCAATTGCAGGGAATGTGACAATGGAGTCCTTCTCAACTTAAACACTCCATAGTTACCTAATTATCCACACTATCCTTGCCACAAAGAAGTGAAAACGTTCCATTGCGTAGGGAAAGAAACTACTGCTTGTACTCCACAGACGAAGGTTCAGGCACGGCTGCATCATTCCTCCGAACAGCCTTGTCAGCGTCTGCGCTGCTTCTATCAGCACTGTTATGGTCGACAAGGTCACCATCGAGAACATTGCCACCTTCGAGGCCACCATCGTTAAGAACAGGGGTTTGGCCCACGGTGATCTGAGGTGCCACGTCATACTTGCCATCACCACGCGCGACACGGTGCCCGGGGATGAGGATGTTGAGGAAGCGGGGAGCGACGAATGCACCAATGATGAAAATGACAACCATGTGCATGAGCACGAAACTGTAGATGAATGGTGGATCGTCGGCGTGACCGTTGAGGAACTTGGGGTAGGCAAAAGAAAAGACAAGTGCCACGGCAGGACCGGTGATGTACTTGAGACAGATGGGCCAAACCCAGTGAATCTTCCAGTTCTTGGAGCCACCGAGGATGGCACGGTTCAGGTCCCGGCGGAGTTGGTTGCCCTGGATACAATTGTTAGATACATGTAGATATCTAGGAATAGGAGGGATACATACCGAGTAGAAAGCCGCATACCAGAACCGGCTGAGGATCGGGTTGCCACCCCAGAATCTGGGAGCAGGGACAGTAGGAGTCTTGCCGACAAAGGCAGCAAATAGAGCGCATGCAATGAAAATGCCAAAGCCAACGCCAGCACCAACACTAGGGTTCACAAGGTGGCCAAGGAGGAGACCAATGACGATGGAAGCAACGTAACCGCCATTGTAGACAAAATAGCCGATGGCGCCAATTTGATCAACGGAGTCTCTCCAGCGGTAAAGCGTGCAGGCCATGTAGGTCTCGGACCAGACGGTGATGAAGAGAGCGACGTCGTTGACGAACATGTCAATAGCATCGAGAGTGTTGAATCCAAACTCACTGCAGTAGATGAGTGTAGTCAAAACACCCAGAATAATGACCGAGGTAGAGATAACCCAGCGAGGTACACGTTGACCAAGGTCAGTATCACAGAGGAGGGTAACGAGCACTTCGGCCAAGGCAAACACGCATGTGAGTCCAAGAAGAACCAATGTCAGGAAGAACAATGCCGAGAAGAAGTTGGAACCGGGCATTTGCGCAAGAGCCTCTGGGTAGTAGAAGAAGCCGGAGCTAAAGGTAGACAAGGGATCTACCTCGCCAGGGTTGATGGCCAGAAATCCGACAACGCCCATGACAGCCAATGCGGACGTGATCTCGATGGCTGAGTTGCTCAGTGCAATGATGAAAGCATCCTGAACCGCGTTGGCGAATTTGTTGTTGTATGAGGCGTACGACGTGAAGTAACCAAAGCCAACGCCAATGGAGAAGAACATTTGTCCAAAGGCATCCTGCCATACTCGGGGACCCTCGAGAGACTCGCTCCGCCACATGCCGACATACAGCTTGAAGCCGTCAGAGGCGTTGGGAAGCGAAAGTGATCGGATAGCTAGAATTCCAATCATGACGAGTGGCAAGGCCATGGTGATGTAAATGACGCGTCCTGTAAGACCAACACCCTTGAAGGTACACATCCAGACGACGAACCAAATCATGACAGACCAGCCAAAGGTCTCGCCAATGATGCCGCGGCCGGGGTAAGACTTGAGACCACCACCGTCCTCATCACCTCCGGTTGGAGCGACGTTACGAACAACCTCATTCAGGAAGAAGTCGACAGTGTCGCCACCCGCCCAAGGCAAGGGGCTCTTGAAGGATAACCGGAAATATGTCATGGCCCAGGCTAGAATCGGGACATAGTAGCCCACAACACTGAAACCGTTGAACACCATGGACAGGCCAATACCCTTTGCGCGATGGTTGACGTTGTTCCAAGCAATGACACAGCCACCACGGTAGGCCTGTCCGAGTGTGATTTCGAGGATGAGGATAGGAATTCCAATAAGGAAGAGCGCGACGGCATATGGAATGAAGAATTGTAGGCCGTAGTTGTTGAACACGACCGACGGGAATCGAAGCAGGTTACCCAGGCCGACAGCACCACCCATGGCGCAAAGCACAAATTGCGATCGCGAGTTAAAGTTGTCGCGACCATCGTCATCCTTTGCCGAGTCTGGTGCAAGCAACAAGAAGATTCTCTTTGCCAGGCCCGGCTTGGGGCCACCCTCGGCTTTCGCCATGATGAGCGGTAGGGATAAAGGGGGGAGTAGAACAAAGTGAGGAGGACCCTTTATGCAGGATAATGCAAAGCAAGTGGGTGTCGGGGAAGATGGGGATGAACCATGGAACTTTCTTCGAAGGGAGGAGGATGGTGGAGCAGATCGTCCCATATATACCCCAGATCAGACCTCGAAAGGTGACGTGCAACCCCAGACTCAGCCAAGATCTTGGAGATGCTGCCGAGAAGTCCGTTTGATAGGCAATTGTTCCATCATTGGATTCTTAACGGAAGGTAATCAAGGGTAACCGTGTTGCCAAGATCATACCCCAGTACAGCATACCAATAATCCAAGAGCTTGGCGACTCGGTTCTTACGCCAAGATACTCCTCTCCAATCCTAACGAGTGCCAATGCAATCCTCTATCTCGTGATTTGTACCGCCAAGCGACAGGAACGGAAGGTACAAGCATGCCCAACAGTCCATTTGATAAAGCGCCGTGATTCTCCTTAATAAGAAGCCAAGAATGCCAATGTTGAACCTGGGGTGCCGTAGTCTTCTTTCAGCAGGTGGGCTTGGATGATGCATTTTGGTCGCATGACCAATCCCGCCAAGATATATAAAGCCATGGCATAATACTTAAATGGTCCAATAATAGAGCATATCAATTGCTAGGGCTAAAAATCAGCTGAGAAGAGCCTCGGGCTGGAAAAAAGGGAGGATCGAGGCGGCCGCCTAGATTGTGTGTTCACTAAAGACATTTAACGAACTGAAGACGGTTTCACAGCGCGTTTCAGGTATAAATCTACCAACAAGAATAAATTCCAGCTCGTTCAGGATGTCACGTTTCAAGCCCAGACGATAGAAGCTATCCTGACAAGCAGGCAAACTTCATGTACGCCTTCTTGGTCAGAAAACGCATCTTCTTTCCCCACACAATCAACAATCCAGCAGCCATGGTAATAACAAAAGACAGGCACCCGACCGTGATAAACGTGTCCGTTACACCCATGCTGTCGATCCAAGGCTGGATACCAAAAGTGAGCGCACTGCCAATGATATTTCGGATCAGAATAACAGTGGTGACAGCTTCGCCATCAATTGCTTGGTAGCAATCAACAGTATAGGCCACCGTGAGCGCCGCAGCAACAGACAGGCCGAATCCTACCAGTCCCATGCCAATAATAGGTGCAATCCAAGGCAGACCTTTTGCTGCACCAACGCCGTAGAGGATGAGGCCTCCAGGCATGATGAAGGCGGTCGGGAGGAAAGCCCAAAGACGAAACTCAGGCTCACGCCAGCCGCGATTGCGGCGAGATAGAAACATGGTAAGTTGATCGTTGAAGGAACCAGCAAAGTAAGAACTAAAGGCGCGCCGTGGTTAGAGCGTGTTTTTTTCCATGTGATTCTCATGGACACTCACCCAAAGATTGCACCAACAAGTGGCGAGAGCCAAATAAGGCCAAGAGCATCGTTGCCAAAATTGTAAGGTGCCGAGCCCAATATGGTGGCGGTGGTTGTGCCCAGAACGCTAATCCAAGAAACAGAGGCGCCGTACATGATACCACACTATTAAGCATCAGTAATGTCCGCGTCAGCAACTCTTATGCCGTGCTTACCCAGAGTATGACCGGGAACCAAGCCAGCTGCAGTGGCTGATAACATTGCTTGGCCAAGACGCCAAGAGTACCTGGGAAGACAGTCCACAGGCTGGTCTGGAACCTAAAGTTATCTGCATCCAAGACTTCGCCCACCCTATGAACAGAAGTGTTGCTGGCGTGGTGCTGCAGGTCGTTCTTTTCGTCCTTGATAACTTCCTGGGCTGTCTTGTTGTCTTCTGAACTGGACCCTTGAGTGGGCGAGCCTCGTTCATTGGAATCAAAGGTGGTTGACTCAACTTGAGATGGCTTTCTTATAAAGCGACTTTCCTCAAGGGTGAAGAACATGGCAATCCAGACGACACCGCAGAGAATGGCTCCCCACCAGTACACCCAGCGCCAGTGCAGTGTCTTGACCATATAACCGGAGGCGATGGGGCCGATAGAGGATCCAAACATCAGACCGAACGAGTAGATGCCGAGTCCAAAGCCTCTCTCATGGGTAAAGAGGACATCTGCGATCGAAATCGGAATCAAGGCTTCGTAGGGGGCACGACCCAGGCCAAAGAGGACGTGAGCACCGATGAAATCGCCAGAGTTCTTGGCTTTGGCGAGCCAAATCTTGCTTGCTATGACGATGATTAGGCTGGATAGGTAGGTGAATCTGCGACCAAGTTCTGTTTACTGTCAGTGATCAAGTCAACAGCAAGGTCTTCAATGCTCTACTCACTGTGGGAGATGGGAGTGAAAAAGACATTGCCAACGCCAAGCATCAACAGAGTCAAAGCCCCGCCAACGTTGAGAAGAGTAATGGTCGTGCCAAGTGCCTCTTGAATGTTGACATAGATGGAGGCTTCCCAGTTGCCCAGAGCAGTCATGAGAGTACCATAGGCGATCAGGAGGAACAGATGATACCTCTTGCGCCAGACAGACCAGCGCAGGGGATCTGTCAAGTCATCAGCTGGAGTGGGTATCAAGATGACAGCAGCGGTTGAGTCAGTGGGCGACTGCTCGACGATGTACACCGTTCCAGGTGCAATGTCATAATCAGACGTATGGTCGCGTGTAGTGGATTCCATAGATCAACTTGATAGTGATGCGGTTTGAAGACTCAAAGATGATGGATGAGGCGATTTGAAGAGATTTCTCCAGTTGATGATTCCTCTCTCTTATAATGACTTGGACGTAAGACAAAGCGAGTTCCCATAGTGCAATGATTCTTATCAACAACCTGCCGAGTGAAGTTGCCGGATGATGGATGAATGAGTCGAGCTGGCGATAGTTCCCTATCTTGACTTTGGTGAAAACTAAACCCAAAAGAGTCTTCCGACACGCTAAAAGTCGAACTCTATCGGCTCTAAAAGTCGAAATTTGCCTCCGTGATACCATCGTTAACTACCCTGTAATCGGCTAAACCCAAATAGGTCTTCCGACACGCTAAGGATTTGGTGGGAATCTGGGGATAGCCTCATACCCCGCGATACCATCATTTCGATAACTCATTTTTACGTAAAACTACAAGGTTCCGATTCCGACAATGGGTCTGGGAAAGATTGGCGAGCAGGGGTTCAAACTGGGAGGAGTTCAAGGTGCTTACGATCGCCAAGAACAGTCCTGCTGATTAAATGGAGAGAACCCACAAAGTCATGGCGTATAAGAGACCAAACTCCTCCTCATCGACCCCTGTATTTAGAACAGTAACCCAGTACCAGCCCCTTTATCTGCTTCTTTCTTATCATCTCTCCGTCTCAAAAATCTTATCATGGCGATCAAGATTATCCCAAGCCCTGATCTCGATGAGGTCCGCCAAGTCATCGCGGATTACATCAACGAATTGTCTGATAAGCTGTGGACTTTGAACAAGCAGGTGAGCCATCAACCTTGGATCCCGAAAGGTAACCAGAGAGCTAGACTAACGTGTGGACAATCACACTAGATCCACGATGAACCTGAGATTGCCTTTGAGGAGTTCAAAGCTCAACAGCACATCTCAACCTTCCTCCAATCTCAAGGCCACCAGGTGCAACGAGGATCATACAGCCTTCCCACCGCGTTCGAGTCGACACATGGAACTGGTGGTCGATGCGTCAACTTCAACGCTGAATACGATGCCCTCCCAGGTCTAGGTCACGCTTGCGGACACAACTTGATCGCAACAGCTGGTGTCGCTGCCTATCTAGCCTTGTCGTTTGTCCTGGATAGGTACGGCGTTGAGGGTAGGACACAGCTTCTAGGCACACCTGCTGAAGAAGATGGCGGAGGAAAAGTCTTGCTCCTCGATGCAGGAGCATATAAAAATGTCGATGTTTCCTTGATGATGTAAGTTATCGCCACGGTATCAACATGCCCTAGCACTCGCTCACCCTCACACCAGTCACCCCATGATTGAAGCCGACTATCAACACCAAGGCACATTTGGTTCGGCCGGTCCCTCTTCCATCGCCGTCACCGACCTTGTCGCCCAGTACAAAGGATCCAGCGCTCATGCTGCGGCCAACCCATGGGATGGCATCAACGCCCTCGACGCTCTCGTAGCGTCATACAACAACGTCTCGATGCTGCGACAGCAGATAAAGCCTGAAGAACGCATACACGGGTGCATCATGGAGGCACCTCGATTCACCAATGCGATTCCAGATTACACCCAAGTCAAATACACAGTCCGCAGCGCCACTATGGAGTCTCTTAACCAGTTGACTAGCCGCGTGCGAAGCTGCATTGAGGCTGGGGCAACAGCAACGGGCTGTCAAGTTTCAGTGAAAGAGAATTTTGCGTATGCGGATCTTTGGGTCAACCAGCCTCTATGTTCTGTGTTCAAGCAACAGATGGACGCGCTTGGTGTCCCTATCTCCATGCCTAGCGAGGGCGAAACCATTGGGGGTTCGACGGATATGGGTAATGTCAGTCAAGCGGTGCCTGGGTTGCACGGTATAATTGGCATTCCTACACCTCCAGGTACTTCCATGCATAACCGAACTTTCGCCCACGCCGCCGGCACAGTAGAAGCCCATGAGAGGATCCTCGACGCTGCCAAGGCCATGGCTCTCACGGGGTTGTCCATCTTGGTGGATGACAGACTTTTTGCTCAGATTAGGAAAGACTTTGAACAGTGTAGATCCAAGTCATGCAAGTTCTAGATGGCCATATAGCATATTGAAGCAGAATTCATAGATAGGTGTTATTACACGATGACTGTCCTCATAATTGACTTTTTGAATAACACATCTAGCCCCAAACCATTGTCCAAACCTGCAGAGCCGTAGCCAGATCCAACTGGGGACCCAAATTCCTCCTTTCCCAAGCCTCCCTGACTTTTCTCTTCCAGTTCAACAGCAGACGGTGCATCCCAAGTCCCCCATGCCGAAGCCAGTAACTGGAGAACTGACGTTGCCGATCGTTCACCTGCAAAGTGGCGCATAGCCTCCACGTGTGCAGCAATCACCGACTTGTCTTGGTTTGACGAAGCGGCAATGCCAAGTACAGTAATAGGCCAGAGCAAGCACGGCATATCGGTGCGGATATGGCAGAGATGAAACAATGCGGATTTGAAGATCCTCATAACGTTCGAGTCGTCAACTGCAGTGGCAGGGTGCTCCAGCTTCAAGATGAGGAGGCTCGCTGCCAAGAAGTAGAGCTGTCGCATGTGGAAGCCCTCATCGGCGTAGTCATTGCAGGGAGAGTTTGTGTTCAGCTCGAACGGGACTACTGCTTCTTCATGGATGGGTTGGTCAGAATAATCTGGACCCATCTGTTCGCCAATTTTCTCTTCCGGGGGGCTGTCGGGAGGCGACAGTCCTTGCTGTAGCTTGTCAAGCTGTGAATGCAGCTTATTTAGCATTGTTCCCATTTCATCTGAAGAAGTGTTGCAACGATTGTGTAGTATATGGGAGGCCTTAAATATGACGTCAAAGGTCCATATAGGGAGGAAAGCCGATAATCCGGCTTTCTTAAGTTGAGGGCTGGAGGCACTGGGCTGAAGCACAGAAGAATCCGACCAGAGCTGTATTATTCTTGAGAGGTCTTCGTAGCTTTCCAAGGGGCTAGGTCGAAAAGTGCTATTTTTTGCAATTTGGTAGATGAATGCCTCAACAGTCAATGCTTGGTGAGCATTTGAAGGAGGTCGGTTCATGGCGGTATGCAACCTGACTGCTGCAGATAAGTGTGCCGTAGACGAATCACTGTTGACATCACCGAATCTCTAGCCAGTTGACTATCAGTTTTTGTTCAAGGTCCAGAGCGTGTGTACATAAGCTGAGAAAACTTACGCCAAAGACGTGGAGTATGAGGATGGTCGCAAATGTCGACTCGTCTGCAACAGAAACACCATTATCGATACTTCGTCGCAGTTCCCCTATGGCCTGTGTATACTGTCTAAGCGCATGTGCACGCCAGCTGGTTTGGAATTGGGAGATGAGCATTGCCGAGCATGATAGCCAAGCATGGAGCATACTTGGAGATCTCGACAGCCAGGGAAACCCTTGGGTCAGGAGAGAGTATTCCCCGCCGAAATCATGGCCCGACGTAGCTCGATCAAATACCTGCAGCAAGTCCACCATAGAACAGGATGGCAGGCCTTTGGCGCATTCGGAAAACACGTTTGAGAGACTCAGGCTGCTAAGTGGCAACGCAACAGCCATGTCGCTTGGACTATTTACGTTGCTGAGGCTCCCAGCCTCACTTGACGACGAGATCGATCCAGAGACTGAGGAGGATGGAGATTGGCAACTTTTTGGACTTGGCGATCGAGAGCTCTGGGTTCCCTCAGCGTCGGAATTAGGCGCGTCATCGGAGATTTTGTGCCAACGGCAAGTGACCCGACGCGTAGAGCATTGGCCGCACACGGGGCGAGACTCGTCACATTTCTTGCGTCGCTCTCGGCCTATAAGAACATATGAGATAAGCTATTCTCCCGCTAGGAAGGAATTATGACCTACATGGAATGCATCCCTTCCGAGATCGTCGACGTTTTCGTTTCTGCTCAGCGTTCACCCAACCCCCAGGATAAAGCTCAAAGTTGGCAAACATTGAGAATCCGATGATTCAGGGTGTATACCCTGGCTGACTGAATATGGATGTGTAATTAATCATGACGATAATAATTAACAGCTTGTGATGGAGGTTGAGGAAGTTGGCGTTCTATCGGAGGTTCTGACTTGGTTTTATCCGAAGTGGCGAGAGGATTATCATTGCCGATATCAAAGCCGAAGCCAGCACCCAAAACAGTTTAGGCCCAGCCAGTCAAAGGTACGAATTACTGATACGTAAAAGCGTCCATTGGTTACAACTTATGGGATAGATAAACTAGTGCCCTTCTGCTCCAACTGATAGGCACAACAGGGGATGCGAGCTCGCAAAGGGAAAGGCAGTAGCTGTTGTCACGAATCATCTAAACAGGTCGATCAAACATATATCTTGAGTTGCTGGCGCTGAAACCGATGGTTATATACAAAACACACATCTATCCTCCCGCTCAGCTGCATGTCTATTACACCAACCCTGTGAAAGGAAATCTCTATAGCTACTGCAAAAGGCGTGTATCCTCATCCAGCACGCCAAAAACGCTTCCGATTTCCTTGCCTACCATCCTCAACTCATCCGCCACCTGACCCGTGACAAGAGCATACGCATAGAGCAGAGCATAATCCCTCTCCTCGACCAACACTTCAGCCGGATCATCACTATCCTCGCTGTCGTGGCTCGACGGTCTTGACGAATGCTCCTTTCTGAACTGAAAGATCTTGCTGAGAAGGTTCTCGCGTGCTGAGACGATGCTGGGAGTTGCGTCGGCAAAGGGGTATTCCAGCATTGTTGAGCTAGCCACAACTTGGAAGGCTTGACATATGTGGTCGCACAGTATCGCACGCTCCCGAGCGGTGTACTGCAACAACGCGCGTTCTCCCTCCGTGATATGCCCCTTACGGCACGCCACAAGGCTCATGCCGTAAAAGCCATCCAGAATTCGATCCGTTCCTCGCAAAACACGCCCGTAAACATCCACTGGAAAGGGCCCTCGCAGCTCAAACTCGGATGCTGCAGCCTGTCTCAGATTCTCCAGTTCAGCGGCATATCTCTGAAGAGCAGCCTGTTCGCCAGACTTGAGGTAGCTCTGAGATCCTTCACTGCGGTATAGCACTGCGAGGGGACCACGTTTCCAGATTAGACCCATCTGAAGGTGCAGCACTGAAAGACTTTCTTTGAACTTTTGACGAGCCGATATGGGCCAGATGAGTCGACAGACGACAAGACCCCAGATGATACCGGCTGTAACGGCGATGGCTCGATGTTGCGCAATGTCGACGATATCCGGCTGTTCAAATTCTTCATCGGTAGTGCTGTCTTTGCCATTTGCCTTTCTTTGCATGCTATACGCATACAGTGTCGACACGTTATACGCCAACAAGCTGATTCGTCCCAAGGCAGCCTTTCCATGCTGGATGATGATGTAAAAGTTGATGAAACTCGCGAGCCAGCCAAGAAGGATCAAGGCAAATGCATACCCATGGCTAACTTTCCAATTGATGACAGATGCAAGGGCGCCAAAGAGAGTGCCGATGAAACGTGCCCAGCCTACGGTGTTGGAGGCGCCAACAGTCATGGAACAGACAATCATGAACGACAGCAAGCCCCATTCGCCGCGCCATTGGTTATATACCTCTCGAGTCTGTGGGAGGAAGGCAAGCATAGCCCACATCGCAGCACCGATGCCGACTTTGAGTCCAAATTGAACTGCTAACGTTAGTCAAGTTCCATACGCACCAATTTTCTCACTTACTCTCGTCTCTGGCCATCTTCTTAAACAAGGCCGAGAGATTCCGCCAGAACCAAGCCAGTACCTTGTTCACATCAGGCGCATTGTACCATGTCCCAACATCAACCCTCGTAGGGAGTGCTCTGGGTTCCTCCGGGGAGCTGAGAGATCTCGATCTTGTCCGTATCAAGGTATCCGCCTCTGCCGAGTCAAACATTCTGATAGCATTATTGTGGTCTGCTGTATTCCGGTCTTGCCAGAAGAGAACCCATCGCCAACTTCGATTCTTGTGCAAGATGACATACTCCAGGTCATCCAAGACGTCTAGGTACTGGAGAACTTCTTCTCCAAATGACTGCAAGCTGAAAGTGAAGTGGCCGCATGCTGCAGCGACTTCTTCCAAGTTCGCCCTCGTTGTTGTGGGGGATGAAGCCATCTGTTCGATGCGGTCGTACAGTCCCTGTAACGCATCCGCTCGGGTCGTGTTGAAAGTGTCCAGCGAATCCATCAGATTTCGTCGTAAATCTTCGTCAATATTGATCTCATAGCTTGGTGGTCTCCCAAATTGCGGCTCATGGAGGATCCTACAGAGATTCTGTCGCAACGAAGTCATAGACATGCTGATTGAGCTATTGAATAGCTCAAACAAGTCGCGAGCGTGGTTCACAGGTGGCTGCCCTGGTTCACCCGGGCTTGCTGGCTTTGGATGCTTCAACTGCTCAAGCTGAGTGTTGGTAGCATTCCTCAGTCCACCAAGGGATTGCGCCAAGTTTTCCATTGACCTTGCAACGGATTTCTCATGATCATAGATCTCTTCATGACCAAGGAAGTAATGCTCGAACTTGGCTTCTCTCATATCCTTCATCATCTGAGTGTACGACTTGGAATAGTGTGAAGTAGCTGCTGCAAACCCATCGGACACAAGTCCAGCCTCAGAGCCACTCAGAAAGCTTCCGGTGATCATGTATAGCATATCTCCAAGCGGAACCGAAACTCGGTTCATGGTCTGACGAAGTGATTGCCGAGCAGAACTCCGCCATAACAATAGGTTCACCGCAGCCGTAGTAGTGATTCCCATGACGAGCATCTTAAAGACCTGTAATATCTTTTCATTGGAAAAGACATTAGACATGACGTGGTTCTCTCTAGTAACGACGCCGATAATAGCGAGCGAAGCGAGAGTGCTGCCAACGTTGACAAGGGGATTTTGCATCCTCTGCTTGGCCCAGCCCATGAACCCAAATCCGCCACCAATAAAGATGACAACAACTAGGATGTGCGATACGGTTACTAGGTGCATAGTAGAGCCAAAAAAGACCGAAGTAGCCATTGACAGAATCGAGATTAGCTCGCCGTAAGCAACAGCCACGATCGCGATGAGAATAGCCTCGATCATGGACCCGACGGACCGGGCGGGATGGAAATAGACGGTAATAGTTGCCACAACATGTTTTCCATCAGGCTTGCCCAGAAAATTCGACAAGAAAGGAACAAAAGTCGCGAGACTAGCGATGGTGTAGGCGATGGTGCATTTAAAGACTCCGCGAGCTTGAGGCGTATCGAGCCAAAGCCGAGATCGGGCAGCCGAGTCCAAGAGGGCATTCCTCACAGTGTCGATGAACGGAGCCATCGTCTGCAAGAATAGTCTCTCTCTCTTCAAGGCATGAAAAGTCTCATTGTCGTCGTTGTCGTTGCTGACATTATGTCATGATGCAAGAGCCTGATGACGAACTGCAGCTAAAATTCCGTTGGTTCCGGGGAACGCGGCTCGTCAGGTGATTCGTCGCTGAATCAGCCACAGTGACCCCAGCCTCCTGAATTAACCACCTGATTTTTACATCACAAGAGGAGATAATTTGTCTTTTCAGGTATGCCCGCGCACAACGACTTTAGGCACGGACGTAGCAGAGGAGATGTTAGGCGATGTCCAGTCTCTTGACCAATGCACAGACTGGCCCGGAATAAGCAGCACCAAGCCCTGACCACGATGTCGAAAATTGTCAGCACTCAAATACAACTAAGCATCAGAGCTTGCGAAGAACATCGTGCAAGGTAAAGGGTGAAACGGTTTCTATTGGTGGCGTTGAGTCAGGGCCCATGTTGCCGGTGACACAACTCTGCAAACTCTAGCGGCCAACGAATATACTCCTCGTAGCCAGACGGCAGCTTTTTGGAAATCTCCTTTGTCCAAGACGAAATAATGGCCCTCCTGAAAGGAAACGAGTCAATTATGGGCTTCAGAGCGATGGCTGCAAGGATGTACTCGATGACAAAGAAGTGAGCCATGATGATTTGGGCCGCATAGTTCAACCGGTCAGTGAAGTGGTTAAACTCGACCTCGCTTGTTTCGCCAAAAAGCGTGTAAGCCAAGCAGATTTCTGTGAAGCCTATGTGCACTGTTAGCAGGTGATTTCGGTGTTGGGGTTGGACGAGATATACCTTCGACAGGTGACGTTTTTGACAACCTCAGGATCCTGTCAAGAACACTCAGATATCGGACTTCCAATACGCTGTGGCATATTGGCCGTAGATTGTTGACTGACATGAGAGCGGCGTCCAACACGTCACCAATCAGTGCATCAACAGGGTCTTGTCGTTGAAGAGAAAGGACTCTCTCGGTATGACTCTCTGCTGTGAAGCCAGAAAAGAGGGATTCCTCCAATACTGGTATCACAGTATGAGAAACCACCGTGCAGCCACGAAGCATGATCATGAACTCAAGCATACCCTCAGGCATGTACGAAGACTGAAAGGTAAGAGCCATGATAGTGGCGTATCGGGCATCGGCTTCAGCTTTTGACACACATGGTTTGCTCAAACGCTGGTTAAACAGCCTGATGGCATGGACACGATGTGTCAGTGCTTGAGAAGAGAACTCTGTTGTATCGCATAGGGACAGGTGAGAAGCTGCCAATCCAAGCATTGCATGCATCAAGAAATCGAACTAAGAAATGTCAGCTCGAGCCTCTCTTCCAGATAGTCCAACAGACGTTGTGCGAAATAGTAGCAACCTGCTTCCAAACTTCATCTCCTTTAATAGGTAACGGCGGGTAAGCATGAGACAGAAAATGATGAAAGAAGCGCAAGTCCTCCATGCTGAATTGAGTCGGCGTTGACTGAAGAGTCTTGGAGGGAATCATGCTCGAGTATTCGCATGTTATGCCCAGTCGTTTACAGTTGTCGCATTCTGGAAACGTCTCTGGGCATTTCACTCTTCGTCGTTTGCAGTTGAGGCATCCCTTTCTCGATTTCGTGTGGCCTTTTCGGGGGATAGCGCGTCCTCGGGTTCGAGTCCGAGGATTATTGGCTGCCAGAGCATTCTCCAAAGATGAATCTGCTGGCGATGGAGGCAGCAGACTGATCTTTGCGAGTTCCATGGTTGCTGCTTGGAGTAACTAATCGGTAGCAGGGTGAAATCTTTAATCACGACGTGATGTTGGCCTCAGGAAATCGCGTAAGCCCACACGTCACGGTGGCTGTAAGACCGGACTAATCCTTCCCCGCTCGACGCCTCGCAGAGAATGGCTGGCGCTAATGATAGGGACTTGACCATTTTCACCTTGCAAAATCTGCCTTATGCCAATAATTGTCTTGTTCTCGTATCTGTCCTGGCCGGCGGTATGGCTTCAAATAGACCATAAAGCATGAGATGTATCGTCGCGTGCCTTTCTCAATCAATTGCTGACACTCAGCATGCAAGGAACTCGTCCAATAAAAGAAGAAGAAAAACTTGCCCCGAGACCGAAGACAACATTGTCACTGGGTTTCTTACTCGTCACGTGGCGTGACGGTCGTCCGATGAACATGCCAACCTGAAGACTCAACATGAAGCTATTCAGAAGATGACGACAGGATCACTCTTGGCATTTAGCCCGATGAGACCCGTTACACACCCACCGCACGTGACTGTAACCCCCACCCCATCACGCATCACCACTCCAACTTGCAGCTTGAGCCTCACATGCACATGGGTGAATGGCATCAACCACGTGAATATTGACACTATTTCCACTGACCCCATCCATGACCGACTCAAGCCGCCTCCCTTCGCCCCCGTGATGAGTCTCCCTTCGCCCAATGGTTTGATCCATCGGCAGGTCTCCCGGTCCGACCCACCAAAGTGGACTATGCTCTCCGGCCCAGACCGATCACGGTCGCTGGCAAATTTTATCGGCTCTCAGAATAGCTTCCCAATGCGGCAATGGCGACATATGGGTCCAGAAATAGATGACTAGGTCTTGGCCTTGTAAGCTTAAATTTTTACTCTTGTTCTCAAAACAGCTTCCGAATGAGTTAGTCAAGACCCAGAGTTGGAGTTTTGAAGACGTAAACGTGTGGATTCTGGGTGTCAATAGTGTTGACGATGTCGGATCTGGTGTTGTATAAATATGGCGGTGATGAGGCTCTTGTATTGCAGAATCAGGGCAGGAATTTCCAGAGAAGACGACAAGCTTTGAGACTGCAACTCTCGCCATGAAGGACCATCAGATGGCTTCCGTTGTCGAATCCACACTCCCTGAAAAGGGCCCAGTCGTCGATGTGGAGAGTGCACCGAGCTCTGCTCCTCCATCTATCCCTGATGATGCTGGTCAAGACTCGGATGATTCCTTGGACTCTTTGGGGAAAGATACTGAGGGAGACCTCCGTGCCTGGGCATGCGTGCTTGGATCCCTGCTGTTCCTGATCCCTTCATTCGGTACGTGCATCCAGATTCCCTCTCATTGCCTGGCAACTAACACCCAACGACAGGTTTCATGGCTTCTATCGGAACAGTTCAGTCCTACCTCAGCCTCAACCAACTAAGCGACTACTCGGTCAGCCAAGTCGGATGGATCAGCGGAGTCTACCTCTTCCTTTCTCTCATCTTCAACTTCCAGATCGGATCTATCCTGGATCGATACGGACCTCGGGTTCTTAGTCCCGTCGGAGGCGTGTTTTCTACGGCTACCTTCCTCCTGCTGGCCGAGTGCAAGACCTATTGGCAGTTTATGCTGTGTTTTGGTGTCTTTGGCAGCATCGGTACAGGAATCGACTGTACCACGGCTATTGGTGTGGTCGGAAAGCTTTTTGTTCGTCGTCGTGGCTTGGCCATCGGCACGGCGGTTCTAGGAACATCCCTCGGGTCCATCATCTTTCCCCTCCTCCTACGATCCACGTTCCAATCGCTCGGATGGGCGTGGTCGATGAGAATCGTGGCCCTAATCGTGGGCATCGTCTCAGCGCTGGGAGTCATTTGCTTCCTCCCCTTCGACCGACTTGTTGCCGCCAACGCAACCTCAACCAAGGTCAAGGCGCAAGGGTTCTCACTTGATCTTTCAGCGTGGAGGAACCCGACCTTTGTATTTGTGTCATGCGGCGTGTTCCTGATCGAGTTTGTTGTTTTCGGCATCGGTGGACTCCTACCAACCATCTCGGTCGGCGCCGGCTTCACGGCCGAAGATGGATATACTCTTCTTTCCATTCTAGGTGCTTGCTCTTGTGTTGGCCGTTTCAGCATGGGCTTCATCGGCGACAGATTTGGAGCTCTCAACTCGATGGTCGCGGTCTTGATCCTCACTATTGTCTTCATGGCTACCATTTTCATTCCCTTCAGTACCACGTCAGCTCCTTTGCTGTATACTTTCTCTGCACTTTGGGGATATTGCTCGGGGTCTTTTTACGCTCTCTCGCCCGGTAAGTCTACCTGGACACCTGCTTAAAGCCAGCTAACATGGATCAGTCTGCACGGGTAAAACATGCGAGCCCAAAGACTATGCGAGATACTATGGTGTGTATTAGAGCCATTCGATTCTTTGCTTCAGTGCTAATACGCTATTAGGATCTACCAACTTTTCGGTTGGCATCGCACTGCTGCTGGCCAATCCTCTCAGTGGCATTATGTTGGAGAAGCTGGGCGCTCAGCCATTGGCATGCTTTTATCTTGCCATTGTCTTTGTCGCGGGCGTCTCTTTCACTGTGGCCCGAAGTCTGCTGATTGGAAATTTCACTACCTTCAAAACGAAGATGTAGATTGCATTAGATACGGCGTTGGTTGCTTTGGGTTGAGCATTGTTGACAGTTAAGCATCACATGGAGCAAAAGTCATTGGGTTAAAAGGCGGCATATAAAAAAAGATTAAAATTAGATGTGAGAAGGAGATAATGTCTTAATTAGGAGCCGAAAAAAGATCGGGGTTTGCATTGGCACGAGGAAAGTCAGAGTATGAATGCGTGATGGGACGCTATCCGTGGTGTCGCAACGCTCCTCTCTGCGAAATATTTCCAGTGTTTTTTTTTCATGGCTTCACTTGTGTTTCCAGATGGAATAAACTGTAACCCTAGACGATGCTGATGACCCGACGGAGCAATTCATTCCTGACATCGGTGTCAGAAGGTGAATCAAGGCCTGCTGGTCCATGACTCTTGATCTCACACCGATCTCCGAGAGTGAGTACTTAGCGGATGTACCAGCCAAAGTGACAGTGCATAGACTAGTTACCCGAGGAGGAGGATCGCATCCTTAAAGGTTGGGTCGAAAACTTCTGGAATGTTTCTAGAAAGGCACAAGCGAAGGATGGGCAAGCCTCACTCCGAGAGTCAAAGGCGGCATCGGAGGTCCGGCTCGTCGCCTTGATCCGTCCGACAGCCCGGGGCCGGTCAAACCTCAATATTGATCGACACGGCTCAACGAGGAAAAGGTGTGCCGAGATGTGCAAGGGATGACCCGAATTGAAGACGCGGCGCTTATGTTGATCTCAAGCACAAGTAAGCAATCCTAACTGTCCTCTGTACACTCAAATCACAAAATTCACATTGAATCGCGTACATCTTCTTACCATCGGCGAAACATGTCACGACAGACCGACATTCCCCAGAATCGGACGCGCGGACCAGAGAAACCCCCGGAGTCGGGCAAACTCCTCACAGCGCCCGTGGGGCACCATGGCCTGATGGATTCTCAGCTCGGTACATCTCTCCAGTGAGATTGTCGCGTTTTATCTAATCCATCTCATCAAATTTCAGGGTCGCTGGTTCTCATAGGTCGGCTCGTCTAAACGCGCGGGACACATTTCCGCGCTCTGGGCACGAAACACTGTGAAGGATCGTGGGCGGACCCGCGGGAATTCCGCCCTGCAGGACCTTGATGGGGTCTCAGGCTTTCAGCTGGGCGTTTTATGTTGGGAGACATAAAATATCACGCGAAGTGTTTCTGCTTGAAGCCACTTGGTAGTTGCAAAGGCGGAAAGTAAGAGACTTGTAGAGATGGCAGAACAATCACCTCGCGTAGCCGTTATCGGCCTTGGTGAGTGCTTCCCGCGCGGGTTGAGGTTGTATGGAGCTGTACTGACGATGGGCAGGCGTTCTTGGCCTCGTGGCCGTCAAAAACTTGACCGAAGAGGGCTTTGATGTGACGGGCTTTGACCGCAACAGCTACGTCGGAGGGTTATGGCATTACACAGACGAGGACAAGACTTCTGTTCTCCCCAGTAAGATGAATGCACCTCACAGCATACAGCTCTAACATTCAGCAGCTACCATCATCAACATCTCCAAAGAAAGGGTAACCCGTTTGACTCCAAACCGTCACAAGTCGGCATACTCACTCTAAATAGGGCTGCTTCACAGACTTTCCCTTTCCCGACGACACACCCAGTCATTGCACAGCTGGACATGTGCAAAAGTACCTCGAGGATTATGTAGAACACTTCAACCTGACTTCCAGGCTGCGCCTGAGCACAATAGTCAACGGCGTGCATCGCGACGACGAGCACGATCGCTGGGTAGTTGACGTCGAAGGGTCGGGCCCGGAGTACTTTGACAAAGTCATCATCGCTTCTGGGATCAATTCTCGTCCTCATGTTCCCAAGCTAGAGGGCCTAAAACAATTCGAGGGTGAGGTCTTGCACTCGCGTGCATTCAAGAGGTACGTTTTTTACCTGTTGAAACATCATGATCTTTTCTCACTCACTTGTTTTCAGGCCTGAGCTCTTCAAAGGCAGAAAGGTGGTTGTCGTCGGCATGGGCAACACGGGCGCCGATACCGCAGCAGCTCTCTGTGGCCACGCCGACAAGGTCTGGGTGTCTCACAACCATGGAGCCTTGGTGGTGAGTATCCCAACATCTCCCGTCCATCGCGACAATACTGACCAAACTCGCAGATGCCACGCGTGGTAAATGGAGCACCTTTTGACCACACCCTCACAGCTCGCAAGGCTGCATTTGCCGGCTTCCTCGAGCTCAACTTCCCGCGCTTCTTTGAGTGGATGTTCAACACCATGTGCAAGAAGATGCAGGACAAGGCCTTCAAGATCCGTCCGGAGTGGAAGCTTAACCCCGCGCCTCCGATCAAGCACGCCGTGCCAATCATCTCGGACAATCTGGTGGATCTACTCGAGTCTGGAGACATCATCTCTGTCAGCGGTCTGAAGCGCGTCGTAGGACCAAAAGAGGTTGAGCTTGATGACGGCACGCACCTTGATGCTGATACCATCATTTGGTGCACAGGATACAAGACCGAGTTCAATCTGCTCGATCCCAGTGTTGATCCCACGCGCAACACCACACCTAAGTGGGCGGCAAGCATCGGATCGCGTGGGAAGCCTCTGGCCCGTCTCTACCAGAACGTCTTCTCACTTGATTATCCCCAGTCGCTCGCTTTCATGGGCACCGTAGCTTTCGCGACGGGCGCATTCCCGCTGTACGACCTCTGCTCCATGGCCGTCGCGCAAGTCTGGAAGGGCACCTCTCCCCTCCCATCCATCAAGGAGATGAACCGAGCCGTCGATGTTCAGCACGACTTCATCTGCAGCATCGCCAAAGACGGAAGCGCAGTCCCGGGATGGGTGCGTCAGCACGAATGGATCGCGTGGGCCAACAAGGCGGCGGGCACGCAAGTCAACGAGCACCTCGGATGGGGATTGACAGGATGGAAGTTTTGGTTCCAGGACCGAGCGTTTTACAAGATGCTGATGGATGGCATCTACACTCCGTTCCTGTGGCGCGTGTTTGATGGGAAACGCAAGAAGTGGGATGGTGCAAGGGCAGAGATTGAGAAGGTGAACGCGTACGTAGAGGCGGCCAAGAAGAAGAATCAGTAGGGAATTGTTGTTGGCATTGATGGTACGTAATTAATGAAAAGAGGGAAGCTTTATGGAATCATTTCGGATGCTTTAGGGTGGATGTCGCGACGCCGCAGATATCTCCCGAGTCCAAGATCCAGGCCGCGATAACCCAATCTTTAATCGGGGCCTTTAATCGCGAATGAGCCACTCACGATGTACCATCACCACTCCACCAAGAGACTAGAGTGGATTACGCTCCGATGCTTCCATCGGAGGCTTTGCCGCAGAGGGCACGTTACGAAACCCTCCCCATGGATGTCATGTCATGGAATCCTTCGATCTAGTCAATTTGTCAGATTGATCGTCTTGTTGCTCCGTCTTGGCAGAGTATCCCTCTGCTGCCCCGGGTGAGAGAGCGATAATTACTCAGCCAAAGCGAAAATTAAGCCGTCCATGCCAGATCCTCCATCTCGAAGGATGTACGAGATGGAATATCCGTAGGAGTACGGAGTTACGGTGATGGAAGATGCGAGTATATAAACTCAAGTACAGATCAATTAGAATGGCTCAATTCATCAATCCATCGATTAAGAAACTCACGACTCTACAAACTCATCTCATTATCACTACCGATCAATCATTACATCATGTCTCACCTCGAGTATTCGGCTTATGAGGGCGCCGGCGAGTGGGCCCGCGACACTCTGGGCTACAGCCAGACTGTTCGAGTGGGTGATAGAATCGAAGCCAGCGGCCAGGGTAAGTCTTTAATGGTGTCCAAGCTCAATTAGACGCTAACACGCTCATTACAGGCGGCTGGAGCTTCAAAAACGGCGACCTCAACTTTCCCGAGTCCGTCTTGGAGCAAATTGACCAAGCGTTTGTCAACGTCGACACGGCGCTCAAGGCCGCTGGAGGAAAGGGCTGGGATCAGGTCTTCCGAGTCAACTCGTACCATCTCGCGATCACGCCCGAGGTCACAGCCAGGATGGGCCAGAACTTCAAGAAGTGGATGCCCAACCACAAGCCCATTTGGACCGAAATTGGTGTCAAGGAGCTGGGCGCGCCCGGAATGGCGGTTGAGATTGAGGTTTCGGCGCATGATCCCAAGGCGTAAGGTTGAAGGGAGGTGATGCGGTATTTGCATCTGAATAAATCACGCCTGTAATGAATTTATCACGTGGCACATTGAACAATCGCGTTTCAACAAGAAAGCAAGGTTATCGTGGTTTGTAAATGGTTGAAGGTTGGAATTTAACCTGGGTCCTTCATGTTCGGAGTAGGCCCACCTCTCTTGGTGTTGAAACCCATAGAGTTGAGTTCAACGTTGACCATACTAATTTTGAAACCCAACATGACTAATTGAGCTGAAACACAATTGAATACCTTTCATTTAACGACAATGGGCTACCAGAATCAAGAGAAACGTCGCAAAAGCCGCAATCTTCCAGCTCGACGTGTGGCTCTAGGGTAGCACCCTACCAGCCCTGTGATCCACATTTCGCTGACTAACCCCCCTCCATTCGCCCCCCACCACTTCCGTCTAGCGCGCTTTTCTCCGATGATCGCGAGCCTCGTTTTTTCTTCTTCGCGACCAAGGCCGAACGAAATTGTTTCATCAATCAACAACGCCCTCGAAACACCGCAGTCATGGTGCGCAACAAGCCGAACAAGAAGAAGGGAGGACCGCCAAATAGGAATAACAGATCCTATCGCCCGTCTCCTCCCCTTCCCCCTCCCCCGCATGATCGCGGTCGCATCGAGTCCGACACTTGGCGACCCGACCGCAGACAACACGACCTGCCTCCTCGTCCCCCGCCGCGCGGTGATTTCCGATCAGGCGGTGGTGATTCATATAGACCGCGAATGCCTCAAAGTGACTTCACTTTCCGTGTTGACAAGCCCGCTGGAATCCAGGATTACCCTTCCAACAACTATCGTGGTTCATACGATCGCCCGCGACGAGCCCCAGGTCGTGGACGAGGTGGCCGACGATGGCAGCCACCACCTCATCCTTCCGAGCGAGCCATCGTTTCTAGCGCGACAGCAAACCTTCCGGAAGAGCGCCTAGGAGAAGAGGGTGCTGCCAAGTTCCGACCCATCGATGAGCTTTCGGACGATGATGAGCTCGAGATGGACATTTCCGACTCCGAGGAGACCGAGGGCCCGTCCAAGAAGCGCGCCAAAACCGGCGGCGACTCTGCATCTGGTGATGCCGCGCCTAAGTGGTCCAATCCCGATCCATACACAGCACTACCGTGCCCCGATGAGAGCACGCGGAAGAAGCGAGATATGGTGAAGCTGATCCGAAAGGCCCGAGTTGAAGATGAGACTGCTGCCAAACTTGCCGCCTCAACCGAAGCTGAAGACTTTATCTCGTTTGATCTCACTGAGGATGAGGCCAGTGAGGACGAAGTGGTAGAAGTCCCCCCTCCCCCACGTGAAGCGCCGCCGCCACCACCGCCGACGAATGCCCCCTCTGGGCCGAAGGCTTCGACTGGACCTCTCAACACGGTAAAGGAGCCTCTGCCAGCTGGACCCAAGCACCTACCTCTTCCTCCACGAGACACTGGTGGCCCTCTCGGCTCTCGCAAGCGAACAGCAAACGACGAGATCAAGCCTCCCGACTATGGCCAACTCAAAAAGATCAGCACGAAACCTGCTAAGGGCATGCTGCTGTCGAACTGGCAGCCCAAGTCGAGCGAGGATCCCTGCCCTTGGGCCACAGTTGATCATTCTGCTACAACAGACATGGCGTTTCGGTAAGTTTGCACTACCCCAACATATCGCGTGTTGCTTGCCGCGATTGGCCCCAGCGACACGTCGACAGTCACCACTTGAGTCAAGCTGACGCATTCTAGGCTACACAAGGAGATCATTGACTTTTACGAATACGTGAGACCCCGCGATTTCGAGCAGCGCATCCGCGACAACCTTGTCGAGAACCTGCGAAAAGCGATGCGACGCGACGGTAGAAACTTTGCAAGCGCGACAGTCCATCCCTTTGGATCTTACATGTCCGGCCTCTACCTCCCCACTGCCGACATGGACCTGGTTGTTTGCTCAGCAAGTTACATGCGAGGTGGCCCGCCGACTTATCTCGCAGCCAAGAGCTGGCTGTACAAGTTCTCCAAGTTCCTCACTAGTCAACGCGTTGCGGATCCTGATTCAATCGAGGTCATTGCGCATGCCCGGGTTCCCCTGGTTAAGTACGTTGACAAGCAAACTGGCCTGAAAGTGGACATTTCGTTTGAGAACCTGGGTGGTGTTCAGGCCGTCGATACATTCCTCCGGTGGAAGGAGCTCTATCCTGCCATGCCCATTCTCGTGACTGTGATCAAGCACTTCCTTCTCATGCGTGGTCTCAACGAGCCTGTTAATGGGGGTATTGGTGGTTTCTCGGTTATCTGCCTGGTGGTCAGCATGCTGCAACTCAACCCACAGGTTCAAAGCCGCAGTCTTGTCCCTGAGCACAACCTTGGCGAGATGCTTCTCGAGTTCTTGGAACTGTACGGTCGCGATTTCCGCTACGAGACCAACGCCATCTCTCTCACCCGACCTGTTGGGTACATTCGAAAGGTGTGTTTCATTGCATCTATTCCCTCCACTTTGCTGACCATCTCCCAGAACGACGTGTCGACTTTCAGCTACAAGAACAAGGATCGCCTGTCCATCATCGACCCCAATAACCCTGGCAACGATATTTCGGGCGGATCATCAAACACCCCGGCCATCCTGTCCCGTTTCCATGACGCGTTTAACACGTTGCGTGATAGGATGACGGCTCTCACCCGGAACCCGAATCGAGGAAACATCCTGGAAGGGATCCTAGAGGGCGATTACTCGTCCTTCCAGATGCAGCGAGACTTTCTCCGACACTGTCATGAACAGTACATCGGACCTTGTTCTTCTTGATTCACCTTTTGCTGATGCCTACACCTCATTATACCCATCGGTTATACATGCATGATTTTGATGTCGGAGTTGCGGATATGAAAATGGATGTTTAGACGGGAGGCATTCACGACGACCCGATGGCACCAAAGACGCGGTCTTGCTTTTGCATTGTTTTGATTTCACACGCAATCTGTAAATTAACGCCGTCATGACCTGGAGGCTGGTTCGAGTTTGGCGCAATTGTCTCACAGCTTTCTATGCTGTCTCTCCGCATGCATCGGCTTCCCTCGGATGACGGCCTAGTGGCCGACAATGACACAAATTATTCTTGTTTGGGCTACTGACCTTTGCTTGCAGTGACGATGAGTCGCGACGTCGATGTGATGGCAGCTCCTGTTACTGTTGCACAGGTTGCCTTGCTGACAAGTTCCCAGAACCTTAGCTTACCTTGCGTCGCAAGATTCGCATTCAACACCTGTTTGCCGGCCTGTGGCTGATGAACAACTCGTTGTCTTTGGACGACACCTTTTCTCACTGCTTGCTCTGCTTTACGCTGGGTGGCGGAGAGGAATCCTATCCTGGCGGTGAAGGAATTGGATGGTGATGGTAACACGCCAGTATCACCAACTCTTTCGGGGAATGCCTAGAACAACCGCTACATGCCGAAGACAACTGTTCATCATCATGTGCAACGAATCGGCGATCAGAATGCGAACCTCAGTTCATTGCTGACAACCAACAAGGAAGCGTAACGTTGCACCGTCCCTGTCGGGCATTGATTGTCATGCCCGCGTCGGATATCGGGAGAATGGTAAACCGAATGGCCGGGGACATTATTGCCGGGGAAAAGGTGGGAAGCACGCAGTTGAAGCAAGCTTGATGCTAAGGTTACTTGAACATCCCTGTTCCCCTGACAAGCAAAACCAGGGGGTGGTTTTCTTTATTCCTTCAATTGAAGATCTATGCACGACCGGGGTTGAGAGTCGGCCCTACTGAAAAGCAGCCACAGGGGAGGCGTCCTGCAATCAGGCGAGATTGGTGACGACACGTGAGAGTGAAAGATGCTGTACAAGTGAACTGATTTGAGGCTTGTGACGATCCGGGGATACTCGGACCGTTAACAGTCAACGGTGAAGGATTTCTTTCCCGGTTCCCTGTCCCTTATCCGCCGCAACCTCATGGCAGAGCGGAAATGGGTCTTCCTCCCCCCCTGAGCCGATATACCTCGGCGAGTGCCGCCCATCATGCAACAAGGATCGGTATCCTGCTGACGTCGATCTTGCGGGGAAAAGAACTTTTAAACCGTGGAGTGATGCTTGAAAGGGGGGGGGCTTTGGGTGCCGGTTGCCGGACAGGAATATGGCCAAGGATGCTATTCCCATGCCAAGGTCCACTCACACATGACACAGAACAATTCTGCCTATTTTCGAAGACCCCCCTTGCGTGTTACTGCGTGTGACCTACTACACGACAGTCTAGGCTGTGAATCATTCTGGCGAGAACATGCGCTTTCCTCAGAAACACCTCGTGGAACTTGACAATATGCTGATCCTGTTACCATACAAGCAGGTAACCAAACCTCCTCCATCCTCAATGCTACACAAAGCCACCACTGATTCGGCCCGTGCAACGGTCGGTTCGTCTCTTTCCCCTCTTGGGGCATCTTCTGACTCAACATACGGTACATGGCCTGAATCACCCTTGAACAAACATATGAATGCAGGGGTTGTCCCGCTCTTCTTTTAAGCAGCGACAGCGCCCGGAAAAAAACATGGGGTCACCACATGCGTCAACTTTGTTGAGGCAGATACTTGACCCCTTACGCCACATAAACGCCATGTATCAGGCTTCAAATGTTTACTTCATTTGCGGCTTCGCCGCCATAGGTACGCCTCATGAGAAGCCTTCTGCAAGGCTTGCTTAGCCTTCTATTGGCAGCTTTTGACTCTAAAGTTAGGCGGCGGACTGTTCGGTTTTGACATTTCGTCCATGTCGGGTGTTCTTGGTACCGAGGCTTATAAACAGTACTTTGACAACCCCAAGTCGTATCGTCAGGGCGCCATTACGGCTTCCATGCCGGCTGGATCCCTCGTTGGGTCGTTGTTTTCGTCGTTTCTTGCTGATCGGTACTCGAGAAGGGTTGCTCTTCAGATCAGTTGTATTCTATGGATCATTGGTAGTATTCTGCAGTGTGCTTCGCAGAATATTGGCATGCTGTGTACGGGACGTGTTATTGCTGGGTTTTGCGTTGGTATTGCTAGTGCTGTTGTTCCCGTCTATCAGGTTCGTTGGGGGTTTTCTATAATGTTGTTTCAACTACTGACAGGTATAGGCCGAGATCGCCCCTAAGGAGATTCGAGGACGTGTTGTCAGGTGTGTACCCCTTTCATACACTCAAGCCATCCTAACAGTATAGTTTGCAACAATGGGCTATCACTTGGGGTATCCTCATCCAATACTTCATCCAATACGGCGCCGCAGCTGGCATAGACGGCGGCCCCGACGACAAGAACCAGTCAACAGCAGCCTTCCGAATCCCCTGGGGAGTTCAGATGGTCCCAGCCTGGATCCTCCTGGTCGGTTTATTCTTCTTCCCATCCAGTCCTCGATGGCTCGCCTCGCAAGACAGGTGGGAGGAAGCGCTCCAGACGCTGGCTAACCTCCACGGAAAAGGCGACAAGACGCATCCGACTGTCCTGGCCCAGTACCGTGAAATTGAGGATTCTCTGCGGTTTGACCGTGAGGAGGCTGCTAATAGCTACAAGAATTTGGTCACGAGAAGGATGCTCAAGCGTGTGATTCTGGGCATGAGTATTCAGGCTTGGAGTCAGCTGTGTGGCATGAACATTATGATGTGTATGTGGGAGCAACTGCTGATTTTTGGAGTACTTACTGACTGAATATAGACTACATCGTCTACATTATGGAGGGCGCTAACATTGCCTCTCCTCTGTTGACGGCGTCGATTCAGTACATTATCAACGTGCTGTTGACCCTGCCTGCCATCTTGTACCTGGACAAGTTTGGTCGTCGCCCAGCCCTGGTCATTGGTTCATTCCTCATGATGACCTGGCTGTTCATCACAGGCAAGTTACTCGAGCACTGATGGTCAATATTTCAAAGCTAACAGGAAATAGGTGCTCTGCAGCAGCACTATGGACAGCCCCAGGACGATCCCGATTCGGACGTCAGCTGGGTCGTCAAGGACAACCGCCCGGTTTCGTCGGCCATCGTTGCGTGCTCGTACCTCTTTGTTGCTACCTTTGCCACTACCTGGGGTCCGACTTCGTGGACATACCCTGCTGAGATTTATCCGTCTCAGATCCGAGCCAAGGCTGTGTCTATCAGCACGTCGACTAATTGGTTCTGGAACATGGTCCTGGCTTTTGCTGTGCCGCCTCTGCGTAAGTTTCTCCCGCCTATTCAACTCTGAAGACTTTGCTAACAAGTTGTGGATAGTGTGGAACATCAAGTAAGATTCTGTTAAATCTTTTAGCAACATGTCACTGACTAATGAATTTAGCTACAAGATGTACTACATCTTTGGCACTTGTAGGTACTACATCTCTCCCAGTTAACCCCATCTAACATTCCACAGTCAACGCCGCAGCCTTTATCCACATGTTCCTCACAGCGCACGAAACAAAGGGCTTCACCCTCGAAGAAATGGACGACGTCTTCGACTCCGGCCACCCAGCCTGGGTCAAACATCACAAGGTCAGCCGCCTCGAAAACCTCGCCAAGGATATTGAAAAGGGCAAAGTCACCGTTGTGGCTCCTGGAACTGGCGAGGCTGTTGAGGTTGGAAAGGAGGAGAAGAATTGAGAGATTTGAGCGCTGTTGTTGTTTTTTGAGCGTAGCGGTGGTTTGATGAAGCGTTGATGGAGCGTTGATGCTATGATTGATACCTTTACCTTCTTTGAGGTAGAAAAGTTGAAGATATTTTGCAGAGGGGTTTTACTCTGGTCGCACATATCCTTTTTATGATATCCATTCTTTTATGCGACAATAATAATGAGCTCGACATATCAACTCTTATTTTCTGTGTTTATGAGAGGAACTCAAGAAGTGCTCTAACAATACTTACGGCCTAGCAATATTCAGATCACACCAGCGTCAGCCTCGTATTAAAATCTCCAACGTGATAGGGCAGATAATTCAGCTCTCAGGGGTTGTGCTACTAGTTCCAGAACTATTGCTTTTGCTTGACCACACTAGGACTAGGTGGCGTCAAAGCTCAGGGGCAATATTGATAAATTCAACGCCAACCCCATCTTTTTCTGCTCCTTTCCACTTCTACATCTCCATTCTCTTGGTCTTTTCAATGCCTTCTGCCAAGTCATTCGCCGTTGCGGCCTTGGCTGCCTCGGGGGTCCACGCGGGCGCGTGTAAGCCAGGCTCAAGCTCAACGGCTCTCGCGGCGACAACTACAACAGAACCCATTTCATCAAGTACTACAGCTGAAATATCGACGACAATCACGGAAGCTCCAACTACCACGTCTGCGTCCACGACCGCAACTTCATGCACATCGTACAC
Source organism: Fusarium sp. MBC 438 (assembly GCA_030779245.1). Taxonomy (NCBI): domain Eukaryota; kingdom Fungi; phylum Ascomycota; class Sordariomycetes; order Hypocreales; family Nectriaceae; genus Fusarium; species Fusarium sp. MBC 438. The sequence continues at coordinate 98,340 of JAPFTB010000227.1, read as the reverse complement.
GCTGAAAGACGACACTGGCGACCTCAACTGCGGCATTGTGGGTCGCGATGCAAGAGAACCCCTTCCGTATGGCGACTCTACTTCTCTGGAAGACTGTGCGAAGAGCTGTATCGAGGATCAGGGCTCTGACGAGTCGTGCAAACTCTTCGAGTACACCCCTGACGAGACTGATGGTACAGACGTCTGTAGGCGATACGCGGATTATTTCTTCACCGCGGACGAGGCGGGTTCTAGTCGATATTATGAACCCAGCTGCTTCGAGTGTGTGAGGGGAGAGTCCAACCCTCGAGGTGGGAGAGGTGGAAGTCGAGGAGGAGGACGTCGTCTTCGTCGGAGATAGGGGCGATGGGGATGAGATGAGGTTGCATTGAGTTTAGGAGAATTTCTGCAAGCCGGTTTGTGGCTTGTGTGTGCCTGAGTTTAGTCTTTTCTGTATGCGCCACCACATGTCATGAACAGGAGGAGTTTGACGAGGTATTATCCGCATTGTTCTAGTCCACTTTGAAAAGACATGGCTATTTGGCTGGGTGTTGTATGTAGCCAGTCGGAAGAAACAGCGCGTTCTCTTCATGTTTCAAATCCGGCTTCAGTGCCTTAATTAAACCAACTAAAGGGTGAAGAGAAATCCCAAAAATAGCAGTCAAGGAGGGGAAGAAAGCGGAGAGATGGCGGCTAATGCACCACTCGAATCACATGGCAAGAGAAACCTTGCATGAGCGGCTAGGTACTTAAATGTTTGTTTCAACGCTGTCACGCCGAGAGATGCGGGAAATGAGAGCTGTAGTGGATTTAAGGTTAATGGTGACTGCCGTGGACAAATAAGCTCATCCGAGGCACACTTATTAGCTCGGCGGGGAAATTAATTGTGAATGCCGTGAACACCCTGTCTCGTGTAATACTGTCTATTTCAAGGTTGCCTGTAACCTTAAGATAATCTCCTCTGAGGTCTTGAGTTTGAACCAAGAAAAAAAATGGCTCACCTCGCATAGCTGATACGAGTTCCATCTGCCGGCGGGCCGGCGGCCATACCCGCCACCAAAATCGTCCTCCCGCCAAGACAGAACTCAACCCGCGTGGAGGGTTTTTTTTGAGGTGGAGGTTTACGACGACTCCTACCTTCTGAATTTTATAACCGACGTGTTTCATTCGAGGCAAATCTCGGCTTAAATTGCCAAGGAGAGCTGATTACGTTCTGGGCGTGGGGGGGCAAGCATCACTAACCCACTCGATGACAGCTACGAATTGAGGCGCCGCCTTGTGATCACGGCATGGCTTTGCGTGTTTCAACCGAATGAGTCCATGTGAATACTAAGAAAGATTAGCCTCAAGTGTAATGTTTGTGTTGTTGGCAGCGTGAAGTCTGTCTCGTGTCTGGTGTAAGTGCTTGGCATCCTTAAATGTGAGAACTTGGAGAGAAGGAACAGCTTAACCTCAGACTAGAAAATTAAAAAAGAACCCCCCACGAGAAACAAAACTCAAGAAAAACACCAGAGAAACTACCAGGATGATCACGGTTTATATCCTCCCCGTCTTATCTCTCTCAGACGAGTCCCACGCAAAACGGGCGAGATAAACGGGCCGAGAACCTTGATGGACACGTCTATGCTCCCCCCGTCAGCCCACTTGGCAACTCTTTGCTCTGCCCAATCGTAAATGCGGCATTATTAAACAGGGCTTGGAATTCCGCATAAAACAAAGGTGCGCCATCTAGCCAGCTGCAAAAACCATCCAATAGCTGGTGCATATACAAGGGTAAAGAGTAGGTTTCAGCCACTTTTATATGCATGTCGTGCACTAACGAGACGTCAACCATAGTGACGGATTTTCTTTGGGGTGATACTAGCAAGGAGGAGAAGAAGCTGATTCGCAAGCTTGGTAGGCACCCTGATGGCTTCGAGTGTTTGTTCTCATCTAACAGCTTGTAGATTTCTTTATCCTCGTAAGATTTGATACGACTCTAGCCTGGGTTCCCTGCTAAGATGGAGATTTTGACAGACCTTTTGCTGCTTCAGCTTCTTCTTCAATCACCTTGGTACGTCATTCGTCTCACCATGGACCGCCAGGGATGAGCTAATTCAGTCGAAGACCGACAAGCCTTTGCGAATGCATATGTAAGCGTTATCCCCTGTCTGTGTCTCTTCTGGTACTAATGGTGTAAAATAGGTGGCCGGGTTGAAAGAGGCCCTTGAACTTACTGGAAACCAGTACAATGTCCTCCTCTCGATGGCTTCGGCCGGGTAGGTTCTGGTTACCCCAAGTTGACGAACACCATACTAACTTGTTCTCACTCAGCATGCTGGTCGGCCAAATCCCCAGCAGTCTCATCATCCAAAAGATCCGACCCAGGATATGGCTCTCTGCTATGGTAGTCGTGTGGGCTGGACTCACCATGGCCAGCGCCGCCTGCAAGACATATTCTCAACTCTGTGCTGTCCGGTTTTTGATGGGGTTGGCCGAAGCAAGCACATACGCTGGCTCTATCTATATCATGGGCTCATGGTAGTACGTCTTCCTTCCTGCTAGCACTCGAACCACCATTAACCTGACAATAGCAAATCTGATGAGATTGCGAGGCGAACTGCAATGTTCACCGTCGCGGGTCAAGTAGGCAAGATGTTTGCTGGTGCCATGATGGCGGCGATCCACGAATCGATGGAGGGCCACGGCGGACTTCAAGGCTGGCAATGGGTCTTTCTCATAGACGGCATCATCACGGTGCCCACCGCAATCTTTGGATACTTCTTCTTCCCCGACCTTCCGGAGATTACCGAGGCACCCTACCTTGACGAAAAGGAACGCCAGCTGGCCCTTGATCGGCTGCCGCCCAAGCGTGAGGATGGGCACAATATTGAAGCATGGAGCCTTATCAAGAGAGTCTTGGGACAACCTCTGATGTGAGTATTCGAGATTGATCCGCGAATGCGTGTTAACCCTGATCATATAGTTACATCTGCTGCACATTTTCGGTGCTCTCCACAGCTATGCAAGCCTACATTGTCCAAGGCCTAATGCTTCTTTACCTAAAGTATCGCAAGGACATGGATGGTTTCAGCCAATCCCAGGTCAACACCTTGCCAATCGCTACGCATGCCATTGGTATTGTTGCAGAACTCTCGTCGTCGTTAGCCATCGATCGATATAACCAGAAACTCACCATCGGATTCACCCTCTGCGCTATTCAGATTATCTGCTCGATCGTCCTGCTGGTTCCAAACATGTCTGTACCCGGAAACCTCACCGTTCTCTACCTTTCCTCTACGTCGTACGGTATCAACCCCCTGCTATACAGCTGGTCAAGTAACATCGTTGCTCGAACTGCAGATGATGCTGCCCGCAGTGTCATCCTCGCTTCGATGGCCGCCAGTGACGGGCTTTTGTGGACGTTTTGGGGTATTGTCTTGTATCCAGCTGACGACGCTCCGTATTGGCGCAAGGGGTACATTGCCATGATTTGTATTAGCACAGCTCTTGCAAGCTGGCTTTTTGTTGTTCGTTGGGTATGTGTTCCATTCTCCTGGGAGGAAATGTACTAATAGCTCGCAGCTCGATGGGTACACGGCAAAAAAGTACTCTGGAGACTGTTCTGATTCTTCGGATCCTGTGGTTATAGAGGTTGATAACTCGGCCAAGTAGAGAGACCTTTATATCACTGCCTGTTTATTTACCTACTTCTACTAGCTGGCCATGTGCGAGGGTGCTCACTTATCTTATAAAGAGAAATGAAATACTACTGGTTTATAGTTTACCAAAGTGGAAGAAATCACAAGAGGCATTGATTGAAGTCTAGTAGATTTCAGTTATTTTCCGAACAAGCACTCAATGCTGACTATCTTCTGGGTCATTTGAAAACCTCAAATGGTAGACGTTGCTCGGACCCCAGCGCACAGCCAACGTCGATCCCTGGACATCCTTACACCACCATTGGTCTAAAGGGCGATATCCGGAAGGAAGCCATATGTGCTTTTCTGAATCTCTGAGAATCCAACTTCCCTCAATTTGATACTTGTGGCGAGGTATTGGCCCAGGCTCCCGGAGACCAGGCAAGTAATGACACGGTAAATTGCCACCTCCTCTGGAAGGATCGAAGGAAACCGCGAACAGCTGTGAGTCGTCGAAGAACGTGTGGTCCGAGTAGCTGCTTAACGTATCCTCTCTGAGAAGCGTTGGTACACTCAGATCATGAACCCGGACAGTATCATCCCGGGTGAAATATACCACATATCTTTCGTTCTCTGATATCATCACATCCTGGTTGACTGTTGTAACATCGGGCATCTCGATCCCCTCAGAAAATGGATCGATGACGTTGATCATCCAATAGTTGGAAATAACAATGTTGTTTGAGCCTTCCAACGCGCGAAAGGTCGAATGGAAAGAACCGGTGAAGTGAAGCATAAGCAGATTTTCCCCAGATTCAATACTGCTAACCCCTAGCGAACCATGCGATTCCCCCCAGCCTATCCAGATCAACTGGGCAGATGTCCTGGTGAATGCAAGACTAATCGGTGCCAAATCGCCGGGGAAGCATATCCCGTCTTTTAGTGCGAGAGTGTGAATGCACTTTCCAATGTCGACGCTCTAGACTTTGATACGGCCGGTCGGGCCACTTGTGGCCACCAAAGTTCCGTTGGGCGAGAATGCTATGTTAGGCATAGAGCGCTCAATCCCCAGCCGTCCAACGAAATAACTCCCGGTCGTGGTGCTGTTATCCTCGAATAATCGAAGACATTTGCCCGTGTCCAGATCCCAGACCGCCGGGGGTCTAACCTGTGTGAAAAGGACACCCGATGAGCGAGGCTGAATGAGAACTCGACCTTTTGCGCCACTACTGCAGGCAAATATTGCAAAGGAACCGCGGTCCAGTGTGTTCTTACGAGTGGCTTCAGACCCAATGGTCGTTTTCTTGATAGCCTTGCGTGCCGTCAAATCCCAGACAGTGGCCGTCCAGTCAGCATATAGTGTGACACACTTGGTCGTGGTACCATTGTAGAAAGAGAGGGCGACAACAAAGATCTTGGACGGATGTTCTAACACTCCTTCGCATCGGCCCGTAATGAGATTCCAGATGGAAACCGCCCAGCCCGAGGCTGAGAGGAGTTTGTCAGAACTGCCTTCGGGGAAGGATAAAAAGACACCGTTGATCCCAATAAATAGGGGTATGTACTCGCAGGGAGTGATGAAAGTATGGAAACACTCTCCTGTAGTTGAATCCCAAACCTTGATAGTTCCGTCCTTTGATGCCGAGGCCACAACGGCTCCGCCGGGACCGCTGCTTGAGGACATGGCCAGAACATCAGTGTGGTGGCCCTCAAAAGTTGAGACAACTGAACTCCAATACTCTCCAGTATGCGGTTTAATAACCATGTCTCTCGACTCCTCGTTTTGGAAGATCTGCCTAATGAGACTCTTGCTGGGGCTGAAGATGAGGGCTCCGGAGTACACCTGAAGCGGGTAGTTTTCGAGCCCTACTTGGTGAAATCTCATAAATCGGAGTGCGTCCTCCACAAGCTTGGATAGTAGAATTTGCTTGGTGACATCTTGCCGTTGCTAGTCATGTTAGTGGATGAATTTCGATACTCGATGAAGCCGAACACTTACTTCCCACAGTGATAATAATCTTGCAATTGAACGGACTCCAGACGGAAAACTCTTCAAAAGGGAAAGGGCCTCGACCCAGTTGAGGAAGTTCTGTCTCAGAAAGAGATCAAGAGGACCTCCGTCGGAGATGAGGTCTGATATGGCTTCCCGACTTTCAGAAGCCAATGTGATTAGATGATCAGTCCAAAAAATACAGCTGTAGCGGACTGAAGCAAGCGGATCTGGCTGAGGTAGGACAATCTCATCAATGTAGACGCCTGGCCGCTGCAATTTGTAAATGTCGCGTTCCAGTGTTGAGGCCATCGCTTGTAATGACCTCTCGACGATCTCGCGGTGTGTGCGCACGACCTCAATGGGGGCTAAAAAGGATAAGAGAAAGTCCTTGGCTGACGGATGAACAAAGTAGACAGTGTTGTGCTGCAAAGTGAGAAACGCGTGACAAATACCGACAACCTGTGTTGCCTCATTTTGCTCAATGCTAACCAAACATGAAAACTCGGCCAGCGAGATCGGACGGCTGACGACTGCTGCGAAAGCAAGCACTTTTTGACATGGTCTATCGCCAAAAGACTCTAGGATCTGGCGGAATAGATGAAGATACAAGCTATCTAGGCCCAGAGGGAATTGGTGGACTGCGTCGATCGCCTGACCCCTTTCAGCTCGCTCAAGTGCCTGACACGCGAGGGTTACCCAGTGAAGATTGGCGTTGGCATTTCGTTCCAGATGAAGGTTGACGACCATTTTTGTCTGTTTGTCGTAACACTGGGACTCTGCCAGTTCATTGACCTTGGACTGCAGATATGTGCGAAAACTAGCTGCCTCGGAGCTGGCGCCGAGCTCAATACGTAAGATAGGACCCTCCTTGAACTCGTCGAAATGTTTTTCGATCTTTAATTCGTTCCGACTGGAGACGATCCATTTCACCCGTGGCGTCTTGGAAGGGAGTCTGATAACGAGATCGAGAAGTTGATGGATGCCAGTCACGCATTCATCAAGAGCATCAACGATGATGACGATGTCTCCCAGGCCCTCTCGTTGAAGAGCCGTGTTTAGGATGTCCTTTAGCGCGTACCAAGCGTTGCGATCCCAGAACAAACTCCTTCCTGCGTTCTTATACTCATCTTGTACAAGTTCTCGAACGATGTCGTGCTCTCTGGCCAACATGTACACGAGCCCTCGCAGAACTGCAGTTGAGGAACTCAGATTCTCATCCGACTTCTGACAGAAGAAGTATGCCAATGTTGCCTTTTCGTTAATCCGAAGCTAGTTGATGATGCTGCACAGAAGCATGGTTTTCCCTTTCCTCGAGTCTCCTTTGATCCAGAGGAGACGGTTGCTCTGGGGATTCCGCCATTGGGTAAAGCACGCATCTGCAAAGATCCAGTCGCAGGGTTTTGCCAGTAAGCCGCCTTTGAATTCTTCAATGCGATCTTTGTCCCAGCGCGGATCAGTGCCTCGTAGGTCAATCATGCATTTGCTGTGTTCCGAACTCGAAATGTAATTGTCGCCAACGTGAACCTGTGAGCGTCCAGAAGCGGACAATTCCTTGACACTGTTCATTGCCATCGGGAACACGGCTCATAGAGCGGATGATAAATGGTAAGTAGTGGGAAAATTCGAAGGGGGAGGCAACGTGACCGATAGAGACCCCTACAGAGCAAGAGCTGTCAGGGTCCTCCAAGGAATGTCCGTTTAATTCATACGCCTCAGTCCGCGCGGACTGTCGCGTGTGAGTGGTGAAGACACAGAGACTCCTCGAGTGGTAAAAGAAGTCATGAAAGATGAAAATTGCTCGAGTGCTGACAATTGCGGGGAGAAAGAATGAGGCCCGACGTGTGGGAGCAAGTCCATGCATGCAACATTACGCGGTTGATCAGCTCACTGGCCGAAAATGCAAGCGTGGGCGACTGGAAATCAAGCACATACGCTTATTGGAGCAGTGTAGTGATCCACAGTGATAAGAGATGAGTTTTCAAGCCTTGGCTACGACATGTGGTTGGGTAAACAAATTTCAGCTGGCCGGTAGTGGAGGTGCAGCAAGTCGCAAGTCACTTGTACTGAATCAGGCTGTGGCGTTACCGGGCCTTAGAGAATAAACGGGAATTATATGGAACAAGTGCTAAGGACCAAGCAGCGGAAAAGCGAGAGCTGCGGCAGTTAGGGGGCGAAAATGGCTGAAACGGCCGAAACCCGAGCTTTCCTGCCGAATCCAAGTGGACAAGCTCACAGGGTGCTGTTTATCGAGCGAGCCACAGCAGTTTTTAAGCAGACATGCTGCAAATCAGGCTGTGACCGGGCAGGCGCCCAGCAGAGATGTTTGCGGAATGGCTGCAGAATGAAGCAAGATGACTGGCCAGGTTATCCGAGGCTTTACATCACCTTGCATCTCATCAGGCTCTGGAATCCCCTCGTCTGAAGAGAGAGAGAAACACCCTTAAGACTTGCCCTGGGAATGGCAGCATCTACAATCACTACAATGTCCGGTCTTGGAAGAAGTTCAACAGAAACCCTTATGGAACTATTTATTTGTCTTGTAAACGGTTAGTATGACCGTGGAAGATCACTTTTTTCTGTCAGGGTTGACATATGCACGCAGGGAAGGCGGCCGACGCAGTCAAGCTTACGTACGAGAGAACCACCACTGTGGGCGAAATGAAGGGTCAGCTTCGAATTCCGCCTCACAACTTTGATACGAAACAAGTTAATTTCCGAAGCGAAGCATCTGATGGAATGTTGGAGGAAGTGAGCGACATGCGACTCGTTCAAGATCTCGCCGAAAGAAGCGGGACGGTTATCTTTAAAGGCAAGAAGTCTGCAATACCAAGTATTACTGTACGGGATACTTGGTTTCTTTGAAGATGGCTGACTATGTTGCGTCGGAGACACGTACGCAGGCGACCCGATGCCAGCTTGGCTGAAGAAAAGGGGTGTCAGGAATAGGATCAAGAAATACGACGCAGGTGATGAAGCAGATGCTCATGTCGGGAACGTCGTAGGTATGGGCGGTGATTAAGACCCGATCTTAAACTTTGTACGTGAGAGCTAGTAATTTATTCAGAAAAAACCTGAGACTTATACTACCTATCAACCATATCTGTTTCCAATGTGAACCATAGATGAGGCCTCGGCAAATACGGAATCTGCCCCATTTTGGGTTCGATCTTCGATCGCGGCACTCAGAGCAGCAGTGCTCCAGTCGTTTCCCAGCCGAACTTTGGCGTCCTCACCGCTACTAATGACCTTAACCGAGTTTCTCACGATGATGATTTTGACCTTCTCTTCAACAACATCCGCCAGGAGAGGATCGGCTTCAACTGCAGTCTGATGCAAGACAGCCAAACTCCCCTCGTCGGCGATATCCTCAATCTCCAACTTGACAAGACGACGACGATTAAACTCTTCAGCAGAGAAAAGCTTCTCCAGGTCGTCCAGAAACCCCGATATCTCCTCAATCAATTTCTCAAAGTTCTTTGCGTCGCAGAGCGCCCATGAGGCCTTTTTAGCAAAGTTGACCCTTTTCTGACTGGGACGCCGAGTAGGATTGGACCAACCAGTCTGGAGGCGACGGAATACCGGTTGCAGGTTCTCCTCCGAAAGGCATTCCAAATCTTCCTTGGAGGCTTTGATCGTGTAGCGTTTGGAGGACTTTTGGACCATCTGGAAGAGTAGGGCCGCAAACTTTGCTGCTTAGCATAGCCACCGCAACGAGGCTGTGCCCTTGTGTAATGAGCCACCATGCATGGAGCCTGTTATCATCTATCAAGGGGTATCAGGAATATCTAGGCGATGCCGGAATAGAACGAATGCGAAGCATAGTCGTTTGATTTACTCCTCTTGGGCTGTCTAGCTACAGTGGCACAGCGTCGTAATGTATTTCTTACTTTAATATAAATTACAAAACACCACTATGCTATGTAGCAAAAGTAAGAGATATCTTTAATAGGCACTATGGCAATCAGTTATTTTATGCTGCTTACTATTTAGGTATTTTGAGTTTAGAAATAAGGTATTAAGGATAAGAAGTGATTTTGATATTTTTAAAAAGGGGCTTAGCCGGAAAATTATTACACCTTCTACACGGCCCTGTACTTCTGTACCTCTTCCGTACAAGTAGATTTGTCCCCTTTGCTTTGGTTTTAACCATCTGTTACCAAACCATCGGCGCATTCGCTCTTTCTGTATTGCAGTCTGCCTAGACATATGGCATTCCTGGGGACTTGGATTCATGAGGTGACAACCTCACCATGCCCATTCCTGTACTGGAGCTGTCGACCAAGAAGACTTTGCTCATCAACGCCAAGACCATTGACGGGCACAAAGTTCGCCTAGCCGGTCGCCTGGCCGGTCATGTTACTATTGACAGGGGCGTTATTGGACCGATGCTTCTCGCCTAGGTGAAGCGATTGAGTGTCAATGTCGGTTCCTGGTTCCCGGCTTCATATAAAGCCATACCCATGTTTAGTCAATAGAGCACATGGAAGAACTCAGCAGATATAACGTCACAACCTCCTTTAACCTTAATTATCTCAACTTCACTTTCTGCGACACCTCCAAGGCACAAGTCGGTCCAACTGATGTAATGACTCCACCCTCTCCCATAAGTTGATTAACTAGATAAAGTGCTAGGGGCAACTAAGCATCCCCACCCTTACCCGGCCGCATGTGAGTGCTCGGTGTTTATTAAGAATGACAAACGGCTTCACGCCGCCGGTATCCCCATCATTATGGACATGGATCTGTCGGCTTTATTCTAGACCTCTTTGATATGCCTCGGCAAAAGACCCACAAGAAGCTAACTAGCCTGATTGAAGCCGGCCTGACCAACATGCAAGTCCTGAAGGCCGCTACTAGTCTGTCGGCCAAGTTGCACAACCTAGACGACACCGGTGTCATTGCCCCGGGCAAGTGTGCCGACCTGAAGCTTCTCAACAGCGACTCATTGGTCAACATGAGCAGCACTCTGGATATTGCCTGCGTCTGGATCGAAGGCATCAAGCATGAGGACGTAGCTACCCCTGAATGGGCAACGCGTTGAAGCCTGGGGTTCGGGCATCATGGGGAAACGGATGGCGCTGGAATAGTTCTGCCGAATTGGGGCCGGTATTTCCGGTGTTAGTTTCCCAGACAGGAGCTTTCTCCTCATTTGTCTCCTTGTCAAGTTTGCTCGGCAATTAACAACGGCACGATCCCCCACATTTACGGTTGGGCTAGAGCATAGACGGCCCGAATAGTCTCTCTCTTACCGATTCTTTACCGACAGACGGAACCGCTCCGCTCCCCAGATGTTACTCTATAGACACTGTCATTTAAAAGACCCCAGTGTTGCAAATGTCATCTGCATGTTTGTGCGGGGATCGTGTGGGAGCGCGGGGATAGACATGAACCGAGTGTGCGGGTTGCAAGGGTTGTTAGTCTCCACAAGCTTGCGTGGTTTATAGTTGCTTGACCGGCAAAGATGCCTAATACTTGCTAGCAGGTGACTTGATGATCCGTTGGACGATTTGTGGGATGCAAAGAGTCGTGCAAGTTTTGTCATTGTGGCAATCCTAACCCACCCCGGCATTTTGTTGTTGGTCATCAGGTCCATGGAGAAAATTGTCTCGTGAGCCTGACCAGTTGCAGTCCGGCCGTTGCTGGGAACTGAGCCAGAAGATCGTCCATCCTGACCGTCTAACGGCCCGGTAATAGAGAGGGGAGGAACGGAGGGGGCAGATATAAAGTCGTTCTAGTTCTCCAGCAGAGACAATGGCAGCATTCAAGCATCTCATGCACTGTCTATCAGATCTCTCACAATGCTTCCTACGCTCCTGATTTGGAGTTTACTCTTTGAGACTCCTCTGGCACAAAATGCCCAGGATGTCATCACGAGCGACACATACTTCTATGGCCTTTCCCCGCCTGTCTTTCCCACACGTAAGCTTTTCTACCCCGTCGTCAACGACATCCTATTCTGGTGGCCAGGGAATCTGATGTGTTTTAATAGCGGAGCAGCAAGAAACTGGACCATGGGCTGAAGCCGTAGCCAAAGCCAAGGACCTTGTGTCCAGGATGACACTGGAAGAGAAGGTGAACTTGACCTCAGGTGTATCCCCAGACACAGGCTGTTCTGGTGTCATTCCAGCCCTCCCTCGTCTTGGCTTCCCTGGACTGTGCCTTGCCGACGCCGGGAACGGTGTCCGGAATACAGACTACGTGAACTCATGGCCATCAGGAATCCACGTCGGTGCCAGCTGGAACAAAGACTTGAGTTACAACAGGGGCTACTACATGGGCTCCGAAGCCAAGGTCAAGGGAGTCAACCTTCTCCTGGGTCCAGTTATCGGCCCCCTCGGCCGTGTGGTCGAGGGTGGGCGTAATTGGGAAGGCTTCTCCAACGACCCTTATCTATCTGGCAAGCTTGTCCACGAGACCATTGACGGTATTCAGACAGCCGGAGTTATGGCAAGTGCAAAGCATTTCCTTGCTCAGGAGCAAGAAACGCATAGACTTCCCGCAAGTATCACTGGGGCGGAATCGGTGTCCTCAAACGTTGATGACAGGACGTTGCATGAGTTGTACCTATGGTAAGGCCCAGAAACACCATGACTTGGGAACAAGGCTAATTTCTGACCAACTTTTGCGACACAGGCCATTTTCTGAGGCAGTTCATGCGGGAGTTGCCAACATCATGTGCTCCTACAACAGGTTGAACAATTCGTATGCCTGCGAGAACTCGAAGGCTCTCAATGGTTACCTCAAAGGTGAGATGGGCTTCCAGGGATTCGTTGTCTCGGACTGGGGTGCCCAGATGTCCGGCATGGCTTCGGCATTGGCCGGTCTGGATGTTGTAATGCCAAGCTCGATTCTGTGGGGAGCCAACCTGACCCTCGGCGTGAACAATGGTACTGTGACCGAATCGCAGCTGGACAACATGGTCACCAGGTATGTTTATTCGCTGATGCGGCAGCAATGGACTCATTTCTGACATACCCACGTGTTTAGAATCCTGGCAAGCTGGTACCAGCTGAAGCAGGACCAGGACTTTCCCACTCCCGGCTATGGCATGGCCAAGGATCTTTGGCAACCCCATCCGGTTGTTGATGCTCGAAATGCGAGTGCAAAGCCTGCATTGTCAATGGGCGCTGTCGAGGGCCATGTCCTCGTCAAGAACACAAACAACGCACTGCCACTCAAGTCAGATATGCGGATGGTCTCCCTGTTTGGGTATTCTCTCAAATCACCCGACAAGAACAATCCGGAACCCGCTGAGGGCATGTTTTCGTCCTGGGCTATTGGGGCCCAGGCCTCCAACATCACCGAGCTCAATCTTGGTTTCCTCGGAAACTTGAGCCTCACATACGGTGCCATTGCACCAAACGGAACTCTGGTCTCTGGTGGCGGCTCAGGGGCCAGCGCCTTGAGTTTTTTCAGTTCGCCCTTCGATGCCTTGGTGTCTCGGGCTCAAAAGGACGGCACCGCTCTCTTCTGGGACTTGGAGAGCTGGGATCCCATGGTCAACCCGACGTCTGATGCTTGCATCGTAGCAGGCAACGCGTGGGCTTCCGAAGGCTGGGATAGGCCTGCACTATATGACGAATACACCGACAGCCTCATCAGGAACGTGGCTGACAAGTGCGCAAACACGATTGTGGTCCTCCATAACGCGGGCACGAGACTGGTAGATGGATTCCTCGACCACCCCAACGTCACCGCTGTCATCTTTGCGCATCTTCCTGGACAGGAAAGTGGCAACGCCCTTGTGTCTCTGCTCTATGGTGACGAGAACCCGTCGGGTCGCCTCCCGTACACCGTTGCCCGCAACGAGACGCATTACGGATCTCTGCTGAAGCCTGACTTGACGCTTGCGCCCCATAAGTTTCAGCACTTTCCTCAATCAGACTTTACTGAAGGTGTATACATCGACTATCGACACTTTGACGCCAAGAACATCACGCCCCGGTTTGAATTTGGTTTCGGACTGAGCTACACCAAGTTCGAGTACGCCAACCTCCAGATCTCCAAGTCAGCTTCACCCTACGCGGCATATCCCACCGGAGCTGTTGTCCAGGGCGGACGAGCAGACCTGTGGGACGTGGTAGCGACCGTGTCAGCTGACATCACCAATGCCGGTGACATGGACGGCAAGGAAGTTGCGCAGCTGTACATCGGGATCCCAGGTAGTGATGTTCCCGTGCGACAGCTTCGTGGATTTGAGAAGCCGCTACTTAAGGTGGGAGAGACAACGAAAGTGACGTTCGATCTCACTCGGAAGGACTTGAGTATCTGGGATGTGGTAGCACAAGAGTGGCTGCTCCGGCAGGGCAATTATGTTGTTTCTGTTGGGCGGAGTAGTCGAGATCTGCCTTTGTCAGGCACGCTCCAGTTGTAAGAGCAGATATGGACGAGAGGTTATGAGTGACGAATAGACAATATATTACGGTTAAGAAAGGAAGTGTTCAGCTCTATTAGTAGGCCTCTTCCCAGGCTAATGTGCCTAACGTCTTTCGACCTAAACTTAATATCAATGGGTTTCCAGGTCAATTAGAAAGTTAGGAATCTGTTATAACCCTATCTACCCTATACTCCAGTATAAATAAAATAATAAAAAGCGGTCGTAGCTGAGCCGTGGCTATGATGCCAGTCACCTTGTAAACTTGGTTCGCCACCTGGTTGGTTAATAGAACTCGAGTTTTAGTATTCTCGTTAGGTTCTCTTCATTACTTACGTGCTTGATAAACTGGGGTTCGATGGCATCTCGCAATATGTCGACACCATTGTCAGCAGAGTTTGAGACATTAGCAGCTCAATGCTCCATCGTGATACTCGGACTTCCTATGGGCGTTTCCCATTTATTCGGGATAAGTTCCAGCAATCTGGCTTTATCTGATTTTGATTGAGCATAAATGAGTCACAAATCACCATCTTTGGGGCACAGCGAAGTGACCCCTGCTGTCGAGAACGCCTTGTCCGCATTGGGGACAACAAACGACACCTCGGTTAAGGACGCGACAAGCCACCAACAGATTTTGTCCCAGCGCTTACCAGGCACCAGCATCCTTTTACGAGCGCACCTCTCATGCCTGCTTTTGTTAACGCCACGTAGCGAGCTGTGCACCATGTGACATATAGTCTGACACTTTTAAATCTCGCTTGTCTGCTTCCTTCGCGCATTATCTTGACACCTTACAAAACGCAAACTATCAGCATCTTCTCTATTTTGCTGTCTTGTGCCTTTAACCTTCTCGCCTAACCATCACAGGATCTTCCAGACCTGGTAAGACCAGCTACTTACGCACTCCCGCGATACAGCTCACCAACACAGCAAAGCTTCCAAGATGAAGGCCCAGAATCTGCTCGTTCCTCTTTTCGCCAGCGCTACGCTGGCAGACCATCACCCAGGCGCCAAAGAAAAGTGCGGCCGACTTGGTGCTATGGAATGGGACCCCGCCGAGCTCCCCGAGGGTGTGACCCCGGACATGGTCCGCATGTGTGCTGATCACCCCATGGGGATGGGCAACTACTGGGGCTGGGGCGAGTACATGCCCGATTGGGTCCCTGTCAACCCTCTGGTTTACTTGCTTGAATGGTGGTATGGTGGTGACGATGGTAATGATGGCGGTGATGATGGCGAACTCGAGCTTGGCGTCGACATCGACCTGTAGATGCTGGATGGGAGGGAGTTTGAGGCATTTTGGATGCCTGGCTTTTCTCAGCTGCAAACCAACCTGTTTGGACGATATATACTGTATGTAAACTTGCCACAGTTTTCCAATACTGTTAGAATCGGAATTGCAATGAGATATCGTATGAAATCTGATGGTTTTGTTGTTTGAGTTTCTAGAAACTAATTAATTATTAAACTAGGTAGCAACGTATCTAGCAATATTTACGTAACCTTATTTGTATTCCTTCTTTAGAGCCAGGACGCAAGGTAGCTATTATGTGGTGGCACATTTTGTGCGGACTCAGTCGTAGAAGAACGGTTTTTATGTCAGGCTTGTCATGGGCTGGTCATCGGCCCTGCGAACCTGCCAAGCCATTCTCGCTGAAAGACTCCAGTCGTAGAGGATCACTCATTAGACCAGCACATCATCGTAGAGTACGTATGCAAGTTAAAAATACTAAGAATCAATTGTCATAATGTCTAAGCTTAGATAAAAGAGACAACAGAACCTAAGCAAGCGCAGACTTGCGGTCCCCAAGCTGACCACTGTATTACTTAGGTGAGCTTCGGCAGACGAAATCCGTTATGGGTAGTCATGATAGGAATGTAGAAATGGCAGAAGAGATCGAAGTGCCAATTAGAGGAGTTTCTATCTTCTGGGGAAGCTTGAAAATGTCTTGCATGCAGTGGTACTCGCTCCATTCTCACTGTGTCTGTCGTCATCACACAGCTGAATTCCTCTCGTGCAACATACTGCGCCTCCGCCAAGGGACAAGCATTGACATATTGGCTATCATTCAGGCACCGTCAAAATTTTAAAAGTCTACTCTGTAAAGATCGGATCAAGTAAATAACCGAGAAGTTAGAAGAGCTACTGCAAGAGATACAAAAGAGAGATATAAAAAGAGAGGTATAAAAAGAGAGAGAGAAAAGAGAGAGAAAGCGAGCTTTGCCTATGCCTAGTGAGACGGGGCCGCACGTCAACATCAGGGTCTTGTATCTCCCTTTTAGACCAGGTGGACTTTTGTCCATAACACATGACTAAACCATGGTGTTGAAGACCAGCTCCATTTGTGCTTTCCGCAGAAGTCCAGAAATTCCGAGGCAGACGTTTGGGCAGCCGCACACTGAGAAAGTCTAGACTCAAAAGCCTCTTCTTCCGCCGTCTTGGACTCCATACCCATCCCTAAGTCGGATTTCGCAACAGTGTTGATAATGACGGCGCCGAGCCCAAAACTACCATCCATACAGTCCGAGAAAAAACTCCCAATTCTAGTGAACTGTCGGTCCTCCTCCTTAGACGTTTCCTGAATCACAAGGCCATGAACCACCGTTCTCTCATCAAAAGTTAAGGAACCAGGAGATTTCTCTAATAGCAATGGAACTGAGAAACACTGCAAATATGTAGCTGGGTCAAAGGGCCTGCTAAAGGCAACTGAGAACACTCCGTTCCGTGACGTTTTGATCTCGTTGTAGGGATCGAAACGTAGTCGTAGGTAAGAAAGACACCCCGCGCGATCCTCGTCGTCCTTAAAACAAGAGAAAACACACCTATCATTTTCAAGGTATGTTTGTTTCAATTTGTGGTTGTCGTCAAAGTTGATGGGTATCAGGAAACAGTTGAGTCTCAAACTGACCCCCCGAAAGGATGTAAAGGGGTTCCCACCTGTTGGATTTAATATCCCTTCGGTCAACATGGCAACGGGAATGCTAGGGGCCATGTTGAATGAAGGAAGATTTGATGATAGATAATCTGACCTGCGGCGGAATGACTCCATGGTGACTGGGCCTGGGAAGCCAACCCACGACCAGGAAGGAGCTTCTAGAATGTCTCCTGAATGATGTTTCCGATGCGAGGTTTTGATGGCACCTGAGCGTGGTTTCCAGAGAAGGTCCGGGACCCAGTACTCTATCCAAATCCCTGAAAAATAGGTATCGCCAGAATTCTCAGATAGAGATCTGGCTAGCCCTGAGATGGCAATAAGCCTATCCTCCTTCTTAGTCAGGGTGCAATTTGTATAAGCTTCAATCAAACTTGACCATGAAATATGTCTCCTTTCGTCTATATCCCGGGCCCACTCGTTTCGCTTGCCAGGGCTATTGAGGTCTCGAGGAACAACCTCACTGGCAATATGGCTGTGACACTCCCAGTAAATCTGCTCGTTTCCCAGGTAGGCTATTCTCGGAGAAAGGAACCTCTCTTGTAAAACCCAGCCGCGGCGATTGATCAGAGCTTTCGCAACGTCGATTTCAAAGCTCCGGAGATCATCAACAAATGCATCATTTCCAGAATGAGGCGTAGAATTGTCGTTTCTCGATTCTGGATGCTCGTCTGGTGGAGGGCGGGGGCGGGGGATAGTGCGAGGTCTGATGCTGCGAAAGAGACTAGCCGCTGAATAGTCCCAACAGATACTGAAGGTAAGGAAGGCATTCTGGTAAATATGTGCCATCGTTCCGGCTTCGGAATGAAAGTCGTCGTCTGAGTCTTGAAAGATGCACAAAGAATCTATCCAAAGATAGCGGATTGGGAGCGCCCGGCAAATTGACATGATATCTTGATAGTCGCGTGGCAGCTGGCTATTCTGGTAGAGTCGTTGAAGTTGATAGTCACCGCCATTCTTGAGCAATTTCGGTGTGTTTTCTGCCCATCGATGGGACAACGCCACGTATGTTCTATACTCGGCGCTGCCCTTGGTTTCAAAAATACTCCACTGGTCTGAGTACGTGTCACCCATGTCTAATAGTCGAGTGGGTATCGTTGAACTGGCGATGCCTCTCTTTTTGCATTTGGAATGCATTTTTAAACAGTCGTCGCTCCAACTACGGATGAGTCTAGCTATTGACTCAGGTGTGTGGGTATCTGGAATTGGATAACGCCTTTCTGTTTCTGTGTGGGTCTGCGTTAGTAAGATTTGCATGTAGACTAGGTAGCATATGGAGAGGAACTAATATGTGAATATGTTGGGCGCTTACCTAGAAACCTTTTCTCCGTCGTCTTCCATATCATGTAGAGTATAGGATCTGTCAGGGTTTCTCTACCCGGCAGCTCCACTTCCAAAAGGTAGCTGAAACCGTTTACCTTAGCTTCTGTCACCCAGCTTTGGAAATCATTGTGCTTCTCTTCTTCTGGGGTAGCAAGGGGCGAAGATCGTAGGAGTCGCCACAGGCTCCAGCAAATTGGGCAGTCTTTGCTCAAAGAAGCGGCAAATTCCTCCCAAGATGAGTGCATAAGCTTCTTTTCGCCACACTTTACGATATATACGACCGTGCCTTTACGCTGACGTATACGCGCTTTATCTTCCGGAGTGAGTTCAGGACAGAATTGTTGGCACACGTTGCAAAGGTTCATAATGGAGCAAAAGGCCCCTCTTCGGGCCGACTGTCCTCTGACCCTGGCCTGCTTTGTAGGTTGCGGACGACGATTTCTTGAAACTGGGCAACAAGAAGTTTAGGTGCCTGCAAAAGCAGATGGCTTCAACAAAAATATCCAGTTTTCTGAGGAAAACCTTTGGCGGAAGAGGGGTCAACTTTGGCAGACAGGTCAGACGACGCCCAAAGCCAAGACATGGCAGCCTAACACATGCATGCGACCCCGTTTGATACAAATCTGGTTGCATATTTCCAGAAATTCAATAAGTAAGCATTGTGTTTTACTTCATGAAGCGAGTTTGCATAGACTACTTCATGAACATGGATTCTATGGCAGGGCATCGTGCATCCAGCAGCCCGGTTTACTTGGATGTTTCGAGAGTTAGGGTTAGGGTTTAATTGCTATGGGTAGACATTTCTGTACATGTAATTACGCCCTGCGATAGCCCTTGATTGACTTGATCGGATTGATTTAGGTGAAGTCTGGGTGATATCAGCACTCAAATTTCCTATGTCAAATACAAGGGTAGGTTCTTTTTGAAATAATTTCCAGTTCATTGTTAATGTCTCTCTCAATGACAACACTGTAGAGCTCATTTGATGTCTGTCTCAAAGCTGGTCTACTGTGTGACTACTGTCGCAATATCAACGTGGAATGTTCATTTGGGGCCGGAAGGCAAAATAAGAAGCCTTTTCGTTGTGGAAGAAGATCGTCTGTTGTACTAGCGGTGTTGGCAAACATTTCCCAACCAATCCTTGTCCATCTTCAACCTAGGGCTGTATTGTTTCTGTTGAGGTACCTCAACGTAAGTTGTTGTCCAATTATACCCCACGTTTCAACCCCAGTCACGTTTGCATGGACAGGCGAAATGCCAAGGCAGAATCTAGAAGAGGCTTGGCCAGCACAGCCACGCTGTCATTTCATTCCCCCCGCAACTCCTGCTTATCTTAACAACCTTCATCATCACTTGAGATCGAAGCAGGCGTCTTGAGTCATTATACCCATTTGATTGCGATGCCGCAAACTCGGGCTCAGGCCCGGAAAAGACACCGCAGCAACGAGACGCCCCCTCCAGCTGCCCCCAGAAAAACACGGAAGCTTCTGAACGATGTGCCCAATCCGTTGCCATACCGACAACTTGACTTGAAGAGTCACCAGATACGGATATTGCATCTACTTCCTGGAAAACGCAAAGACCCCATTCGCTGTGTGCTTCACACAGCACTCCTCGACGACGGCCCCAAATACGAGGCGCTATCCTATACTTGGGGAGATCCCCTCGATTGCTGTTCCATCGAGGTGGACGGAAGGAGAAAGAGTGTCACGGTCAATTTGTACCATGCTCTTCTGAGATTACGCTACCCCAGACGTGAGCGATGCCTCTGGGTGGATGCTTTGTGCATCAACCAGGACAATGACATCGAGAAATCACATCAGGTCAACCTCATGAGCAAGATCTACTCGCGCACTAAGAGAGCAATACTCTGGCTAGGAGACTTTTCCTATGGACGAATCGCGAAAGCGAACCAGATTCCCCGGAAAACAGCGACAGCGGCCTTCGCTTTGCTCAAGGCCATGGCCGCCAACAGTCACTATAGCAGTGGCCACGAGGGAGGAAACCGGGAGCTGGCAGACCAGGGCATCGCAGGCGTGTCTTGCTTGTTCCAGCTACCTTGGTGGCATCGCGCCTGGACTGTGCAGGAAGCAGTTCTTCCGAAAAATGCCAATGTCATGTGCGGGACGCTACAGCTGCCGCTTTCATCGTTTATGAAGGCAGCTGACAACTCCTTAGAACATTACTACCTACACTGCTGCGAACCTGCAGATAACTTCGTAGGATTTTGGAACAGGCTCCATGGTCTTGTTTATACACAGGAAAATATCAAGTTAAAGAAACACAGCACCAGCGATGCCTTTAACGTTTTTAGGGAACGCCAGGCATCCGATCCACGGGATAGAATATATGCCTACCTCGGACTCGGAAGTGAGATCTCAGCGAATTATTCTATACATCATGAGGAAGTCTTCAAGCTTACAACGCGCTCGCTAGTTGGAGAGACGAGAACGCTGGACAGTTTGTTAAGAACTTATGAAGAGAACAGGTCTCCCTCCCTGCCGACTTGGGTTCCAGACTGGTGTGCCGACTTCAAGGAAAGGGACCATGATGGTGAACTGTTGTGGTTTTCCCTCTATTACTATTACAGCGCGGCTGGTGAGGTTAAGGCGATAACCAGGCTCTCGTCCTCTGATGCGGTTTTAGATCTACAAGGCCTGGTTTTGGATCGCATCGTGGCCGCGGGACATGTTCTAAATACCGATCAGCGCATCCAGGAAATCATTACTGAGTGGCAGCATAAGCCAAATACCGAGTACCCGTGTGGAGGAACATATAGAGAAGCCTCCTGGCGTACACTATTGTGCGACATGGACCTGGTACATGGTACTTATAGAAGGCTGACCTCGAGCGATGACGCAGAGAAAATGGTAAATGATGAGCTGAGGCAGTTCGGGACCATCAGCGCGTATGAAAAGAGGGGATTCTCTACAAATAAAGGTCTGATTGGGATTGGGAATCGAGATATACAAGTTGGAGATTCTATTTGTGTACTGGGGGGAGGTTCTATGCCGTTTATACTGCGTCAAGTTGAGGGACACGGAGGCGGCATTGCGTATCAGTACATCGGACAGGCGTATGTCCACGGAATCATGGATGGAGAAGCGATGAATGAGGGTCGAGACTTGGAGTGGATAAGCCTAGTTTGAGAAAGGCCCCGAGGGCAGATAGATCTGGAGTGCCGTGCTTGATTTAAGGCGAAGGATTTTTTACTAATCTAACCTGGAAATTCATCCACCTATGCAATCTAATTCCAGATCTTCTGCTAAATGTTCTTGGGTTTGTCATCTTCCCGGATCTCGTCAAGAGCATCAATCTCCGCCTTTCCGGTAAAGAGGTCCCGCTCCTGGGGTGACAGCCATTCCGTGCGGCGGGCAACCTTCCATCCGATAAAGAGCATGACAAAAATGGGTATTCCGATATACGCCGTGACAAAATTGTAAACGTTCCAATTTCTAGGAAAGAATACTGCAAAACCATTAAAGAAGATGATGATCAAGAAGAAGACCAATGCGATGATGGCTCCATAGGGTTGAAATGGGGCTCGATGGACAAGAGTTTTGCGACAGATGTTGTTTGCCTTCAAAGCGCCATGGAAATGTAGATAAGCGACGCAGATCCAGGACCATGTAATAAGTGTACACGTTGTAGTGAGACTTTGGAACCAGAGAAAGATCTGGTTGGGGCCACTAGAGACGGAAAGAAATGTAAGGAGGCTAAAGATGGCCGTAGCAGCGACACAGTAGATGAGGTTGTCTGAGTTGGTGGTCTTAAGCAGAAACTTCGGGGCATGTCCGTTGGATGCGAGAGCGAGAAGGTATCGTGATCCCGTGTAGAGGAATGCATTGCCAGAGGACAAAGCTGATGAGAGAATCACAGCGTTAATGATCGATGGCAGGACGGGGATACCGGCTCGCTTAATGGCAATGACCCACGGCGATGCGGCAGCTGTGTGAACTCCAGCAGCTTGCTGAGAGAGCAGATCTGGATTATTATAGAGAACAAGAACACCAATGGCCAGGGAACCTAAAGAGTAGAAGAAGAGGATTCGCCAGAAGATACGTCGAGCCGCCTTGGGGAGGTTGCGCTTGGGATTTTGGGATTCTCCGGAAGCGACGGCGACAATCTCAACACCAGCATAAGAGAAGGCGGCGTTGACAAGAACCGAGAAAAAGCCCAAGAATCGGCCGGTGTCTTCTGTAGTCATGTATTCTCTCATGGTCCCAGGATTATTCCAGTAGGTGAACCCCAGACGGTCGCCACGGGGACCACCGCCGAGATCCAGGATGAAGGCCAAGATGAGGAGTCCGACCATGGTGATAATCTTGACGGAGGCAAATATGAATTCAGCTTCTCCGTATACTCCAACACCAAAGACGTTGAGGGCGACGATGAGAATTATGAAGATCGAGATCCAGACGGCGACGTTGACGGCCTCAGTCCAGTAACCGACGAGAATGGCAGCGGTAGAAATTTCGACGGGGACAGCGATGGCACAGAAATACCAGTTCTTGAAAACAGTTGGCATATAATCCATTATCTTCAAGGGTGACACGAGGCAGTGGAGGACCTACGTTCCAGCCAACGGCAAAACCGAGCGCTGGATCAACAAAGCGCGCACAAAACTGAGGAATGGCGCCGGGTAGAGAAATCCAGACAGCCATCTCAGCGAGCACCTGCATGAGCATCCATATCGCGACACCGGTGATGGAGTATCCAAGGAAAATGGATAAGGGGCCAGCGCGTGTGAGGGCACTGCCGATGCAAAGAAAGAGACCGGTGCCACCGAGGGCGATGAACTGGATATGACGGGATTTGAGCCTAGAAATCTGTTAGTGAAGGTTATGTGTTGGATAAGACGGCTGCTTACTGTCTCGCAACTCCGATAGGGGTTACTTCGCCAGTCGAAGCTTCGGTATCTTTTGTGTTGGGCGGGCCGTCCTGTTTTTCGGACGTTTGAGGGGCATCAGTGTTGAGTCGTATTCAATATCTTGCGAGATTAAAATTCCAGCACGAAGAAGTAATACAGAGAAAGTCCAGTCTGAAGGGTTGGCACGGGCTATTATATACCTACAGCCTGACAACCACTACCCCAGATCCGTCTCAACTTCCACTGGCGGGGAACTACGCCAGTTGGATGTATCCCGGCACAGAGTCTGGGGAAAACTGGGTTCGTTCGCGGAGTTTACAAGTTGCGCCTTCTAGGAACAAGGTTATCACTAAGACCAAGCTAGGGATACCATGATTAAACAACCCTGCTTAAGTGTTATCTATGAGATAGGAATACGATAAATCGCCATGTTACGAGAAGGCGCCCATTGATAGGAGAAGGCGTCTACCTGAATGGCAGGATGACGCAGTGACGGGTGAGGAGGTAACAGGGGATCAAACCGCGCCCTCGGTATCAGAAGGCGTACAATGTAGTATTTGCGGATGAGCGGAGGAACAGGCTAACTTATAGGTCTGGATAGCCGAGCTTGACAATGACTCGGGGGTCTGACCAACACGAAGCCCCTTTGGATCTGTTTATCAATGGGAAATTTGCGCCCTCTCACAGTGCTGGTATTGGGAGATAAGCCGCTTCAATGAATGTATATTTTGCGGAGAGAAGCTAGACTCATTTTATCACATCCTCGTATGTCGCCCCCCTATTTACCAACTCCAGCCGCAGTATAGGGATATCCTGGGAGATCCGATAAATCGTTGTCTATAACGTATTGGTAGAACTCTGCAAGACTTCTGCCGTGAGGGAATTCAGGGAACAGGTTCCAGAAATCGACGTATCCCAGATAGTCAGCGTATTC
This sequence comes from Fusarium sp. MBC 438, assembly GCA_030779245.1. Lineage (NCBI taxonomy): Eukaryota > Fungi > Ascomycota > Sordariomycetes > Hypocreales > Nectriaceae > Fusarium > Fusarium sp. MBC 438. The sequence continues at coordinate 74,311 of JAPFTB010000227.1, read as the reverse complement.
CGGCGTGTTATCTCCACGGATGCACCACGAAATGCGATACTGCCCCATGTTGTAGTTGGCAATATCCATGATGTTGTCCGGGTGTGTCGCAGGCTTAGAACTTGCGTCGAGTCTTTGTCGCGTTTCCTTGATGACCTGGTTGATTTCGGCCTCTGAGATCTAGATAGCACGGTTAGCCTCCCTCTTTCGATACTCATGATACTGCTTACATAGTCCTTGGCGGGAGTCTCTCCGCTGGCCTTGGCCATGGTATCCCACATCTCATTCATGCTGAGAACATCGGTGTACGCAAACACCCGCTTGTTCAATGTCCTAGGATCCGACACGATCTGAGCGACGTATTTGCCAATGTCGGCCAAGTCAATGAGGCCAAACTTTTGGTTGCCATCGCCGACGATTCGGTGGTCGATGTAGATTGAGTGTGCGTCGTCAGACCGACCGGAAGGAACCTGTGGGACAAAGACCTGGAAGAAGCAGCCGACATCGATAATCGTGTAGGGGAGACGGGCTCGTTGGATGACGCCGAGAATTTCGAGTTTCTGATTTATAGTTAGCTCAAGGTTTCTGTTGGAATGGGTAGAGAATGACGTGCCTTGTCCTTGATATCAATAACACCCCTTGGCGCTGGGCCAACCCACTCAGAGGGCACAAATCGCTTCACACCAGCTTCTTTGGCAGCCTCAATCCACAGAATCTGCTGATCCAAGTGTTCCCAAGTGATGCAGGAGACGACTACATCAATCGGCTTTAGAATCTCGACGAGAGCGCTGGAGGGACCGCTTAGATCGTAGCCGACAATGTGAACACCTTTGGCGGCGAATTGCTGGTTGACAGAGTTGTTGGTTGACGCGGCTCGTGTGAGGGACGTCACTGACTATTAGCAGGTTAGCAAATTCGAGTTAGTGCCCAAGATTTGGTTACGTACAAAGTTCGTCGGCGAAGAGAGAGGGCCCTCAACGACGGAAGAGCCCGTTTTGCCTGTGGCGCCTATGACGCCGACTGTGATTGGACCAGCCATGTTCAAGAGTCTAATAGGGTAACGATATCGAGCTGAGAATGTTAACAGGTAAATGTGATAGAGCGTGGCTGCTGCGAGAAATTGAAATACCCAACCGCGTGTCTGAGACCCATCATGGTATCGACGAATGCGGATGGCTCAGGATGAGTCATAATGAGCGAGTGGCTTGAATTGCTTAACCTTAAAACTTAAAATAAGGAAATAGACCGATAGCTAATACCAATCGCCCCAGTCTTGGTTCTTTTTTTCAGTCCCCTTTTCATCATTGTTGAAGGATTTTTCCGCCCAGGTCTGATCTGCCCCTGAAAATGACGAAACCATCCATCACAGTCAAGGCAACTCACACGGTCGTGAATGCGAACGCTGAAAGGCTTGAGTCGCTTGATGTGCCCTACTGGCTTGGTCCCTTGGATCACCTCGTATACCCCTCGGTTCCGATCAACGTCATCTGGATATATCAACCTTCCACCGAATTCTCCTCCGAGCTCGTCCCAATTTCGCGGTTTCGAAATGCTCTCTCAATCCTTCTCGATTACTACCCAACCTTGACCGGCCGACTTTCCATCGAACCTGATTCTGGCCGACGATATCTAGACCGTTTTGGTACCGGAATTCCCTTACTTGAGGCGACTTGCGATGAGGCTCTCACAGTCTTTAGCGGCTCAGATGGTGGAAAATTCGATATCTTCAACTTCCCCTCTGCGGGCGACTCCTTGCTTGGGCCATGGGAAGGCTCCATTGAGAGCGCTCAACGCGACCCACTGTTGACCGTTCAACACACGCGATTTGCATGTGGCTCCGTAGCTGTTGGCCTTCGCATCGCTCACATGATGTGTGATGCGGGAGGTTTCCTCCAAATCTACCAAGATTTGGCCCAACTTTACCGTGGTTTAGCGTCCGGCTCGGAAACGGCACCCAAGCTTGACGTTGCTCCAGCCATCAAACCATTTCTCTCTGGCAAGATCGCTGGAATGTCTGACGAAGAACGCGAAGCAGCTGTCAAAGATCAACCTCAAGGGTTTTCTCTAGCACCTGATCTAGCGCTAGCCTCAGCCCCAGCCGATGAAGGCGACACAGTCCCCGATGTCAAGGAAACACCCACACCTCCTCCGATCAAAGGCCGGACCATGCACTATTCAGCAGCTGAGCTGTCCGCAATTAAGAAACTGGCCACACCGCCATCTGGAAGTTCTTGGGTGTCGACTTTCTCGGCCTTATCAGCTCATATCTTTCAACGCGTCCACAAGGCTCGCCTCGCTCATCTCGAAGCTCAAAAACTCTCCGCTTCTTCTCTGGCGACGCCGTCTTTCTTGACCAGTATCAAATACTCTTCGCAGCTTGGTTTCCCCTCCAAGTACTTTCCCAACGCCGTCATCACCCCCTTCGCCGAGGTCCCTTCCTCAGAGCTTGCCCAAGAACCTCTATGGAAGATCGCTGAAGTTATTCACAAGCTGATCCACTCAACCACGCCGGATCAAACCCGCGACCTGTGTCTCTGGATAGCGGGACAGCCCGACAAAAACAGGATCCGCCATGAATTCCCATTTGGTAACGCGTCGTTCATTACGAGTGCCTGGCACAAGTGTCCCCTCTACAGCGGTGCCGAGTTGGATGTTGCGCCTGTATTTGTAAGCCCTTCATTCACGCTTACGGCACTGGTGGACGGACTGGCCTACTTTTTGCAGCCCAAGGAGTCGAACAGAGACATTGGCGTTCTCATGTCACTGAGTGAACCTGTTTGGAGTCATTTGGACCTTGATGACAGGTTCAGGCATCTTGAGTTATCTAGCCAATCGCTTGCAGCGGTAGAGACTTTTGGAATTCTATAGTAAGTACAATTCCTACACCCAAGAAGGGCTCCATCGAGAGCTTCTGACACGATCCTCCGTTGACCACTCAACACACTTGTTCACACCCTGCTTTGTTACTATTGGCCATGTTGTGTGTGATGTTAGAGGCGTTCTTTTCTCTATTGCCATTTGGCCTTTACCGCCGTTGACTGTCCGGCACGGAAATGATACGTGCGGAACACAATAACTATAACCTACTCATGCCAACTGAAAAAGGGAAAAAACGCCGCCAAAAAGAAGCGAAGTCGACTTGGCATAGGAGCTTTTAGCGCGTGACAGGAGCGTGGTCAGATCATAACTAACGGTCCGAGCACATCAGGCATGCTAACCGCGTATTATCGGCTAAGTTGGCTAAAAACTGTCGCCATCCGCAATTCAAATAACGCAATCTTTACCAAAACACAAAGCTATAAAGCCAGACAAATCCAGAAGACGGCCTGGTTCTTAGCATCTGTAGCTAAACCACCAAAGTATCTAAACACTGGCCAAAGTACGTTGTTCAACGGAACATTGTTCATTAGTTGAAAAAAGGAGCATGGCTAACGGAATGAAATAGTCACACTCAAGCAAATATTCGTATTTCAACATGTTGCGATCTCAATTTGGTCCACTATCGAGAGCCTGCGCCAATGGCCTGAGTGCTAGCCGCCGTTGCTTCTCAACCTCTTCAAGCTGGCTACAATCCCTCCCAGTCCAGATCTCGGGCCAAGGAACCGGCACAATCCAGTCCATCTCCGTCAAAGACAAACCATACACCTTCTCGGCAGACACGTACACCGTAATTGGCGGTACGGATTCGCACCCTTCACCGGTCGCCTACGCCCTCGCCAGCCTGACCTCTTGCAACCAGGTGACTGGCTCGTTGGTTGCAAAGGACCACGGCATCAGGCTCGGAAAGTGGCATGTGACAGCCCATGGACAACTCCCTACTGCGGTTCTGGTTGGGGGTCAGCAGGGGAACCCCAACTGGGAGAGCGTGGCTCTTAGTGTGCGGGTGCAGAGTGATGCCAAGGACGATGCCGAGTTTCAGCATTTTGTGTCCGAGGTTGAGCGCCGATGTCCCATTACGCAGCTATTTAAGCTCAGTGGTGTGCAGTACAACAGCGAGTGGGTGAATGAAGCCCTGTAGTAGTATCAATAGGTACTAAGCACTAAGGAGTATCTATACAACGACTCGGCTTCAAATCTTGTTTCCGAGTTTCTAAGCTATGGCCTCACGCTCACACCTTAAGGTGGGGTGTATTCCCCTGCTTTCTCTTCTTAACCTCTCTTGCAACCGCTAGAAACATAGTACCAAGTGTCAAACAGGCCCCAGAAAAGATTTGAGCGCCAATATATCTACCGTTCATCACGGAAATAAGCGCTCCTGCGATAGGGGTGCCAGTCAAGACTGCAAAGCTGACGATGGTAAAGACCATGCCAATTCTTGTACCTTGCTTGCTTGGGTCGGTAGTCAAAGACGCCAATGCTGAAGGGAACATGGCCTGAATGCCTCCCAAGGCAGGGCCGCTAACAGCAGCCCAAGCATAGAGACCAGCTTGGGAATCGACAGCTATCCAGCACCATACTAGCAAAGCTCCGAGCCCAGCCGTAGGTACAAAGACGGTCAGTGCACCAATCCGATCGCCAAAGTAATTTGGTACGAGGCGGCCGATAATACCGACTCCACTCATGACCATAATAACGTCAAGAGACTTGGAGTAAGCCATGCCCTGGATATCACGAGCATATGTGGCGATGAAGAAGAAGGCGAAGTATACTCCCCAGAAACACTACCGATTCGTGTTAGTGGAGAGTAGATAAGAGACGTGGAAGCCTACCATGAATGCACCGAGAGCGTAATAGGTATACTCTAACTCCTTGAATGCAGACCACTCGACCAGGCGTCCACTCTTACGCGGTGGGATTCTTGGTCTCAGAGACAATAGAGAGATAGCAAAACACCCTGCCTGCATCAAGCCAATAACCCGAAGCGTCCAGCCGAATCCCACACGCGGAAGTAGGCCCCGTATAATGCCCGGGAAGACTAGGCCTCCCGTTACACTCCCGCATGCTGTCAGTCCTATTGCGATCGATCTATACTTCTGGAAGTAGGTCGAGATGATGGCAATAGCAGGACAGAAGAGACAGCCGTTGCCCAGACCGACACATACACCTTGAGCGAGGAATACCTGCCAGTATTGCGTACATGTCGAAGTCACCAAAGTTCCGAGAACAACAAGAACGGAGCCCAGGATAGTGATGGGGAAGAAAAAGCCAGCGTCAGTGAGGCGGCCAGCAAAGGTGCCGATGAAGAAGAGGAAAAAGACTTCTATGGAGCCAATCCACGCGATGTCGGACGGCGGTCGTTGAAGGGCTTCCACGTAGTAGCTTTGGAAAACTCCAAAGGAATTAATTACGCCCCTAATTGCGTTAGTTATTACTGCCACCTTGGCAAAAACAACGTGGTATACCAAGTGTTCATGACGACCAAATGCGTACCGAGAACTACAATCTCAAATCAGCTATCATTCCCAGATGAAGAGTTTAGGAGTTTCTTACCGCACATCCACGCCCTAAGACCTCCATCTGGAGCAGGACCCGGCGTGATGCTTGTTCTTGATGTGATGCGGCTTAGCACCCTGCTGGCCAAGCCTGGCTCGGCTTCCTCCGGCACAGCGTGTTCGGCAGACACCACACTTGCCAGAGATGACTGGCTACTGGGCAATACCAACTCTTCGGTCGCTTGTCCCTTTTCGTTGCTTTCTTTCTCATTGTGTGAATCCTCGTCTGGCGCGTTCGGTAACCAAGGTCGAGGGGCTGGGAGCGAACTAGGTAGTTTTTTAGGCATCGTATTCGCCGGGCTGTGAGCTAAAGAGAAATCTTGACAGAGTTTGAAACCAGCTGAGAAGCTTAATTGCCGTTAGTTTTAATCTGTTTATTTTGAGTGTTGTTATACAGAGACGTGCAAGGTTGCTGAGGCGGGTACCGCAGCTGGGGTGTTGTTCAATACACAACACAAGGGTAGTAAAGGAGGGAAAATAAGAATTTAAAGGAAGAGAATAAGTCTTGATGAAGAATTCTACGTCTTGCTTATCCCGCATTTCTTTCCTCTGTCTTGTCCGTTTTGCCCTTTCGCTTGTCTGTTTCGCCTTTTCTCTTTTCTATTACGCCCTTCCCTAGCAGCGATGTGGGGACACCCCGAAGACGCCGATGTCCAATTGAAATCATACGGAACACACTTGACCAGCACTGTTCATACGTGTGTCATACCATGTCAAGTTTGTTTAATTAAAAAAGAAAGCTATGCTTAGACTGGAATCTCTATTTGTATCTGGTTACAGCCGGCTTTGACGTCGCGTTATCTTCCTTGCGTAGGGGTGCCTGTCTGCTGGCACCAAGTGATCAACTTCAAGACTGTTGATCAAGTCTGGGTGGGCATCCCTCATCAAGTTCGTCATTCCGCATAAACGCATCGTAGTCTCGATTTCATCGCGCAAAACTACAAAGGTGTTGGTCAGTATCTCTGTAGACAAACACAGGGAGCTGATGGAAACTTACTGGAAATGACATGCTCTACTCCTTGCTGGCCGTAACTCAGCGAGTACAGGAAGCTTCTGCCGATGCCGACAGCTGATGCTCCGAGGCAAATGGCCTTGACCACATCGGCGCCCCTACGAAATCCACCATCAATTAAAACTTCCATCGATTCGAGTACCTCGGGACAGTTCTTTTGAAGCTCTAACAGGATCAGAATTGCTGGGGGCGCATGGTCGACGGCCCTGCCTCCGTGGTTGCTGATAACTATTCCGTCGCAACCATACCTGTGAGCCATCCGTGCATCATGAGCTGTCTGTATGCCCTTGACAAGGATGGGGAGAGAGGTCAGGTTGCGGAGCCAGCTGATGATGCCCCAATCCACACTGGGATCGATGAAGGCACCAGTTTGTCGCGCAAGACCGGCTCCCTTCTTGTCACCACCCTTCACATCTGACTTGGTCCCCCCTATAGATACAGTCTCGTTGGACTTGATGCGCTCATCTGCTTCTCGCTTTGGAACAACAGGGACATCGACGGTGACCAAGATGGCCCTTATCTTGCCAGAAGCATCCATCTGTCGAATCGCCGCTTCTGACTTCTTCCGATCCTTATTCACATAAAGCTGAAAGAAGGTCTGTCTTGGAGTTTCGTCGATGATTTCGTCGTGGGGGTATGAGGATGGAGTCGCAAAACAGTGAACAATACCGCCAGTAGCTGCACCACGGGCTAGAGTAAGCTCCCCCTCTGCCCCGCCAGTCTTCGCTGCGCCTGTAGGGGATATGTAGACGGGAATATCCAGCTCACAGCCAAACAGTGTCGTATTTGTCTTGACGTCCCTCACATTTCGCATCACTCGAGGGCGCAGCAGAATCCTTCTCAGGATAGAGCGGTTCGCATCCCTAGTGTCATTATTGTTGGAGCCACTGCTAATGTAGCCTATGGCCTTTTCACTCAGGGCTTTCGTAGCCGCATGCTCAAAATCATCCAAGTTGATGATGGCGTCCAAGTCTGGTTTCTCAAGTCGGTCCTTGGTTTGAGGGCGACTGGGGACCTGCTGTTTCTGGGGCACCGTGGCCTGGTCAACAGTCCCGATGTGAAACTTGACGTCCAAGGATTTTCGAATCAGAGATGGTCCATGGGCTTCATTGTAGGCAGCCGACGCATCAGCTCCAGCGTGCTGGTAGATAACTATTGAAACGACGGTTAGCCAGGTCGCTGACGAGGCGGGCCTTAGGCATACTTTCAGCTCCTCCAGGGTGCTCAGGCGCAAATTCGGTCATGTTATACACAATTCCATTGACGGAAATCCAGACGTCGTCTTTCTTATCATGTTTGGATAGTTCTGATGCTGCGATGGTTGACGTCATCGTGGCCTCGGTGGTCAAACTTTTCCAATGCCGCGTCAACTTTCAGTCGGCTGCCAAGGGTTGCTCGCAAAATACCTTGATATTCTTGAGAAACCATAAACCAACTGGCCGGAAACAGACTTCAGTCGCTGTTCGATCAAGATCAATGGACGTGTGGTGGAACGGCCCAGCATACATTGACTACCCCGCTCTGCTGCCAAGTGACGGACCGAGTTTCGGCACATGGTTATTTTCGCTGTCGGAACGCACCATAGGAATTCCGAGTTAACGAGTCCGCAAGACAGTGGCCCGTTAACCGATTCCGTCCGGACCATCTGAGCGGGACTTTGAGATATTATACAGACAACCTCAGACGGAGGGGTCATATTTAAAGGATGAAAGCCGTCGTCCCCAGAATCTTACCATATCTTCTCAGAGCTTGACCACTCCCGCCTAATAATCTCACCAAACCAAACTACGCCATCACTCCCTCAGCGGCAAATCAACTATGGTACTAAAGACGAAAACCGTTTAAAAGTTGCTTCACCGGCTATTTTTCAAAATTTATAGCATATTGGTAATTGTTTACCCTTGTCTATGCCAGAGTCGGAGGTCTCAACGGCCTCGGAGACAATGCAGTCACTCTCAGTAACATCCATGCTCCCATATCATGCCAAAATACAGATTCCACCCAAAATTCTCTTATCGTTAGTTTCCTGAACCGGGTTATGGCGCCCTGCTTTGTAGAAGCCCAAAGTCTTGTTAGACCCAGTTCGTTCTCGAGGCCGAAGTGGTGAGCAATGATCGACGTCGCAGGTGATTCGAGCTCTTCCTTAATTAGCCACTTGTGCCAAAGCTAGCGTTTAGAACACACAGTTCCCCGACTGCCACCGCATCCTAGGTTTGGGGGAGTCATACGATCGATGTCGATCTTCACCCCTGTACACTCGCTTAACCTGTCAAATTTGTTAGGGGCGGCCGCCGCCTTCGGGTTAATTCAACGCGATAGGCGACTCCTGATAAGTCCCGAATGATTGTTAAGCAATGGCATCTATTGCTTTTTCTCCGACGTCAGTCTTCTCCGTCGTTCCGCGCAGTCCGCGGATGTTTATGAAATGACACGACTCGGAATCTACGGCAGGTCCTTTCGGGAATCTTCGTGAGCAAGGAGAGCGAACACTGGCATTACGCTAGCCTGGGTTGCCATAATCTATCTGAAGGATCTTTGGGATGGGATAAGGCTAAGACACTCTTTAATAGAGGGGCTAGTAATTATCTGCAAGCTGTATCACTTCTGGGGGCGTGTAACAAAAGTTCAGAGCCAGCTGAACAGGGACCATTTTATTCAGAGGTATACGGTTATGCCTGAGATCCAGCACAGATAAGTAAGGTAAGATACTATAGAAACAATAACAAAAAGAAAGAGAAAGGCTGTTCGAAGCCACGTAGAAGAGAAAGGACGGATCAAGCGAGAGGTCACATTCTCCCTGCAAAACCAGATAATGACCACAAGCTTCTAACCCGCCCTTGCATAAGCTAGGCCAAGCTCACTGATAGCATCACCCTTCATCAGAATGCCGTCGTAGAATCCAAAGTACGCATATCCACCGACTGCTTCGTTCTGGTCCAGCCAGGGCACAACTTCTTCAATAAAAGCACTGGTCGTCTTGACATCGGCCCCCGTCATCCCAAACTCGGTAATGTAGACCTGCGAAATACCGTGTTTCTCGGCGAGCTCGATGGTATTGTTGACATGACGCTGGAAGTTCCAGACTCCATTCTGCTCCACCCCGTACCAGTGGGTTACAAGGAAATCGACATGGCAATCGTTTCCGCACTGCTCGAGGAACCGGCCGAGATAGTCGAGACCTCGAGGAGCGGGATTATTGGTGACGGCCGGTGAACCAAGGAGAGCTCGTCCCTTGAACTTGTTCATGTAATTCTTGTATCCCTCAACAGCCTGCTCCACTGGGATGTCGCACTGCCCATGTTGATCTGGCTCGTTGAAACCTAGCAGATGCTTAGATCCAGAAGCAATGGCAGTCTCTGCGTCCTTTGTCCAGCCGCCCACGCCAATTTTGGTGGGACACCAGACCATGGGATAATACTCCATCTCCTCGGGGATGTCTCCTCGGCCGGTCCACCAGTTGTAAGCCCAGCCAATCTTCTTTTGGCCCCAGGCTTGTGCAACATCTTGGTTGGTGAAGGACATGCCCTTCTTGGATCGCTTGTCAGAGTCGACAGTTTCTGGTACACTACTGGACTTGGCTACCTCGGCCGAAACGGCCGAAGAAGTAGCTTGCACAGTAGTGATGATGGTGGTCGATGCGGAAAAGGAAGTTGCAGTTGTAGACAGAGAAGTATCAGTTGGAAGGCTGGGGGATGAATGATCCTCGATTAAGCCGCTTGAACGAACAAGGCTGGCCAAGGTGGTCGTATTCAGGGGCAGGGAAGAGGGAGTGTTGTAGCCATGCGAAGTAGCAGCTTCACCCGTTGAAATGCTAGGAGTGACTGAGGCCAGCTCTCCCCCGGGCAAAGTGTACTGGCTGCGATGGTACGAGAGATGCTCGTGGGCCTTGCATCGCAGCGCTCGACCGGCAGCAAGAGTGGCAGAAGCAGCCAAAAGAAGTGGCTGGATTCTCATTTTATCTTTGCCTTTAAATGCTTTTCTAACTGGCTTAAATTGTAAGACAGAGAGAGAGAGAAGAAGAAGTGGTGAGAACAGAAAGTAAAGGGCGAACTGCGTACAGCGCTTGTTTTTCAAAAGAGTGTAAGAAGAAGTGGAAAAAGAGTGACTGGTTTACAAAAGCTGTTGTAGCCAGGCTGGTGTCTGTTGCTTGGATTTATATAATAAGTTTTATCCTTATTATTTTTCACACGGATTCATGGCCATCCAAGCTCTCAGAAATGTTCCTCCAACCCATGGTCAAGTTCGGCTCTCATTCCGGGACCCAAATCGTCTGATGAACGTGGATCAACTGAATCTGAGACAAGGGGTTGGCGCAGGTGAGATTGGAGGGGAGGCGGAAAGAAAATACGAATGGGTATTCCCAGAGAACCTAGTCAAATGAAACGGCCAATAACAGTGCTTGTTACTCTCTGCTGCTCATACATTAGCGCAGGCGCCCTCGTATTGCAATGAACCTAATGGATTGCCCTCACTACAGCCACGTGTTGGAGGCTCAAGTGATGTATTGATCAGCAATGGGCCATTCCAAATCAAGAAACGCAACCATTAGTTTTTATCTTTTGGCCCCTTACCGAAATTGCTGTGATGTGAATATGTCCAGCCTGCATATTGCGTCACGTCACAGCGGCTGATATCGGTCGTTGGGCAGTTGATCTGAACGCCCGCTCAAGGGCCTGAGACAGACGACAGACCAGAGCCAGAACACCGAACTAAAGGTTCTATTAAAGTACCTCCTCATGCGGTGACAAGTGTCTGGATAGCGATGGCCGTTTTTTGAAACCCGGTTAGAGATGATGGACCTGCCTTTGTTGTACGATTCGGTAGTAAAGTTCTCGCTATTTCCTAATCTTTGTTATTTACCGCCGCGGCAGATGGCTCAGATTAGTTTTTAGATGCATTATCACAATTAACGTACACGAGATAGTGAGCTTGAATGGATGCCTCGCCAGGAACTATATGCATGACGCATCATGGATCATTGCTATGTAAGGATGACGGGAGGGTCGGCAACAAGCATAAGAACCCTCGAGACGAGATACTTTACTCTGCCTAGAATATGTACCAAGGTAATCTCGATACATGGACCGCCACTGAGACCAGAATGACCAGGCACATATGCAAACTCCCATCCCATTGCTGTCCCTCCAAGACCCTCACCTAAGAAACAGGCAAGATTGGTCTAGATAATGATCTTGTGCGTTGCTGGCGCTTCAGACTCGTCGCCAAAAAGGTTGATGTCCCACCGGGGCTTGTCTGTGGATTTCCCTCGATTAGTATCGTCGCTTGCGCATGGTTAACCAAGATATTACTCACTTGCAATGTACGGGATGTTGAACCGTCTCTGTTCCTTGCCTACTCCCTCAACCACTCGGAGGTCGTCGTCGGACAGGTCAATTTCCTCAAAGTTCGCAGCGATGCGAGCCGGGCTGACCGACTTGGGAATGACGCTATGCCCACCGCTCTGAGCCCAGCTAAGCCTACAACGAGGTGGAAAGGCCGTGTTAGATTAATGTGCACTGATATTCTGTAAAGGTGCCCGACGGTGCTTACAAGACTTGAGTTGGGGTGACTTCTTGTCCTCTCTCACGGGAGAGTCTCTCGGCCAGTGACTTGATGTCTGGATGAGAGAACAGCAATGGGACATTGAGCATGTTGTTTCCGAAAGCCTATTTTCAGAGTCAGCTCAACCTCCAACGAGACAGTGACTGGGAGGATATACGGAATAGGCGGTAATGTGGATGTTCTTCTCCTTGCAGAAGGCGATCAGATCGTCCTGCCTGAGCAGGGGATGGCGCTCAATCTGGTTGACCGCTGGAACAACGGATGTACCGTCGATAATCGCCTTGAGCTAAAATAGTAATTCTGTTAGCCTGTCCAGAAGTATCACAAATATTCAGCTTACATGTTCAATGGTGTGGTTGGACACTCCGATTGCTCGAGCCTTTGATTTAGGCAACTTGGTCATGGCTGCAGATTCCACCAGCATGAGTGACTAGATTTAGACATAAGCAGGGGATTTTTACTTACCTCTCCAGGTTTCAACAATGGAGATGGAGTCGTCAATGACGACGTCACCCTCGGGCTGATTGCCGCCAGTGAGTGGGAACAGGTCCTGACCGACATGGACGGAGCTCTTCTTGAACGAGATTGGGAAGTGAACGAGGTAGAGCTTGGAAGTGTTAGGCTAGCAAAATCATGTCAAGGTCCATGGTTCAAAGGCTGCTTACGTCAAGATACTCGAGACCAAGCTCCTCCAAGCAGTCGTCGAGAGCAGCTTCGACAATCTCGGGATCGTGTTGACTGTGTAGGGTGTGAGTGAAGCCATTAGCAAGACAGGAAGAGTACGCACGAGTTCCACAACTTGGATGTCTAGTTACACGGCCTAGGTTAGCTTCTGGGTTCCAGTTGGGGAGATGGTGCTTACGATGAAGACGTCCTCACGGCGAAGACCTGGAATCTCCTTAAAAGCCCTCTTCAAACCTTCAGCAACCTCAAGCTGGTTTCCGTATCTGCAAATAACATTAGCTGTGGGGGAACAGATGAGCGCGTCAAGGGATCAATCCATACACTTTGGCAAGATCCTGATCTCATGTTAGTAGAGGCACAACACCACTGACAAGTAAGAATGATGGACTTACCAAATGCCTGTACCCAACTTTCAGAGCCTCAAAGACTCCCAAAGCAACCTCGCCGGGCGACGATTGCCAGGTTCCATAACCCAGCTGGCTATCACCGAATACGTCAGCCATCTTCCCCGCATCGCGGTAATTTTAGCGCACTCACGGGATCTTGTGCCCGCTGTTGAGAAGAACTGTCCTGCCGAGAGACATTGTGAACAAGGGTTTTCCGGTATAAAGTTGCGATTTGTTTCAAAGTGGCGTGATTGAATGAGATTTTTCGCTTCGAATCTTAGGGCGATCGAGGCTTTTATATGCGCACAAGAACTCGCAGCGGCAATTGCGGAGTGTATTGCTCATTGAAGAGCGATTTAAGGATTACAAATCTTGGAGTTGAGGCGCTCCAATCATATTTGTCGGTCAGCTCTTGGGTTTGAGCGGAGAACGCCCAAGTCCATCCAGCAGTGGCTTAGGAGTACGGGAATGGACCTGTCGAGGTACCTCTAAGGACAACTAAGCACGAGCTAATGCTAGAGGCTCTTCCCCCCTACGTGAACCAAGTAGTAGTACATTGCCCTCACTCGTCCGCACCACGTCTTCTACGACAGTAATCACAAGTCTAGCTGTGAAAACGAGGTTGTGTTGTAGAAGCATCTAAAGATACAGTGAGATTTCTTCAAGTAGATGTCGACCGGTGTCTGAAACACTGATCGAATTGGCGTTGTTGGTCGTAACAATGTGTGCACACCATCTTCCTAGTTAGCTTCCAGGGGACTGGGGTAGTCCTCACCACTTATTGGCTCGGATAACAAGTTAGGCTGGAGCTACCAAACTTTAGATTTCCCCGATTTCGTTGTCTCTCCCCAGGAGGTATCCGCAGAGTGGAAGAAATATGCCCTTTCTGTCCATAGGCTAACTAATTGCTCATATCCCGTATTTGAGTCATCTCTTATGTGTTGAGAATTTGTCATTGTCATATGGACCGGGCAATCAAGTTCTACTTACGCTGGAAGATGGTCCCGAAAGAGAAGCTCGGCCCTGGCGCTGGTACACAGTCAATGCAGCCGCCATGTACCCCTGCTGGTGGCCAAGGTCACCAATCACACCCCACTCTGTTCAGGACCGCAGTAGGGTAGGTTGTGGAGAGTTCAAGGTAAAAGCACACGGTTTTGCCTTGGAGATTGTCAAGAAGTCTGAAAAGGAATCGAATATTGCCTGAAACCTCATACTGCTTGCCCTTCTCCTACTCCTCATCTTCGCCCAAACCCATGAGAAGCGGGCGAAAGCCACTACCGCCATCGGCAGAGAAACGAACCCCCTTACTCACCTCCTTCCCCTTGCTATCGACTATTCAAAGTCAGTGGTACGACTGGGTCAATTGCCTGGACGTCTACTCACCACAGCGGAACTTCACCTCGGCCGGTTCAATGGTCGCCTTGACCGAAAAAGCAAATGTGACGTACGATTCTCGCCGCCAGGTGGTAGATTTTGTGAAAGGGGTGGAATGTTCGAAGTCGACGTGCATCAATATACGACTTTGCGGGTGATCTTTATATCCGTCAGCTTGATGTACACAATATTTGGGTGTGATTGGGTTGTGGGTATACCTTTCTCGGATGACAATTGGGTCTCATTAGAAGATGCTACGATTTCAATGTCGCAGACGCGGGGCCCATCAGCCTTGAAGCAGGCTTTATACGGATAGGACTTCTCGTCACCGTTGGCAATTTTATCGTCCTTGAACCGTATCAGCAGGCGGGCGTGTTGTAGACAAGAGATACGGTGAAGCAAACTTACTTGTTTGATGAACCAATTGACACCACTAGTGAGAGGGTCTTGCTTGCGACGCAAACCCCATAGCTTGAACCCTTTCACCTTTGCTGTCCATCTTGACACCAGCGAGTTGTCATTTGGCATCCGGAACACCAGGCCGAATGAGTTCCTACAGCAGACCTCGGCCAACAATGACCGGTTGCTCACAGCATCAAAGACAAGGCCCATTGAAACGGCCATGCGAGGGTGACGGGACACTATCACCCGTGTGTTCTTGAGGTGGTCGTGCTTGTTGCAAAATCCCTCGAGTTTCTTTTGGACGTAGGCTGAGCTACCCAGCCCTCCAGAAAGCAACAGATAGTGCTGCCTAGATTGTTAGTACCGTTGACATGAAATTGAAGCTGTAAAACTTGCCACTCTCCCGCTCGTAGGCCGGTTGTCCATCAACTCTTGGATGCGCTGTTGCATCTTATTCAGTTGCTTATCGAAGGCGTCTTCTAAGTCATTCCTACATTGCGTCAGTCACGGGAACATTAGCCTTCATCTTCGGGACCTACTGGATGTCTATCAGCAATCCATCCTGAATCCGATCGCCCAGACTGCTTCCAGGGTCCTTCAGGTGAGGCACAGGAATCCCTCTCTGTGCCTTGTTGGTTCCCAGGCTGTGTTTGGCTTGCTGAAAGACGTCACTGCATGGCATGCTCCATGCCACCTTTTCAACTTTGCAGTTGAAGAGATGACTGTGCGGCCGGATGACCTCTATGATGCGGTTTTGAAGTTCTTGGTCAATGTACGATGATCCAATCCTGCCGCCTTTCGGGGTTCAGTCAGTTACTATCATCGCCACCAGAGGCAAGAGCCCACTTACCATGGACAGGGGACTCCTCGTCCAACCGAGAAGCGCCTCGCTCATCGTTCTTAACTCTCAGGAGGGAGAGGTCCTGGGATCAGTCAGCCAGAGAACTAGTGGCACTCGGGGGTTAGGGTGTACCGCTGTGCCGGCGCCGGCGTCGACGACCATGACACACTGTCCGTTCTAAACAACAGTTGTCAGCAAGCATTGGGCGACAAAGCTTGGGGCTCCTGACCTTGAATTTTACCGACGGGTTTTTTGTGCAGAGATGGAGAGCTGCCGTTGCTTGTGGCTCGACTAGGCTTACATCAACCGTACGAACACCGCTGCCGTGGACAGCGTTTTGGGCTTGGCCAAAGCCTGCGTCTTCGACCAAGGCCTTGAAACGACCCACCATAGCCGCATCCCAGATGCTGGGTGCGCTAAAGTAGATAGCGACGTTTGCCTCGGCCCAGGGTTTCCCGGACAATACATCGCGGGTGAACCGCCGGGCCAGCTCTGAATGCAGTCGACTCAAATAGTCGAGAAAGAGCTTCTCGACTTTTGCTTGGTCAGCATCTGGCTCCCCGAACTTTGTCTTGAACCATTCTTCGACAAGAATGGCCTTGTTATCCGCGGGAATGTCCGTTCCCCAGGAGATGAGCTCCCTCCCGTGGCCGTCTTGTGTGTACACAAGTCTTGTCGGGACTTTCTCGATCGTCTTGTCGGTCCCCCACATGAGGTAGGTCACGTCGTCGATTTCGGTCGGGTCAGGAGCGGTCCCGGGTTGGTGATATGCGACTCCCGTGCCTGTGTCGGCACTGGTTAGAGTGTGCATTGGAACGAGTCAATGAGAAGGGGTTCTTACCACTCATGCCAAAGTCAATGCCGAGGATCAGATCGAATGCCATCTTAGATACGCTGAGCCAATAAATGCCGAATTGGGTATATCAAGAAAGACTGGGTGAGCTTCAAGTTGATGAGAGGAAAGTAGGCTTGAGGAGCAATAGGCTTGGGGAGCAATAGGCTTGGGGAGCAAATCGATGGCTGCCCTGGCCATTATGACATCCTTTCCTGACCGACCGACTTGGATGCCTCAGGAAGCAACAGGCAAGTCCAGGAAGTCACCAGCCAGATGGAGCTGGAGGTCATAATTCCAATACGTGACTTTCGGAGAGCTGCATGGATGCCATCGCCAGGAGGCCAAAATCGGTTAGTCCTGGTGAGGCCAGTGTAAAGGTACCTCACACATCAGCCGAGACACCCCTAAGGGTCTCGGTAGTTAGCACACCTCCATCACCAGCCGCTAATGGCACAAGCAAACAACAATACCAACATGAATAACTTGGGAAGGGAAGGCAATCCAATCAGCCAAGCAGCCACGGCACAAACGCCTCTTTATGCAGGGAGGCACAATCCTTCCTTGCCCGCGGCTGTGTCGGCCTGAGTAATGGGCGGGCCAATTGTACAAAAGCAAGTTGGAGCCTCCAGCGCATCGTCTTCCACGTCTCCATCGCCTTCCACATCTCCCAATTGTACAAAAGCAAGTTGGAGCCTCCAGCGCATCGTCTTCCACGTCTCCATCGCCTTCCACATCTCCTTCGTCTTCTGCACCTTCTTCAATTTTCACACCTTCTTCATCTTCACCATGGGTCTCAATGTTGGCCAGGCCATCGGCATCGGCGTTGTTGCCGGCTTTGTCGGAGCCTTGATTCTCGTCTGGTTCATTCCTAGGACTCCCACCATTCAAATCGTCCAGGAGGGAGGGCTTGTGCATACCCGGCCGGAGACTCCACCACACCTGCGAGCAATGAATCGGCGGGAAGCAGACCCCAGGATTGATTCAGTGAGACGGTTCGGTTTTCGTATGATCCCTTTGATGAGCGTTCCGCAAATCGCAGAAGCCGTCGAGTTCGAACGCTCTATCCGTTCATTTGCCGAAATGTGCATCGAGGCCCCCTTCCAACCACAACCGCCTGTTCCAGAGTCTCTCTTCGACGAAAACGAACTCGTCCGCCTCGCCGGGAAGCCTATCAATGGCGGAACCTGGTCCGCGTCCATCTCCAACACAGCTACACGAGCATCGGCGGTGAAATGCTTTCTGGCACAGTTTGTCTTCAAGCGCATGCACCCAAATTGTCCTCCTCAAGACTGCCTGCTACCCCCGGAGATCGCTAGCTGCTACCAACTCATAAACGTCCCGCATGACAACCCAGGCAGTAAGTTAAAACTTGACTATAAGAACAGAATCCAGGTTAATAAGAACGCAGGAGATGATTTGATTGGTATTTGGCGTGAACTCCTGTTCACTCTACTGCTGGACCCCTTTGACCTACTTCCGCTCCCACCCCGTTGGTTTAAGGAGGGCGACCCAAGGGAAGAAAGAACGCTCGCCATGGTTCCCGTCATTATCGATGCCCTACACCTGGAGTCCCTCAGAAACGATTGGGTACAACGGAAGGAGGATACGATCGAGAGGTGCATCACAGGAATCCTTGAGACGTCTGCCAACAGCGCCCTTCATCTTCTGGCTCAACCCTCTGAGTGGGAGGCTGTGTGGGAGGCAAACGAGCCTGGATTTATTGTCTTTCCCGAGATTCGTCTTGTTTGGAATGGCTACACCAAGTTTTCGAAGCCTGCTGTGGTCGATGCCGATACTCTCCGGCCGATACCCTCAGACGATAATCGACAGGCGGGCGACAATAAACATACAGACGATAAACAATATCCAGAAGCCGGTGCCCCTGAACAGCCAAACCTTGACACCGAGAAGCTGCCCAGTCTCGAGGATGGTCAATCTCTGACTCAAGGGATCGGCCAGGAGTCTAGTCCAAGCACCGCGAACTGGTGAAGTGGTCTGTCTCCCCCCCCCCCTTCTCGTCCTCTCCGTAGCCTTGTTTTTTTCAAGCAGATAGTTTGTTAGCAATGAATGGAACCCTACTGCTCTCCCTTAAGTTCTGTCTTCATTAATACTACTGTGACATGCCACAACATCTTCCCGCGGACCAGAACACACTTTTACATGCCAAGAGTGGATGATTGGGTATTCCTTCAAAGGGTGATAGAAGGGGACTAGAATAGACAGAAAGCCAGAATGAGCCCAAGGAAATGATGAATTATTAAAAATAAAACCTTGACAGAGGCTGCCATATCCATGACTGAAACTCTTTCTTGGTCGCTATGAAGTGATCCTCCTTTCAATCTGCTTTCTGACCGGTCAGCCCTAAAAGACCTCCCCCCCAACACATCTCCGAATAACCACCTGCCACCCTCCCCACGCATATCCACCACAAAGACATGTCAGAAATTATTTCCAGTACCCTCATCCATCGTCAGAGGGTCATTTATCTCAACCAAGTCATGCTCGACACCTGGCGCCATGCTGGACGCCAACTCCCCTTCTTCACCAGCCGAGTTGGCCAGCGTCTCCAACGCACTCCGCATCCAGTCGACTCGACGGGATAAACTCGACTGTGCCATCTCAAGCGGCCGCAGGAAAGCTCTAGCTGCTCTGTGGTCTTTGAGTATGAATTCCAGCCTGTTTTTAAAGTCTGCACGCTCAATGCGCCGGTGGAATTGCTCCAGGGCCTCTCGCGTTTTGACAATTGCGGCCATTGCGCGTTTTTTGAGGAGCGCCTCTTTTCCCACGTGTCTCATAAGCTTTCGGTGGAATATGAGAGCATCTTCGATGTCGTCTGCGACGTTGCGCTCAATCATGAGGAAGGCTTGTGCATCATAGTGGATCTCCAGGAAGTCACCCCCGAACTTCATGAATAACTTGGCACAAAATAGAGTGATAGGGACAATAACCTCGGCCATGATTATTTGGAAAAATGTGATTGATGGGAGAACTTGTGGGAGGGGATGGTCAACCAGAAGGAGGGCGGCCTGGTTTCGATGTTTGTGACGAAAATCGTTGGTTGAGTAGGGACTTGGTTGGTGAACGAACGTGGACAGTAAACGGTTCTTGCCAGGGAGATTGAATGAGGATATCGTCTAAGAGGCTGAATCAAGTGATCAATGGATGAAGTTGTAGGCCAAAGTTGCGGTAGGAAGGAGAAGCTCCAGCATATTTAAATGCTCAGGTTGCCAGCCCTCAACATCCCGGCCCCCAGAGGCTGACCTACCGACCTGCGATATTGTGTCCAAGAGAGATGTCATTGACAACAACAAAGAGCCTGAGATATCAGAAGCTTCAGGCTGGGAGAGGTCACACTCCTGTCAGAGCTCAGAGCCTGGCCATGACAGGAGAGAGGAACTAGCCGCACAGGCTCAGACACTAGCCTTGTCATGACTGAGCCATGATCCTTGCGTGAAAGCGCCTTAATAGCCCATCTAAACATGGCTGAATAGACATGGGTGATACCAGAGCTGAGAAACCCCAGGAAAAGGTCACCCATGCTCCTGTTGATGTGCAGTTGGCGGGCGGGCCAAAAGATTTGGCCGTGTTCTGACCAGCGACGCTCTGTCGCAACCGCTTTGCTTATGCAATACGAATGTTTTAGCCTGGCATTTGTGCAATACAGCTGTAAAACGACAGCACAACCGGTCCCAGATAAGCTGCCCCCAAAGGTGAGACCGCCGTTGGGTGAGGGACCGTGAGTGGACTGGAACGAACCAAAAGCAATTCCTAGAGGTATACTCCGTAGGCTCGCGGGGACTCCGGCTCTTTGATGCCCAGATGGTAGAGCAGGGGTAGTCTCTGCCGCTAAGGGACGGGGAGCGGGCTGACAGCTGGTGCTGTTCAGGGGTGGCTCTGTCCAGATGTATGGCATGGCTGCACGGTTCCGTCGTGTTCACGCGTATGAAGCGGCTCGGCTTGCCCGGTGAACAGCCTCTTGATCATATTTTCTGGCAGTTCTGTTTCTACGAGCTTTCGAGCTGGGCTTAGCCCTAGTGGTCTCTCACTGTTACTCCTTCTTGTGTAACAATTCCTGACACTGTAGTTGGTCAATTTTTTCAAGGACATGCTGGATGTCTCTTCACTGCAGGGATATTGGCAGTTGCTACAGGCCACTGGATCAAATTTCTTCTTTGTTCAGCGGGACATGGCGTGCAATTCTACGCACCTCGCAAGGGATGCCGCCAACGCTCTGCCTCAGGCACTGTCGTTGGCATTAATGACGTCTTCGTCGGGAACAGCATCAAATAAGACGATGTTTCCCTAGAAGCGACGAATACGAAAAACTAGCCCGTGGAATCAACTTCACGCAGAAGATTTCCCGCAAGGGTCATCTGCGTCAATGAAGAGGTGAAATGCAGTGGACACGCTGGGGGCGTGGTCAGTGGAACGCCTCCGGGAGCAAGCCCCAGAAGACCTACTCCGCTTCGCCAAAATGAGCAAACAAGAAAACAAGAAGATTCAAACAGGTCAGGGTGCGAGCGCCAAGTGGATGCTGCCCTCCCCTGAGTTTGGGCTTGCCGACTCAGGGGATGGTTCGGCCAGACGCAACCGGAGCCCCAACAACCGCTCATACAGAGATGGGCATCTAGCAAGGCCAAGAGATCGAAATAGACTAGTTCGTCTTACAAGCAGGCCAAACTGCGTGCCTGAGCAGCCCCGCAGTGATGCGGAGGTGTCTAGGTGTCTTTGCCCTGAAGACTTCGCGAAAGGCTCACCCCTCAGGCCTGGACCCTTCCCCTGCCAAGGTGACATCCCTACGAGAGGCGGATAAGTGCCGACCTTGCAGTGAACGTTTGACTGGGGTGTGAGACAATCGGGAGCCTCAACATCAGGTTCGCAATGCCGCGTCCATTGAAAGGGGGGGAAGTTCCTTCATCGCAGGCGGTGAGTGTGTGTGGCTGCAAGGACGGAAGCCCCTCAACGTGAACTGTAATTTGGCTTTCGTTACACGTGGCTGTTGGGCTGCCTGAGATTGTGTTTGGCATTGCCTCTGCTCTGCTTACCACAAGTAGAAGTCTGTCTTGCCGTCCCGTTTCTTTTCCCGTAAGCCAGCCACACACATTGATCAATAGGAGATCATTCTCTGACTGGCCCTTGCCCATGCTACATTCTCTGCCAGGATGCAGATAACCCATGCAGTCTAGTGAGTTCCGGCTTGTTTGCCTGGGAGCTGCGTCGCACGTTTCTTCCAGAAGCTTGGCTGCATGAGTCAATCCAACCCTTTTCCTGAGTACTCTTGAAACGCCACTAAAGCTTTCCAAGCCAGTCACCAGGCCCATGAATGTGAGTGAGCCCGGTGTTGGGGGAGGTCGATCTCCCGCACTTGGTGGCTGCGACCATGTCTGGATGAGCTGAGGTGACTGCCTGAGCCAAATACTTCCAGGCTGCTGCATCCGCAAGACTCTGAATTTTCAGATTTCACAAGTGTAGTTTCCTACCGCACCGGGGTCAAGTTGATCAGATCCGCCGGAGTGTTTTTCGGAGGTGCAGGGGACAAATGCCCCCATAAAGATCCCTTGCAGACGGTTCTTGCGGCAAAGCCGGTCCCATACTGGCCACGGGTCATGCAGGGATCTAATGTTTGTCTTTGAGAGGTGTCAATTTTGCGGGCGGCAATCCCCTGACAAGCCTTATGGAGGGGGATATGCCAAGGAAACCACGGAGCCCCAGCTGAGGGATTGCCATGGTTTCTTGGACTCTGTGGTGTGATGACCTTGTTGCTCGGGAGTAGCTTCATTTTTACATACCCGGTCTAGTCTTCAATGTCATGGGGAAGACGTGTCGGATCCCTCTCCGTCGGCATTTGACATGCAGGGACTCCTTGATGGATGATGACGTCCCCTCCCACCCATGTGGCCTGGGGCTCATCGGCCTACAGCCCCCCTGCCAGAAAGACCCCGCAAGTGCCGTAGGTCAGTGGCCACTGATCGGCTGAGGACATGACCATACATGCGAGTGAAACTGGTGTGATCTTGGGAGAATGAGGAGAACCATCAAGACAGAAACACTCCAAGTGAACTTGGCAGCGTACAGGGCAGAAACTCATCAAACGGAAAGTAAGCGTGGCCGCTATTTCTGTTGAATTGCTCTGAAGCGCCTGCCCCCGGGCCTCATGGAGTCTTTTTGACTTGGTGACTAGTGCTTTTCTCAATTAGGTAGTTATGTAAAATAGGTGTTTGTGGAGAGTATACTTGTGAGACAAAATTGAATAATTCTGTCAAACAATGATGGCGAATTACCAGTCCATGCCGAGCAGGATTGTGTATAGTTTTGCCCCAGTGTTTAGTCGACCCCTGAGATTAAAACCGTACACATATGCCTGCCCAAGCTCCCGTAGCATTGACGAGTTCCCGGGTGACGTGAGTAGTAGTCTGATGCACCAAACACCATCCCCTAAATTCTCCGGTGGGTTTTCAAACAGATCCAAGAAATTCTTGAGAGTCTGCTTTACGTGCTCTCCGGCACCCTGGCTGATAAATTGCCACCCGTCCACAACAATGATGCATTCTGGAAGCAAACTGAGAAAGTATTGCATGTACTGGAGTGCCAACGGCATGCTCTCCATGGACAGTTGAAGATCAGTAAATGGCCGGTCCACGCCGGTGACGGCTAGGGTGGGCATATCTTCCAATTGCTGCAACAGCTGAAAGAGGAGCGAGTACACCATCCGGTAGAGCTTCTCCTTATCCGTGAGTAGTCGGCCACCGGCAGCGTGGCGTCCCGAGAAGGCAATAGTTGGCCGTCTTTGATCTTGAGCGGCCATGTAGGCTATCGCGCTTACGGTGCCAGCCTGATCGCCATGCAGCCACATCCGCGCTGGGACTGTGCCTTTGTACCAACTAGTGAAGACATTTTTGACATGGTGATCAGCCTTCAAGTTTAACGCCCTCGTTCGTAGACCCGGACTCATAATCTCATGAGCAATGCTCGTGAGATGAGATAGAGCTGACCCGACTGTTGATGCCGGCTCAGCTGGCGGAGAGATGCCGAGCTCGGGACCAGTGTGAAGCAAGGGCACCTGCCCCTTCTCCTCTTCGTCCTGGTTCAAACCTAGCAGTTGATTCTCAGCGCGTCCCCTTGCCATCACTATCACCTGTTCCAAAATTGCCTTGAGATATTTCAGCTGTGTTTCGTGGTAGACCCCTTGGTTGGCTGCTAGCTCCTTAACAACGGCACTGTTGCTTCTGTCAGCTTATGGACCTCCAGATAAAAAGAAATGTCGTTTGGCTTGAGAGAAGGTACTCGCTTGTTGATTTTCTGGTGCAGATCCGATAGGGGAGCAGTGAGTTCCAACATGTGCTGAATCAGCCCGTCAACCTCGTCCTGGTTCAATGTGTACCAACGTAGTTTGTTGATCTGATCCATGGGCCAGTCTCGACGCCGTTTCTTCTTGGTCGGATCTAGCTTCAAGCCACAGCCTTTTTCGACTAGGGCTACGAGCCTTCCGACTGAAAGTTTGAGGCTGACGATGGTGTAACGAATATCATCTTTATCCGCTCTATCAAGCAGGCTGGCTTCTTCGGTTTCAGACAAGGGGTCTGCATCCGCGTCCTCTCCCACCACCTTGCTCAGGTACCGTAGCCGAAACTGAACGGTCCTCAAAGTCGATGCAGATCTTCGATGGTGTTCGGGGGCACCTTCTTTGTCGTCCAAAGCCTTGTACAAGCCCCAGAGGAGCTGTGCTGCGGCAAACACATCACCGGCGCTCCAACCAAATGACATCGTTACTAGTGATTGGCATCCATGATTGATACAAAAGGGTGCATTGCCTCGGCATATCTAGTTATCTGCGGGATTTAATGTCTCAATATGCATGATGAGATGTTATCGGCTGGGCCAGGCTGTTAACAATAAGGCAACCCCTTGTAAGCTCTCAAGCCAATCACGATCATGGCGAACCATGGCGAACCACCTTAGAGACAGTCAGCGACTCAGCGGACAATGCCCAGGTCCGTTTACGCCCAAGGCAGGCTTACCTCGCACTGGTACATGATGTGATGCACCGATCTTTATTACCTTTACAAACCTTGACTTACCAAAGCTCGAATGGCATACACATCCCGTCAACCATCAGATTACAGTCCTTGACTTCGGCTTTTTTTCTTTAAAGACTGCATGCTCTTACTGATTTATATACGTTCAATCCGGTTCCACTCCCCAAGAGCGCCTCCCGCCTTGTGCAGCGCTCAGTTTGAGGGGGGATCAGGCTTTCTCGGCTCAGATTGCTAATGTCAAGGGCGTGAATAGACTGGGGCGGTCCTCACTCCCTAACAAGCCCAATGGATAACAGAAGCTCCGACTCGCGTTATCAGCGTGACGTTGAACCAGATCGATACTTAGTGCACATTGGGAGCTCCGACCCGCGTTTTCAACATAACGTTGAACCAGGTCCATATTCAGTGTTTGCTGGCGGGGGGGCACTGGGGGCTCCCTACCCATGGGCACAGACATGGGTGGGCGACCAAATTTACTGGGCTGATCTACGACCATCTGGTCAGGGACAAATCATCAACCCACATGTTTCCCATTTACCCGTGCCGTCACCACTACCACCGCCACCATCGCGGGCTTCGTCTAACCGGGCCAAACCCCACCGCACCAGAGCCAGATCTGAGGATGGAAGAGCGTTCAACTTAAAGCAATCTGAACAACCCAGTGAATTGCACAATACAGGCCCCGGAATGGTCCAGGAGACAGGTGGAAATACATCAGGGTTACCGTCTCTGCCCTCATCCAGTAGCGGCGACCATAAGATCCTCTATCGCTTGACCTGTGTGTAGGTTCAATAATCCTAGAAGGTGGATATCTCCATACACTAACGCTTGTCTGTAGTCAAGGGGAAAAGACGACTTTCAGATATTCTTGGAAACCCTTCGACGGGTTAGAGCAAGATGATCGTGGCAAACAAGAGAGGAGAGAACTCGCTGTTCTAGATGTTGTCGACTGGATCGATGGCGAACACTTATCTAACCCTCCTCGCAAGAGTCAACTCCGACACAGTTTCCAGACAGACGATCCCCACGAATTCAAGGTCAACATTGACTTCCGCTTGCGCAAAAAACGCGACACGGCCATCCGCATTCACTCACCACATGTCCAAAAAGTGTTGCGAGCGCTCATCCGCTACTATCCAGGCTTTAACGTCCAATACAGAGAGCTGTTCTTGATCCACCCTTTCCCACAGATCTTTCATTACTGGGACGACTTGCAATTCATCTTAAAGCAAGGGCCTGGCGGCGATCAAGGAATCAATTCTGATACGGGGTCCGGCGATGGGGGTCTCTATGATGAGACGACTTACAAACATCTGCAAACAGTGCTGATGGCGACTCCGGTGCAACGCGCGTGGGATAAAATTGTCAAACCTGAGCTCGACTTGTACGCCTCTGGGAGTGCAGCGTATGACTTTCTTTGGCTGCTTTTCAAGCCAGGAGACATCGTGTTCCTAGGCACGCCAGGCGACAGTAAGAAGCTAAGCGGTTTCGTCGTCATGAGTATCACTCACTTGCCGTTCAGTAAGACTGACTCGCCGCTGGTCGAACCGCACCCCGCAGACCAGTGGGAATTAGCTCTTTGGAACCTTGCTTATGACAACGGGTCTCTACAGCGGCGTGCCCGCACCGTCCATGTGAACCGTTTTTATGGCCCAAAGGTAATTACCGAGCTCCCTGCTTTTCCGACCAAGTTTGCGCCCGACCAGGAGGCCACACGGTCGCAGCTGATAGAACGTGGTAAACGATACTATCGCATTATTTGCAACCAGCAGAGCTACATGCGGTACAACGGGTCGGTCATCAGCGACAAGCCGTATCTTGTAAGTAGGCTTAACTCAAACTAATCAGTGTACAGTCTTGAGTACGGCCCCAGACGACGCTAACATATGCCTTCGTGATATTAGTATAAGGGAGAAATCATCGTCGATCACCAAAGCTACAAACTTGAGGCTTTAGACTATCCCAGTCTAGCAGGGCTGAGTGTTTTGGGCGAAGAGCCACAGGATCTGGGCGGGGGACCGCTCTTTTCCAAGCTCAACGGCATGGAGTGCTCCGCGGCAACCGAGCTGGATCCTATGCACTATCTTCTTCTTCCAGCCTTTGTCCTAGGATTTGCACTTGGAAAGCGAGAATGGGGTAGGTAACAAGCTCGCTCTCGCAATCATGGCCGAAATCTGACTTTACCTTTTAGCCGTCTTTGATATGAACTTCGTTGAAGATCTTGTCATCGACAGCAACCCGATGAAGTACTTGATTATGAGCCCGGAGAAGCAAGAAATGATCGAGGCGGCAGCTGGTTCGCCTCGAGAGGGGACTGCTCTGAAACCTTGGACTACCGACTGGAGCGCAGACTTTATCGAAGGCAAAGGCCGAGGTCAGATCATCTTTCTTCATGGTAAGGCTAGCAGTGATGATATGTGCCATCATTCTTTCCAGAAAATACGAGACGGAATAGAAGCTGATTGAAGAGGACAGGTTCTCCGGGCACTGGAAAGACCATGACGGTGGAGTTGATCGCGAAAAAGACCAGACGACCCCTTCTGAGTCTCTCTGTAGCAGATCTCGGCACGGAAGAAGTCCTGATGGAGAAACGGCTGATGAAGTGGCTTAGCCGTGCAGCCATCTGGGGAGCCATTGTGCTCATCGATGAGGCCGAGGTCTATATGGAGCAACGTGAACCTGGGCAAACGGGCCGCAATGCCCTCGTTACTGGTTGGTTTTTACATCTTATCTACGGAATTCCTTTCACTCTACTTACATCTCGTACGCAGCCTTTCTTCGCTCGATGGAGTACTTTCCAGGTCTTTTATTTCTCGTGAGTATCTGGTTTGGACATCTCTCGCTCTGTCATTTTTCTGACCACATACTCTATTTCCTCGTAGACATCCAATGGGATCGGTCTCTTCGACGAGGCTGTGATGTCTCGCATTCATCTGGCAGTGCAATATGAGCGTCCCACCGATGCGGAGCGAACAGAAATTTGGAGAAAGCTATTCGACAAACTGGAGGAGGACCAGGAGAGTGGTTCTGAATGTTCAAAAACGGGTGGTTTGGCCGTTAAACCGACTATTGTTGTTCGATCTACTGCACGAGACGTCGTTCTGAGCAGGGAACAGTACCCGACCAATCTCAAGCTCAACGGGCGAGACATTCGAAGTCGTAAGCCTAGACCCCGTTCCAGGCATGAAACTATCCAAATTGCTAACGGTGACTGATGAAACAGTACTACTTAGTGCCATTAGCTTAGCACGGCATAGGAGTTTGAAAGACGCTATGGACGGAAAACCACCGAAGAAAATTGAAGTCATGGCTAAGGATCTGGAGGCTGTGTTGAAAAACAAGGAGCAGTTCAACGACCACTACAAGGAGGCAACTGGGTGCTATCCTGATGAAATGGCAGCTCAAAAGTATTTCCGAGGCGAGGGCAAGTCATGATGGCGAGGATCTAAATAGTAGTCGGGGAACCGTGTCCTAGACACCAGCGTTAGCACAAGCGGTTAATTAAGGAAGACTCAAATCACCCGCGTCGTCGACCGTTGCGTATTCGTTGAGAGCCAATTTAGGTTGGCTAGACTTTCGCCTTCCACAACATGTAGTGCCAAACAAAGCAATTTCCTAAACTCCTTTTATTTTCACCCTGCGTACATGCCCAACCCATCTCTATCGATATCCCAGACACATTTCGAGCATGCCTCACAGCCCTGTTCTCTTTCTTCCCCAAACAAGCCTGCTACCATGAGGGAGAGACAGTCCATCCCACATAATAAGGATCTGGTCTCAGGAGTCATTCGATTCCTGTCCTAGCTCCTTGGCAATCTCCCAGGAAAACTTGAACTCTTTCTTGGGACCGTCCGGGTTAAGGAACCCAACGGTGCCGCTGGCCAGGGAAACCCCCGTCTTGGCGTCAACGAGGGGAAACTGAAGGGGTGGATCGGCATCTCCGTTGAGCTGGCCGATGGAGCGCACGGCAACAAAGTCTCCCGCAACGTTGGTTGGTTCCTCAAACACCGAGAAGAATGGGTAGCCACTCTTGGCGTAGGTCTCGGCAGAAACAGGGCTTGGGGACGGCGGGTTCCCGGTTACTTGCTGAAAGGCAGCACTGTTCAGGATCTGAACGTTGAATGCGATAGTGTTCGTCTTTTGGTAGTCGCGTTGGGGCAGCTCAGCAACCCCTTGCTTGATGAGACCCCCAGCTGCAAGGTTCATTTGTGGCTCTAGGTAAGTTGGCAATCGTCCACCGCCGCCACCGACATACTCCCTATGGCATTCAATAACACCCCCCTGTGTAAATGTTAGCACTGGGATACTGGATAAGGAAAGGCTAAGCAGCGTACATCCTGGATCCCCTCGTAGTCTCCTAGCGTGGTGCCAGCTACAGCCATTAGCAATCCAACATTACCGCATCATCATGAATCTGACGAGATTACCTGAGAGGCGACAGCCGTCAAAAAGAAGCTGAAAACCGCCTTTTTCCATGACCGGATATTCACGCGACTTGCTCATTTTCTGCGCCCAGCGCATGAGTTCGTCAACCCGAGTGCAGTGACTAACCTTGAAAAAAAGCTCAGTGTTGCCGCTCACCAACTTGATGGTGAATCTCGCCTCCTTGGGTCCACTACCGTCATTACCCTTCGGAGAACGATCAAGGCGAGTGATCTCAAACTGTAGACCCCCAACCGTATCATTGCCGGTAATCTGAGACTCAACCGAGTATCCGGTTCTCATCGGCATGGCCACAAACTGGCGGACCACGCCTGGCTCAACAGCGAAGCCATCAAGCCAGTCCTGATAAGGCACCACGATGTAATCCTGTATAGTCTTGCCCTTTTTGAGAAGTTTGCGGCGATGGAGGGAGGTGTTGGCAGTTTCGACGGCCGGTTCGCCTGAGATGACGTTGACGTTGCCCGAGTAGATCTTGACGGCGTATTTCTTCTGGGAGGAGAAGCCAATCCACATTGCCTCGCGCTCTAACAACAAAGAAGCCTCTCGCATCAGCTACCCGAGGTTGGAAGTAAAAGGTCGTAGTCACTTACGGAACATGGGAAAGAAGAGGCCGCCCTTCTGGGCCATCACTGAGGGGAGCTTTGCTGCGTGTTCGCCGACATTGAACAGGGGGAACTGGCCGAGTGATGGGGGCAGCTTGTTCTGGTCAAAGTTGTCTGGGACACGAACGGTTCGGTGAAAGGTGATTTCCAAGTCATCTAACTTGATGGTGTCCGACAACCGGATTTTAGGATCCCACTGGGTGAAATTCTTCGCCATTTTTCAAAGCTGTCTCGCAATGTTGTTATGCTAGGCCAAGAAAGTCTTGAAGATGGTGTGCATGGGAAGTGGGAAGTAGGTATGAGCTTCTGGGGGATTTGAAGGTGGTTAAGTAGTGTTCTGGTTCTGGATGCGAGGGCCACGAGGAGAAGAATGCAATGTTGTCATCCAAGCCTATGATCTTCATAAGTTGCGAACCCAAACAAGGCAATATCGAAAGAGATTCTCTCACTTTCCAGAGATTCCATGCCCAATATCAAACGAAGGAATAAAGGCTTTTGGTAGTACCATCAAACGGGGCACGCCACGTATCTGTTGTCTCCGGTCGCTGCATAGCTAGCGTCTTGGACTGGGCCTTTCACTCAAAGAACCGTTTGGGCCGAAGGGGAAGGCGTTGGCAATGGAGATGCAGCATTTGAACTAATGTGCTCATTTATGAGCGTCTTCTAGTCCGTGTGACGCGTCTGCTTTGTTTCTTATGTCATAGACACGTAGGTATGAAGCAGTTGCTGGCGAGGCTAGATGCAGATGAAATGGGCCCGGGGGTGAACAACTCACGCCTACAGCTTATGGTCAGAAAGGAAAGATGTCTCGTGATCATAAGTCATGAGTCACGTAGCTCATCAAACATCGTTCTTTGTTGAGCAGACGTGCAAGAGTCTCACCTCCAAGAAGACCAACTTTTATTGGGAAACAGAGCCCGCCGAGCATAGGTAGCCGCCAGACAATTATGCAGTGAGAATAATGTCCAGTTCTGATGTGCTTCGATATCTACAAAATATATCCGAATATTTAATGATGCGATACAAATTGACTTGTCTTCTCTCATTTCTTGCATACTGAGCCAGGCCCGGACCAAGGCCGGTAGTCCGAGGAGAGTGGGGCACCATCGGCGGGTCTCGGCACTCCGTCATCTCCGGCCGAATTCACCTTCGGTACGACGACGCGGTCCACAACGTGGGTCATCCTTGCATCCACTCATTAAAAATCTGCTCACGATGCAGAGGGACCCCATCAACTTTCTTAACAAAGCCGCTTCCCATCGGCCGCGTGGCCTAATGGCTAAGGCGCTAGATTTCGGTCTCTGAGCTCCCGAACTCTCTAGAGATTCCAGGTTAGTTCATTCAAAGTGTCATCCATCGAATCCCCCACTAACATCATCCAAAGGTTCGAATCCTGGCGTGGTCGAATGATCAAGCTCAAATTCCTTTTTTTGTCAAAATTTCCTCGTGTGGATACGGGGAGGGTTCTTTTTGCCCCGTAGCCCTACTCATGAACGTTGAACTCGTTTGCCAACTAACTTCTTTGTTCAAAAGGACCTATCTGGAATATGAGTTTCCATGGTTCTTCCTGTTTAGGTTGCTTTTAATAGGTCTTAAGTAGGTATATCGCGTAGCGTCTTGCTTTTCCAGTTAGGAAGACCTACCCTAAAGGATAATTAATATCTTTTCCATTCCTCTTTAGAATCACCGCCAGAATCGACAGAAGGTTGATGTCCTGTTATATACCTAATTCTAGCGGTCTATTTGTGTCTGTATTCGTCTAGGAGGCAAATTGGTCCGGTTTTGGTAACTTAATTAGGTCTTGGTGGGAAGCCTTGGGTGGAAATGGCATTACAAACCTCGACTAGCACAAGTCAACACCAAAACCCAATCGAAAAATACTACCATCTGAAACATAACTACACAACCGAATAGGCTAGCCTCTTCACAATGATGCCTTAGGACGCCACTTCGCATATGGATGATCATCTAGACCGGGCACGAGGTGATCTAGGGCACCTGTGTTGACCAACCCAGGGTGGACTTGAGAGAGATCAGTGATACCACAAAGTCTCATTGTTGTCTCAAGTTCGTCTTTGAGTACTATAAAGCAATTAGCCCGACAGAAATTAGCTTTTTGAGCAAGTACTTACTCTCGACGTATTTCTTGACACCCTCTTCACCATAGTTGAGAGCGTATGAAAATCCTCTGCCCACACCAACAGCCTTTGCCCCCAGACAGAGGGCTTTGAAAACGTCCGTTCCACGTCGAATACCTCCATCTACCAAAATCTCTAGCTGATCAAATACTTCAGGGCAGTTCTTCTGCAGCTCGAGCAGTAGTAGGATGGTTGCTGGGCTGGTGTCCAAGTTTCTGCCGCCGTGATTACTTAGAACAACGCCATCCAATTTGTGCGCAGCCGCGAGCTTGGCATCCATGGCGGTCATGACACCCTTGAGCACAATACGACCAGACCAGGCCTTGCGCAGCCAAGCGATATCTTTCCAACTAAGCGAGGCATCTACCCAGTTGCCCATGATGCGCCCGTAACCGCCACCCTTGCTGTCGCTCTTGGCCTTGGAACCGCTGGGAATAGAAAGACCTTCTTCGGCTTTTGCTCGCTCGTCTGCTTCTCTCTTGCCGGGCACTGGGCCATCGACAGTGACAAAAATCGCTTTGATGCCCAATGCCTGAACTCGTGCGAGTAGATCTTCGCTCTTGCTCCTGTCCTTGTTGACGTATAGCTGGTAAAAGAAGGACTGCCCAGCGTCTCCTTCTTTAACAATATCTTCAACCGGGTAGGATGCTTGTGTGGAGATAGTCTGAATGACATTATTCTCCTTGCATCCTCGCGCAACCGCCTTCTCGCCCTCGGGATGAATCAACTTGGCCATTGCAACCGGAGAGAAGTAGAATGGGACACCACTCTCACATCCAAGAATTTTTTGCTTGGTGCTGACTTTTTCAACATCGACCATGACGCGAGGACGCAAGATCATTTGATCATAGCAAGCTGCGTTCATGCCCTTTGTTATCAGATCTGTTGCTGCAGAGGAGTAAAAGGCCCATGCTTTGGAGTTGAGGGTCTTTGAGGCTACTTCCTCAAAGTCGAGAGTGCTGATAAACGTGTCCAGGGGCGGCTTCTCTCCGGGCTGTGAGTCCACGGGAACCGTTGCAGTCGCCGGTGGAAGATTGGAAGATGCTTTGCCATCTTGTTGAGTCTCGCTGTTATGCTAGTCTGTGTTAGCCAACTGAGCTTGCTTGATAGGCAAATAAATAAACTGCTAATAGGCAAGCACTCACCATGATGGTGTGATTGTTCTCTAACGTTGGTAGATAGGTCAAGAAATTCCGGGGTCCCCAGATGTTTGTTGCTATGTATTCAGCTTGGACCTCGCGGGGGATCAACCACCGAGAGGCGGGGCCAACTATTTACAGTGTCGATGGCCCCACGAAAGAGTCGTCGTTGAGCCAATCAGAGAGTGTTAAGACCATTTACTCGGTGCTCTCGGGGTAACTGGACGCATCGGTTTAACCGAATTTAACAGGCGGTGATTTACAAGATTACTAAGAACGATTAACCGCGGCTTTTTCACCGAGCTGACAGTATCGCGTGATCGGAATAATCTCCGTCGTCTAGCATCTCTGACCTATACGGATCCTGCATTTCCAATATAGTTTTCTCGAAGGGCATTGGATAGCAGACGTGGACATACAGCCATGGCTCGGAAACCCTGTATGGTGTTGGTTGAAACTCAGGGAGTCAAGGGTGAGGTTAGCCAATTGGACAGGTTCAGATCATCTCAGATGTTTTGCTCAAATCGTGTACATACCTATGCGCGTTTCAGAACCAGCCCCGCTAATTTAATTCAATATGAGCTGAAAAGAGGGGATGAGTCTGACCCATAGGCATCACATTTTTCCTCCTTCTCTTGATATCCTCTTAGTGCTGAACTCATCCTCTTTTCCTGCTTCTCCCCCCGACTCTACCATGGCATTCCACTCTCAATCTCAGTCTCCATTCGTCGCCCGTCTGCCGTCCGAGGTTCGTGAAGCTATCTATCTCGAACTCTGGCGTTGTGTCGGCCTGCGGCAACACATTGTCTCTCATGCAAGGTATAGCGATGAGAAACTGAGCGAGGTTCATTTGGCCCGATGGTCGTGTAAGACGGAATTCTACGTCGGGGATCGCCTACAAGAGGAGGTCGATGCCTTGCCTATCGAAATGTTCAGTTCTGTCGACAGGGTTGCGAATAAAATTCCTTATCAACGAAGAAATTGGTCCAAGTGGATGGACCATTGGGCCTGCGAGGAGAGTTTCTTTGAATGTGTGGTCGAGAATTGGGACTCTGAACAGTTTGAGAAACCCGAGGAATTTGATGATCATGAATGCTGGTGCAGTATCAAGAAAGAGATGGCGGCCCAACGAAAAGATTCTTCTGTTCTAGGCTCGTATATGGCCATGCTATTGACATGCAAGCTCATGTGCGTGAACACGACAACCCCATTGCACTGAATCTAACAAGGAAGTACAGATCTTCAGAATGCCTAAGATCCATCTACCAATCCACAAGCTTCATTGTAACGGATTACCTGGCTATCCAAGGATTCTTCGGGTCTTGCAACACACACCCAATATTGAGGGCATGGAGGGGCTCCTACGAAGACCGCATAAAACCGCCACCAGCCTTCCTCCAGTATGCCCGTCACATCGAAATCTCGCTCGACCGGAACTACCCTCTGCACCACCGCTGCTGCTGGACCATGGCTACAAGAAAGCAAGCTGATAAGAATTTGAGTTGCGAAGAAGGCGAGCCTTCCGACGACCTTGAGCCCGAAGTCCACGAACCATGTGACTTTCACTGGTTACACCTTGAAAGGTTCGAAAGCCTAAGGAGCCTGAAAATTTGGATCGCCACTAGCAATGCCGGCCTCTACGGCGGTTTACTTACCCATCCCACCGGTATTGAGGAGATGGATTTTGAGAAATTAAGGACACTTCTCTCGGGTCTTGCCAACCTTAACCTTGAATCTGTTATCTTGAGTGCCCCATTACACAAGAGCATTGAGCCTGACGAAGGCTACGTTGAGGGCATTGCAGAGAATGGAAAACTGAAAGTTTGGAAAAGAGGCCAATTAATCCCTCTGGGGGTAAAGTGGAGCATGAAAGTTGGTTAGATATTTTGGCAGAGACCCTGAAAGGGGGTTTATTTTGTTCTATCATTATCTGCAATGATAGCAAGAATCTATCAGCCACAGTAGCAAGGGACACTGTCATCAATACATGAGAGCATCAAAAGCCAATTCATTAAAACATCGTAGTGGGAAAAAGGTCATCGGGTAAGTTGGTAATTTACACGGATAATATTTTTAAGACCACTGTGACCTTGAAAACGCCTATAACAAGAGACCATCCTGGCTTCCGTTGGGACTTTTGCTTGAGTGGCTTCTCCAAGAGCCGCCATGGAGCGAGTTCCAAAGGCTATGTTCTCTTGCACTGTTCCCAAAGCGGCTGAAATGATGAATAATTATTTGAAAATGGTACGTTCAAGTTATCGGTTCGAAAGTTCATTTCCCTCCCGCGTTCCTGCGGATGTCTGAGGATCCAGTAAGAGGTCTTTGCGCTTTCATGCAACCCTAAGAGCTTGAAACACTAACATATCCTTGAGTTCCCCTAACCTATTTATTCACCTTTAATTAATTACGTGCTAAGAGGTGAGGAGCTAGACTCTTGAGTTTCGCAAGATGCCTCTCGAATAACACTATTTTTACCGGCTATAATAGGCATAATAAATATGTATGCGCATTGCCAATTAGGTATCTCGGTACGAATCATTCCCCATTTGGCCTCGATTAAAGACCGTAGGATCTTTAGTAAGGACTTATCACTGTGATCTACCTGTGGGTTACGTGAGAATATTTACTACACCACTGCACTCAGGTTTGTCGGCTACGTCTGAGATTCAACCATCAACCCTTTCGACAATTACTCAATGCTAGACCTGGGTTCCCGTCCTCTTATGAATCACGAGGCCTTGACCGAGTACGCTCACTCACTCTTGTGATTCTCCAATCGCTCGTGTCTCTGCATCAGTGTTACACAACCCCTGAGCAAGTCTCGGCTTGGGATATAAATACTCTTGCACATGCCCACTCACTTGACCTCACCAGACTCAGCACCAGCAATAGCAACTTGCATCAAATCAAACTGCCAACTATCGATCAAACCGTCAAGGAACCAACGTCACAAAATGGCTAGTGTTTGGCCAGGCTACTTCACCACCCACAAAATACCCATAGAGTGGATCTACGACCAAAAGGTCTTTATAGATGCCCTCACAAAGATTTACGGATCCAATTACATGTTGACTCGGGGACGCGCGCTTATGACCGTGGACACAACACAAGAAGAACCCGAGAAGCTGAAGCAGAAGCTCGTGGATGAAGACATAATTCGGGATCCGAGCTGTAAATGCACCAATTGCCAGAGAATGATTGAAGACCTCAAGCCGAAGGAGCCGGAAGTGGAAGTGACCGGCGAAGCATCAGGAAGCAACCAAGGAATGCGCTGAGGGGTCGGGTATTTAATAAGGCCGAGCATATGGGAACTGGAATTTTTCTTCGGCGTTAATGCAGCGCTCCTATCTCGCCATGTCTTCAGGATAACCTCTAGCACATGAGGGAGAGCAAAATATCAATAAGGGCCCAAGTGCTTAGGATACTAGGCTCAATGTCATAATTTGCCAAGGTCTCAAAAGCAGTGGTTTTTAGGCATTTCACAAATAGATTCCAGTGGCTAGAATAGAACAGAAATCATCTCAATAAAAAACTTGATTCAGACTCTAACCTGCAAGTCTCACTCCTTGCGAACAAGATGATCAAAAAAGTCTCCCAAGAAGTAGGCTGACCTCTTGGCATACCTCGTCTTCTCTGGGCTCTCAAAATCTATCCAAGTGCATCCAAACCTATCCGAGTAGCCCGCAGCCCACTCCCAGTTATCCGTAAACGTCCATCCGAAATATGACTTGATGATAACACCTTCTTGAGACGCCTTGGCGACTTCTGTGAGGTAGCTCTTGTAAAAGTCGATTCTAAAGGGATCTTCGAGGACGTCGTCGGGACCTTTGGGCTTCCAGTCGTGTTCGCCTTGGGCGGTGGTGCCGTTTTCGGTGATGTAGATTGGAACGCCGTAGCGGTTCCAGATCCAACGGAGTAGTCTTGCCCAGCCCCAAGGTGTTGTGCGAAGCCAGTATGTGTCACTCATGGGTCCTCGAGGTTGGCCTTGCTTATTCTCATCGGACTGCTCAATGTTGCCCTTGTGGTCGTTGATATCAGCAGGCTCATCACGATGTTTGACATAAAACGCAGAGTATGAGTTCATGCCGTAAAACTCGGAACTGCCAAGGACAAGCTTGCTCTCCTCTGGAGTAAATCGTGGAAGGCGATCGCCAAGCTGAGCTCGCATCGATTCTGGATAATCTCCCGTCTTGTAAAGGGGGTCGGCGAACCAAGCAATCTCGAATTCTCGCGCACGCTCTGCAGCTTCTTGATCCTTGGGGTCGTCGGCATCCCAAGGCTCAGACCAGTTACCGTGAAGGGTGATCATAATCTT
This sequence comes from Fusarium sp. MBC 438, assembly GCA_030779245.1. NCBI lineage: Eukaryota > Fungi > Ascomycota > Sordariomycetes > Hypocreales > Nectriaceae > Fusarium > Fusarium sp. MBC 438. Next base: position 37,131 of record JAPFTB010000227.1, on the reverse strand, counting down.
TCCTTGCTGAGTTGGCTTGAATTCTTTTTTATACATGTCTGCCACGTATGCGTGAGAGACGAGCTCTGCGTGGCCGACAGTGAAGGGCTCAGTGCTGCTATCGCCCTCTTCGTTACGGTCGCGGAAACTTGAGCGTGCTGGTGCATGCACTCCTGCGGCGTATCCCGCGAGTGAGTATACGCCGGGCTCATTGTATGTGATCCAGTTCTTGACACGATCTCCGAATCGCTCAAAGCAAACTCTCGCGTAGCGAATAAAATCGGGTGTGTAAGCTTCCTTGTTCAGCATACCCCCATACCGGTCTTCCAGGGCTTGCGGAATATCCCAATGGAAAAGGGTGACGAAAGGAGTGATGCCGTGATCCAGAAGCTCATCAATCAGTCGGTTATAATAAGCGATACCCTCCTCATTAACAGGGTCATCTTTCCCGCCAAGAGGAATGATGCGGGACCACGCAAGCGAGAAGCGGTAGCCAGTAGCTCTATACTTCTTAAGCCAGGCAACATCTGTCTTGTATAGATCGTAGGACCGCACAGCGTCATCGCCAGTGCTTCCGTCCTTCACCTTTCCGGGCGTGTGGGCAAAGGTATCCCAAATGGATGGGCCTTTTCCATCCTTGTCCCAAGCGCCCTCAACCTGGGCAGCAGCCGTAGCCCATCCCCTGCTCAATGTCAGATCGCCCTCTTGGCCTAATGAACAAACTCACCAGATAAAGTCAGGAGGTAGAGCTCCCTTGATGGATTCATCAAACTCCTGAGAAGTCATATTGTCAGAAACTCGTGATAGTGGACAATGTTGGAGCAAGAAAGAGCCTACTCAGTCTAGAAATAATACCCCAAAAACGTGACGACACAGGATTTCACCATCATGCGTTGTCAGAGGGGAAAACATGCATGCATTAGTGGAGGTTGTGCTCACGAGCGCCCGTACCCGTGCCCAAGAGAAATGGTTCGTTGAAAGTCGGGTAAAACTGTCCCGATATTGGATGAGGCAGCCGAACCCCTCCCACTTGCGCACGAATGGGTGAGGGCGGCTATTCGCATATCACGGGCCGTCGGTCCGTCATCCCGTAAGGAATCCGGGGACCCTTCGACAGCAGAACGCAACAAAAGCCCGCCGGCACAAGGCTCATTTTTCATTGGATGGTAATTAGCCGTGCCGTCGGTTCAGAAATGTCTTGTGGTCTCGCGTATCTGTTGTGGTGAGGAGGCGGAGGTTAAGCATCTCAATTATACCGCCATTACTTGAGCCTCCATGCGAGAATTCCTCCACTTAGCGAGATTTGAAAACTCGTGGGTTCTTCAGAGATCCGGAGTGATTTGTCATAGTATCTATTACATGATATACCTAACGACATTTCAACGTAGTTTTACACTCACAAAGGCGACGTTTAGGGACCCGCGATTCAGCGTCATAAGCAAAGATGTGGATTGTAGTGTTTGTCTCTGGGCATCACGACCCCTTTTCATAGAAACAGTTCAAGTAATTGCAAGATAAACAAATCCATGTCATTGAGATTAGTTATGCGGCCATGAGAACAAACTATTCCAGCAGACTAAGGTATCATATGGTTCATATCGTAAACAATGTGGTCTCATCAACACACCCTACACCTCCACAACGCCCCCATTCCGCGCGCGGAGCTTCTCCGCCTTGAGCGAACCCCACTTGGCGTCGGCAACCTTGACGCTCAGCTTGACGGGGTTGGCACCCTTGGTCTCAAAGATGTGGTCGATTTCCTCCAGGTTGAGCTTGGCCGTCTCGGGGAAGACAAAGTAGGCGATGATGAGCTGAACAAAGTTGTAGACTATGTAGACGGCCCAGATCTTGTAGCCGATCTTTTGGATACCGACTGAAATACCGTAGTTGTGGACGACACCAGCAGCGCCCTGCATACATGGTCAGTGCTGTGTTGATAGAGCAGAGAGATGAAGGCTTACCTGGAACATGGTGTACATGGCCATACCCTTGGCTCGGAGGGCCAGGGAGAGCAGTTCGACTGGGTACAGGTTGTGCATGGTGGCAATGAACGAGGCACTGCAGACCTGGAAGCCATAGATCCAGACAACAGTAAGATATGACAGGTATCGTGCGTTTTCTTGCTGCTCAACCTGCCAACTGGTGATGGTGACTGCAATCTGGGCGATAATAATGGCGATCAATCCCGCAAAGATTAGAGTGCGTCGACGGAAATATTCGATAATGTAGGCACCGAAGAGGGTAAAGACGAAGTAGGTAGCCGTCAGACCGAGGTTGATACCAAGAACATCAAGCTTCTTGGTGATTCTGATGGTCTCGAGGGCGGGGTCCAGGTACATGCCGATGATGCCACCACCTAAAAGAGTCAATACTGCTTTTTACACAGATAGATGCTTGACTTACCATTCCACTGTTAAAAGACAGAGTATAGAGCAAGGATGCAGGTACGGAAGGCCGCAGCCTTGGTGAAGAAGACGCGGAAATCCCAGGTAGCACGGAAACCAACAGCACTAGTCTCGATGGACTCGTCAATCTGGGACATCATGACATCGACAAAAGGATGGTTGACATCCTCAGAGGAGGTGAAATAGCGCGAGATCATGTGACGAGCCTTCTCCCTCTGTCCCTTCATAACCATGTATCGAGGAGATTCGGGGCAGAGGAAGTAGATGGTGAGGCAGACGAAAGCAGGGAAGCAGGCTTGGATGAGGAAGGCGACTCTCCAGCTCCAGTTGCTCTCCCAGTGGGTGAAGCCCATCATGATACCGATGATGGCGAGGGAACCGACTTGGAAGAAGGCACCAAAGATACCGACGACGCTGGGGAATGTGTCAGTTGAGAAAAGATGGGATGGTAGGGGTTATACTCACTGTCCACGAATGTGAGGAGGCGCAACCTCGGCAATGTACTGCGAACTCGTGCAAAGAGCAGTACCAAATCCCAGGATGAAACGTCCAGCCATCAAACAAGCAACGTTGGGCGAAGCAGCCTGGATGGCGGCAGCGGCGACGGTAAGGAAGCAGCCAGCGAAGTTGACGCTGCGTCGACCGATCTTGTCAGCAAGACAGAGAAAAGGTGCACCGCAGAAGTTGCCAATGGTCATGAGAGCGTTGATGACACCCAGAGTGGAACCCTTGTTCTCGAAGCCAAAGTAATCGTGCCAGTGGGTGTTGGAGTTGATACTGCTGATTACACCCCAATCGATACCGTAGCTGTACAAGGTTAGTTGCTGTTACACTGAAGCATGTCCTCATCAAAGGCACTCACCCAGCCTGGTTAACAGCCATGACAAGCATAATGAGGAAGAGACGAAAGCCGGCCCTTGATCGTAGCTTCAAGGCGTCCCTAGATTTGGTGACCAAGTGGTCCTCGGTGATACGAGCCGCAACAACCTCCTCAACGGCAACGCCAGCCTTTGCGGCATCGGCGTTGACATCTTGGTAGACGTTGTGCTGCTCAACGTGTGCAACGGGTTGTCTTCTCGCCATGGTTCAAGGTATATGAGCAAAAGAAGATGGAGAATGAAACCTTGTCTGGAGAGGAGCCGCAAGTGTTCGTGCCGGTACTTATATAGAGACGCCCAATGCAACCGTTACAGTTGGATCATCCTCTAGTCTTGACCGAAAGGTAGACGTGCTGGAGCCGGTACCGCGTCCACGGGATTAAACTTGCGGTGCTGCATCCTGACATTGCATTTGCCCATGACCCCAGACAATTAACCAACCCACCTGCTCATGTGCCCATGGGGCATTTTGCAAAGTTCCTGGTCAACCCTACCCGAAATGGGTCCTCTATGCTTTGCCGATCACCCACGGCTAAAGTCGAGCAGGGCCAAGCTTTGCCCAAAGCTTATGACTCTGGGGTTGGCTCACCCCCCTGTAGACAATAATTCCTCGAATCAGATCACCCAATTCCCCTCGTACCCCAGCCGCCCACTTCGGTATGTGGGTTGCTCTGGTGGGTTCTGGGGTTAAAAACAGCGGCGCAAGACGGTCCTCGTGGAGGATCAGTTCATACACAAAATCAGGCTAGCAAAGGCACAAGCACAAGCACAAACGCAGCACATCCTCACATTCAACCAACAAGACGGCTATACTCTTACATTCTTGTCTCCTTTCCCTATTCTAGCTTGATTCCCGTCCCCGCAACCACTAGGCACCGGCAAGCCGGCGCGCATTTCCAGCCATGGACGACGCAGATCAGGACCTGGCTCTGCACTACACCTCCCCCGCATCTTCGTGGTCTGAGGCCCTCCCGGTAGGAAACGGCCGGCTGGGGGCAATGATCTACGGGAGAACTACCACCGAGCTGCTCCAACTCAACGAGGATTCTGTTTGGTACGGCGGCCCGCAGGATAGAACCCCCAGGGATGCCAAACGCAACCTTGCCAAGCTTCGAGACCTCATCAGAGCCGAGAGGCACCAAGAGGCCGAGGCCCTCGTGAGGGAGGCTTTTTTTGCCACGCCAACTAGCATGCGGCATTATGAGCCATTGGGAAACTGCACGATTGAATTTAACCATGAAGAGGAGCATGTCTCTGACTTTAGGCGACGTCTTGATCTGAGCACTTCTCAGAACACCACCGAGTACATGTGCCGAGGTGTTTCTTACCGACGGGATGTTATTGCCAGTTTTCCAGATAATGTCTTGGCGATTCGATTTGAAGCTTCGGAAAAGACGCGCTTCATTGTGCGATTGACGAGAAGAAGCGATATCGAGTGGGAGACCAACGAGTTTCTTGACAGTATTCGCGCAGAGGACGGTCGCATTGTTCTTCATGCTACGCCGGGCGGAAGAAACAGCAATCAATTGGCCCTCGTGCTTGGAATCTCCTGCGATGCGAGCGACGGGAGTGTTGAGGCGATCGGTAATTGTTTGATCGTCAACACGACTCGTTGCGTGATTGCTATCGGCGCGCAAACGACATATCGAGTCGCCGACCCAGAAGCATCAGCGTTTCGCGATGTCGATGAGGCTCTCAAGAGACCTTGGAGCGAATTGATCGAGCGCCATCGACAAGATTACACTAATCTCTTCGGCCGAATGTCACTGCGAATGGGGCCCTCTGCAAGCCAGATCCCGATCGACGAGAGAATAAAAAACAACCGAGACCCAGGGCTGGTGGCGCTGTATCACAACTATGGCCGCTATCTCCTCATCTCGTCAAGCCGAAACTCGCACAAGGCCTTGCCAGCAACGTTACAAGGCATTTGGAATCCCTTCTTCGCGCCGCCCTGGGGATCCAAGTACACCATCAACATCAACCTCCAGATGAACTACTGGCCTGCTGCACAGTGCAACCTTCTGGAGTGCGCATTGCCGGTCATGGATCTCCTAGAGAAGATGGCCGAGCGAGGCAGGAAGACGGCCGAGACGATGTACGGCTGTCGAGGCTGGTGCGCCCATCACAACACCGACATTTGGGGTGACACAGACCCCCAAGATACATGGATGCCTGCCAGTCTTTGGCCGCTAGGAGGTGTCTGGGTATGTATCGATGTCTTCAATATGTTAAAGTATGAGTATGACTCTGCGTTGCATAGTAGAATCGCTCCAGTGCTTGAAGGTTGTGTCGAGTTTCTGCTCGATTTTCTCATCCCATCTGCGTGCGGCAAGTATCTCGTCACCAACCCTTCACTCTCACCAGAGAATACGTTTTTGTCAGAGTCTGGCGAGCCTGGAATTCTTTGTGAAGGGTCTGTCATTGACATGACGATTATTCGCATGGCATTTGAGAGTTTTCTTCTGAGTGCCGACATTCTCAACCAAGATCATCCCCTTCGAAGCCAAGTTCAGGAAGCTTTGGATAAGCTACCTCCGCTAACCATCAATGAGGATGGATTGATCCAAGAATGGGGTTTGAAGGACTACAAAGAACATGAGCCCGGCCATCGTCACGTCTCTCATCTCTTCGGCCTGTACCCCGGAGAATATATCGATCCTATCACGTCGCCCGAGTTGGCCACCGCGGCAAAGAAGGTGCTTAAACGGCGGGCCGCAAATGGAGGAGGCCACACTGGTTGGAGCAGAGCCTGGTTGTTGAACCTACATGCTTGCCTTTTCGACGCCGAAGGTTGCCAACAGCATATGGATCTGTTGCTGGGTGGTTCAACGCTACCGAATCTGCTGGATAATCACCCTCCTTTCCAGATCGATGGTAACTTTGGAGGATGTGCCGGCATTCTGGAATGTCTTGTGCAATCTCGAATCAGGCCTGAGGGTGTGGTCGAGATTCGTCTCTTCCCAGCCTGGCCGGCAGCGTGGTCATCCGGCAAGGTGGCAAAAGCAAGGGTGAAAGCAGGCTGGCGCGTATCTATGGATTGGAAAGAGGGGCCATGCATAGAAAATTTGATACTGGAAGCCACAGAGCCTGACACCCCCAACGCCCATGTTATCTTCCCCGATGAAGAGGGAGTACTTGTCGCCGGAGGAGACCCTGGACCACGTCAAGTTCGATAAAGAGGAGATGAGTAGGATTATTAATAGCTTACTATCATATTTCTACTAGAATCCCACGATCTTGCTCCTATTCTTAGAACACGGCTGGAAAATATCAGCGCAAAGATCCAGAGCCTTGTTTTGATGTGCAGAAAGTGGCGTTCCTCGGTTGCTTCGTGACCCCTCTGCTCGACAAATCAGGCCGCCCATTTGTAAAATGCACATCACAGCTGTCCAACACATGGCCAATTATTAGGCCTGGAATCAGCCTCAGCTGAACGTCGTAATAGGCGCCCTTGGCGTCGGGCACCGGTATATAACGAGCTGAGTGGTTTCGAGCATCCGCCGTCATTCCCCTCCTCATTGCTACTTTCAAATTTGATGATCGATTTTCCACCTGCCTTTGAGCTCTCATCTCTCAGAATTAACGACCATTTTCAGCAAGAGATTCTCCATGTCGCCGTACCAGTCCAAAGCGACGTCATTTTCTGATCGCGGTAACCCGCCCCCGGCCTTCCCCCAGTTTGAGACTGTGTTTAGATGGAACACCGAACCACTGGACAAAGACGTGGGCGCTATAATAAACGAAACTATTGACCGACCATGGAGCTGGTTCCAACTTCTTAACGAAAGTTCAAGCGCCGAGTTGCCGGGCTCTATGCAAAAGATCGTACTCATCCCCGGTGTTTGCGGAGATGATTTAAGCGCTATTAGAAATTGTTCGGACCTGTGCAGCCGCCGCTCAGACATGTTTGGCTCAGGGCGGACGCTTTGGCATTGCCTGAGTCTCGCCTCACTCTCGATAGCAGACACGTCGTTCCCGGGTCTCAATGAGTCGTCCCGTGACCTCATTCACACTGCACTGGGCAACTTTTCCATCACCAGTACTGCTGGCTTTCCTGGAGAAATGGTGCTCAACAACACATTTGAGTGTGCCCTGGCGAGCTGCAACGCCGACAAGGGAGAGTGCAAGATGAAGGATCTGGATGCCAGCTACATCGTGGATGGCCGCGTCCAGTTGGATGTCTTGAACGAGTCACTTATGGGGTTGTGCGAAGGGGTTGAGGTAGAGATGGATGCTGATATAGCTGGGCCTGGTGTGAGTGCAGCATGACCTGGTGGCATTGCGGAAGCTGACTGGTGATAGGTAGTCATCTCATACATCTTTCAAACAGCAATGGTGGTATATGTATGGGCATTCATATCACTACCTAGTCTCATGGACGTTTTAACCTTTCCCCGCCGCACTCCGTCTCCTATATCTATTTGGGAGAGGCTATTCGCTAGCTGGCCACTAGCTTTACGAGGGCTGGGGGAGAACTTGGTTGATGCTACTAGCACTTTCTTAGTCGAGTTCCATGAAGCTCAATGCTTTCTTGTCATTAGCATCGAGATCGCACTACTCTATGCTAAGTCCCGTGCCCTTACCAGCGAGTCAGCAAATTGGGAGAATCTATCACAGTTCAGGACCCTGGTTCAACTCGTTGGCAGCACGGGCGCTTGGTCTGTCAGCCTGACTCAAACATCCCTGCGCCAAGCCCAACTAAACTCTGTCTACAACCTGGTATTATCTACTGTTTCTGTGGCACTGGCCACTGCGACAGTTGCTAGAACGACCGACCCAACCACCGACGAGGCATATACATTGTTTAACGGATTGAACAGTGTCTCTGAATGTGGTGGCAACACTTCGCTTCGATCCTTTTGTGCCCATGCCAGGCGATTTGACGTCATTCTTACCCGGCCTACGTTCATTTACTTTTGTGTCGCTTCGATCATTTTTACTTGGTTGGTCATTCTGGTAGAGGCAATAACCAAGATGGCTTGGGCAAAGCAGATGCATCGGCGCCTCGCGTCGTCAAGTCAGGGACACAAATATACCCGAACAATGGGTTTCCTTGCCACCTTAGATAAGATCGCATCCCTTAGCTTTGACAGTCTTATCATTGGCTGTCTTATCATCTCTCTAAATGCGGTTGCGCAACTACAGAGAAGAGTTGGCGCAGATGAGTGGGGTGTGGGTCAGGTGATCGCAGTACTGATATGGGCGCCTGTGTTATCAAAGTACTTGTACTTGATCACATGTGAGTTCAACCCTAAGAGTTGCTGATTTTAATTGTTGTACTAATTGTCTGTCACGCAGTTGGCGTTGAGAAGGGATTCTTATATCGGCTCTCGCGCTCATTCATGGTGGTGAAGAGGCCAAGCGAAACCGAGAATGATGGCGAGGAGAACACTGCGCCAGGTGATCGGGGGGATGTTATGCCAGGCGATGAGGAGGAAGTTGCCCAGGCTGATGAGGGGATTATTGCTCCAGGTGACGAGGAGGGCACTGCGCTAAGTGATGAGAGGGACAGTGTCCGAGGTGATGCAACTGATGCTGAGAATATCCCTCTCATACCTGTCCATCATAGAAAAACGGCAGCATGGTGAAACGTCCATGTAATGCAGCAGTGAGGAGGACGTTGGTGGTGCACAAGAGAGGTAAAGACGGATGATGATGCAAGGTCCAACAACACAGCCACAAATAGTTGATATTTTTAAGCAAGATCTGAACCATTGTCACACTCATCTCAGGATTCACATCCCTGCACTGCCACCCGTCCTGTTCACAGCCTCCATTGGTACTATGCTGCAACTGACCGTTGCAACGTTTTACGCCACTCACCCGTTAATCAACACCTCAAAATCTTGAACAACCCAATTTCGACGGCAAAAAAGGAGCACATCTTTGCCTCATTCCGAAACATGACGCAATGTCCGGATGGTAAGGCTGACATGAAGTTCAAACGGCCCCCAAATCTATTTTGGCGGACCAATCGCTTAGCGTTGATCAGCGGGCGCTATTGATTGAAATGTAACGCTAAACTTGATTAAAAGGACAACGGTCCCCGCTCAACGTGTCGCGCGATGCCAGCTCCAACCCCGTCCTTTTTCTTTCGAGTATTGCACCATTTTGATGTTTAAACACTTTTACAATGAGAGCTCCTGGTTACGGCGAGATCGAGGCTCAGCCGTTCCTCCAAGATCCAAAGGCAAAAAGGCGATCCAAATGGTCTGAGATCTCATCAGGATGGAGACTCAGTCTTGTTTACGGAGCCGGCGCATCGACCGTTGTGCTGCTCATCAACGTCGGCGTCACCATTTGGTCGAGCACACTGAGCAAGGGAGAAGCAAACAGCAGCGAAAGTCAATCCAACAACCGGAGAATCCTCTTCCAGGGATCTTGCGAGGAGTCTAGGAAACTCAACATTGTCCTGCACATCTTTATCAACGTCTTTAGTTCGATCCTTCTCGCCGCCAGCAGCTATGGCATGCAGTGCCTCACTGCCCCCAACCGTGCCGAAGTCGACAAGTCCCACGCCGCTCAGAGGTGGATGGATATCGGCATCCTCAGCGTGCGCAATCTACGCGGCGTCTCCTGGAAACGGTCTATCCTATGGCTTCTCCTTACCATGTCTTCGATCCCTCTCCACCTTCTGTCCGTCTTTCCAGCCATTACGTCATTGCCGGATGCTAATAGTTCCCAGGTACAACTCGGTCGTCTTCTCATCATTGTCGACTATGAACTACGACGTCTACCGCGTCGGCGAACAATTCAACGACCCCGGATCAGCCAACATCACGAAACTCGCACGCGAGCAAAAGTGGGACAACATCACGGTCGAACAATGCATCACCGACTATGGCGTAGCCTTCCTGACCTCTCGAAGCGACCTCATCCTCGTCGTCGACCAAGAACCAAAGACAAACGGCAGCGAAATCTTTAACAGATTTTACCAGAGCCACGATCTTATCGTGGGTAAGGGCTGCTACAACACCGCTTACTCGTGGATCTGCCCGTACTTAGGTTGCGATGCTCAGGCTTGCCTCGGTGAGCTTCCAAATGTGAAGAAGAAGGCAGATAATTGGAGACCATTTCAATACCGCGTCAAGTACTGTCTCAGCAAACCGAGAGAGGAGACTTGTCGCATCAACTTCAATATTCCTGTCGCTATAGGAGTCATCATTGCCAACGCAGCCAAGGCTATCATCCTTCTCTACGTGGCTTTCAAGCCACCAGACGAACCATTGCTGGTCCTTGGAGATGCAATCCATTCCTTCCTTAAGAAGCCGGATCCTTTCTCCAAGCATATGTGCATGGCATCTATCCACGATGTCAAGACACAGGGAGCATGGGCATCCATTAAGCCTTCACGTTGGGAAGCGACGAAGAAGCGGTGGGCGGCAGCAATAAGCCGTACCCGTTGGTGGATAAGTGGCTCATTGTATGTTTCTTTCTTCTTATCCAAGTCTTTACTAACCTCTAGACAGATACGGTGTGGCTCTTGGTGTAGCAATTTTCTTCCTCTCATGGGGAATCAAGGCCCTCAGCGGCTCCCACAGTTTCAAGACCCTCTGGGATATGGGCTTTGGTGCCATCACCGACAAGGCTCTCATATCCGGGTTTCAAGGCGGCTCGGACAGCTCCGATAGCGAGGTCATTGTCAGCGTTTTACTGGCCAACATTCCTCAGATCACCTTCTCTGTCCTCTACTTCCAATACAATGGACTCTTCACATGTATGCTCTCAGCCAAGGAGTGGTCTGATTTTGGCTGGAAGAGAAAGGGACTGAGGGTATCTTCTGAACCCGTCGGCAACCAACGCTCTCGATATTTCCTACAGCTTCCATACCGATGGAGTGTCCCTCTGGTGCTCTTGTCTATCTTGATGCACTGGATCCTGTCGCAAAGCATCTTTGTCGTCGCCGTCGAGACGGACAAACCTGTTAGAGACTGGGACGCATCTCCGGTTGGAGACTGGCCACGAAAGCTGTCTTGGAACTTTGCCACCTGTGGATACTCTCCTGTGGCCATTGTCTGTGTTATGATCGTCTCGTTGGTCATGGTAGCTGCCGTCGTCATCACAGCTACTCGCCGGCTGCCGACTGCAATACCGGTCGTTGGGAGCTGTAGCTTGGCGATCGCCGCGTCTTGTCATCATCCCGATGGAATTCCTCAACCAGAGGCGCCATACCACCCCTTGAAGTGGGGTGTCATGGGTAAGAGCGAGACCGACGCGGATGGTGTGTATCTCCATTGCGGATTTTCTACTGAGGAGGTCGGCGAGCCTCAGGATGCTTTCGAGTATCAGTGAAGTGGTTTGATGAGGATATAGATATAAAAGGCAAGGATCAAGGAGTTAACAAGGAATTTTACCATCTTATTATTCTCATGCGCCGCTCATCATCTCCAACTAACTCGAAGGGAAATGCTCGATAATGACCAACTAACGCCGCATCCATGCCTGCTATTAACCGGAAACTGGCCTTGCACAACTTATTTAGGGAAAATCAGGTTCCGAAGTCCATCTCCTCCAACATAGCCAACAGCAGCTGGCCACCCTCCAAGAGCCCCGAACACATACCCATACGTCACATCGTGAGCGTAGTAAACCCCTCCAAGCAACAAGTTCACTCCATCAAAGATCCAGTTTGACTCAATGTCTAGCTTCAAAGCGAGAACTTCCTTCTTCTCGTCCACTTCTAACCCCAGATGAAGAGGCTTTGTGTGCCCGGAGACGGGAATGCCAAAGTCCTTGAGTATCGTGCCAGAGTCGATGAGGCTGTAGGCGACCATGACAGTGTCGGCGTTGCCCCAGAGAGACATCCAGCCACCCCATTCGGAGCTTGAGACGGTGATGCTACCCTTCTGACCTACCGGTCTCGACTTGCCCTTGATCGAAACTTCCCCAAGAACGGCAATATCAATTTCCACGGTAGGGCCAATACCAGAGTCAAAGACGCTGGTCGACGTTAGGCACACTTCGCCGATGTACCCTTCGCGGAATCCCTGAGACACCTCGATTGGCAGTGCATTCTTCTTCTCCTCATCCTAGCAATAGCCGGTTAGCAACATCCCCACCTAAAGATAGGACTTAGGTGTTTTACCGTCGTTTTCGTGTGAAAGATGCACTTATGGGTGCTCAGGCTAGGCGACCATTGGTTGTTTCCTTCAGGAACCGTGAACCGGACGTCGGTCACGAATACCTTCAGACCCTGCTCAATCTTACTGAGCTTGAGGATCTGACTGATTCTTCCGCGAGGCATATTGGTAGTGTTTTTGGCTGACAAAGGTTTAGAGAATGAAGGGAGGGGACTGTGCTTGAGAAGGATGTTTGTGACTGTACGTTGAAGATCAGAAAGGCGACTTTATAGAGAGAGAATGAACTTCTAGACCAAATGGAACATCCTGCTTAACATCTCAGGTGGTCATCTACAACGCAAAAAGAGGAAAAGATCGACAAACACGGACAATCCCAAGAAATAGTCTGATGCTTAGCAAGGGAACTAGTGAGCGGGCCGAAGCAATAGTCTCGGCCGAGATAAGTGATCGTTGGTCCAGACTCGGAAAGCAAAGGTCGAGATGAGGCCTCTCGTTAAATACCATGCAGTCACGAGAGTCCCTTGATTTTCATCTATGTAGCTGGCACAGTTATCGTTAGGACTAGCCCCGTGAACCACATTGAGAGTGGGCCTCGCCTAGATCAATCGCGACTGACCGTGGAGTCTCATATTACGATGCCGAAGGTTACAACGTATCCTTCTAAGTGTTAGCAGGTGTTTGGGGAGGTCTGCGAAGGTATCTACATATAAAACGCACGAAGGATGCCTAACAGGCAGGCAACCCTATACTTACCGGGATACGCGTTTACGAGTCTTGGCAGTTTGCTGACCGGGTATCCTCAGCCTCGTCTGACCAGACTCTGCTTACCAAACGGTCAGAAAACCATCATTCTTTTCAAGACAGATTTTTCTCCAGACAAAGTCTCGCGCAGTTCGCAATGTGTTCCCAAATACTCGAGTTCAACGCATGCAACTGCATTTACTATCAACATGCGATCTCTCGATGTCCTTCGTACGGAAATCCCGGGCATCAGACCACGTTCTATCGACGCGTTTTACCCGCTCTCTGCCCATTCCATCAGCAGACCAGCCAAAACCAGAAGGCTACTACTGGTCAAGGTGATGAGGCAGGAGGGGTGTAAAGTCGGGAAATAGATATAATCGGTGACATTTCAGATGGGTGAGATCCATCGAATAAGGCAAGGTAGGAACTGTTTCTTTTGACAACCTGCTGGACAATTATTCAAAGAATTAAGTTCATGTTCTTCCTCAGTAAACTACCCGGTATCCGTTGATACCCTTCGGTTCCAGGAATATAACAAATGGTGGAATACGACTAGGAGCAAGTGAACCTGGACCACAAAATAGGGTAGTAATAAGGTCGGTGATAGCGGAAAGGTAATTGTCAATTCTCAACAGACAAGTTGCTGTCCTGATGGCTAGCATTGACACAAGTCTAAGGATAAAGGCCTGGAGTCGGGTCTGCGACGATTCATGATGTGTAGAATGAGGTAGCTAGCCAATCAAGCCGCCGTTGGACGATTCGAGGTCTTTCAAAATGAGGCTGCAAAAGCGGGGTAAGGCACAAAAAGACATGACTGCTTGCTGAGGCACCATGATGAGAGCGGCAATAATATTGCCCCTCAACTCAGGACTAATCCGAGACATCTCTTTTCGCACTAAACCACCTTCGCGAGGCCGCCTCGAAGATGGAGCTCTCCCCTAGCAAGGATACCGTCGACGATGAATTCTGCGCCTGGTACTCTCGGCCTGACCTTGAGCACGACCGTTTCTTGCACAACGCAAATGTTCTTCCTACCGATCTGTGCACGGAATGTAAAGAGTCGGCGTCCCACGAGTTGATCAAAATCGACAACCATTGCTCTGGAAGGTACACATTCCGGAAAACTTACGCAGAGATCTGCCGCGACGCTGCCGTTTGTGCTCTATGTCGGGCCATCGACGACTCTATCCACCTATCGCGGCTGTTGCCTCCTGTTGCAACGCCACTTGTTGTAACGCCACCTGTTGCAATGCCGCTTGTTATCCCACCACCCGATTCCACTATATACCTGGACGGTGACTTTGACAGCCCCATTGTTGGAAAGGTGGGTAAAGGTTACTTTGTACTTACGAGGGTACCAAATGATGACCTTCCTACCGATTCCGATGCTCAGTCCTACTGTGGCCACGAGATCAATAGCGACAGTGGAGAAGGGAGTTCGACTTGGTCCAGTAGCAGATTTGCACATGAGTCCATTATATTGGGATACCTGGATTCAATCATCTCTCAAAGCATCGACACCGACGCTAGTTCATCTCAGAGCCAATCCGCCGATTCCGAACTGGAGAGGCTGCAAGGCCTCACCGTCGACCTCCGTATAGCTTCACCCAGCAACCCAAACAACTCTTTTCCCTTGGGGAACTCTGGGCGAGAAAGTACACTTCCATCAATGAGATCCACTCTTATTTCATGGCTGCAAACCTGTGATGACGACCATGAGGGATGCGTGGCTATGAGAGAAGCTCGAGAATCTATTGGTGGTGAGGCAACACGTCCGTCTCGAATGGTTCATCTTAGAGTGATCGGTGGCCAGCTGCGCTTACGACTTTGTCAGCCTTGTGAGAGCAGCCAACCTTACACTGCCCTCAGTTACTGCTGGGGGGGATCCGATTTACTAAAAACGACCATTGGAAGCTTCGGCGATTTTCAAGATGACATCCCTGCTGGTGGGCTTTGCGAGACAATACGGCAGGCTGCTAGAATAACATATATCATTGGAGTAGCGTACATGTGGGTTGATTCCCTCTGTATAATACAGGACGATGTGGAAGATTGGGCTCGTGAGTCGCCGAAGATGGTAGGGCACCCCTATTCCCACCCTTCATCTTGCTTATCGTTTCTCCAGAAAGATGTCTATGCCAACGCATACCTTACCATTTCTGCCTCGGCACTGGGTAGGAATGGGTGCTACCCTCACAAGCTCACAGAGTCGCGCCATGCCAAAATCCTACATAACGAAAATGAAATGAGGCTCATTCCACAGCCTTCCAATGCCGCTAATTGGAGGATGATCAATGAGCCTCTCCAAAGTCGCGGTTGGACCCTCCAGGAACGACTACTCTCCCAGCGCATTCTTTACTGCACCAAATTGGATTACTATTGGCTGTGCAGGGAAACCCAGGAGTGCGCCGCTCATAGGTCTGCTTCCGACTTTTTCGATTGCGATGAGCTTGATCTCCATGAGGGCACCTCTATCGGCTTTTTGTCCTGCCTCCCTCTTCTACTTCCAGCAAGCGCGCAGCCAACACAAGACTTGATTCTCTGGTACAAGATGCTTATCGAATACTCAGTTCGCCTACTTACGGAACCGTCCGACAAGTTACCTGCTATTGAGGGAATCACTCAGAGATTCAAAATGTGGATTAAATCTGATTGTTTGCATGGTCTCTGGGAATCTGATCTTGCTTACGGTCTGATGTGGTGCCGGCTCGGAGACGCAGATGATTCCTCCGACTACAACCGTCTCGTGCGTGGGAGAGTGCCATCATGGTCCTGGGCAAGCATGGATGGCTATTTGGACCAAATGGGCATCTATCTCAAGCTGCATTTGCGCATGAGGCGTCAAGACGACCACCAAGCTCTCGAGGCATCTGTGACGGTCGCAGACGAAGACGAACACTCCATCTATGCCAGCTCCACTAGCGATACAAACCCTTGCTTGCTCAAAATCCGCGGCCAGCTGCTGGCCTTAAAGTATGACGACAGCGATGGATGGCCATGTTGGCAACTACGAGATCCTCAGCCTGGCGACAAAGTTGAGGTGGACTTTATGGCAGACGACCCGAGTTTCGATCCAAGCGAGTACACATCTAGTCTCGAACCGAAAATCTATCTTGTCCCACTAATTGGCCTCATGGCTCTAGTTGTCACGCCAACTGACAGACACAACGTCTACCGGAGGGTCGGACTATCTAAGGATATGGATTTAATGATACTTCATTGGGTTCATTCTAGGCAACGTTCTCCTAATGACTCACTAGAATCTATCAGTACATCTGATTTAATCCAAGAATTATGTTTTGGTGGTAATGGACTTGAAGATGGAGATGTGGCTGCGCTTGTGGATAGTGGAGAGGGTCTCGGGGGTGGTCGCAGGTATGTGATAAATAGCAACAGGGCTCACTCTGAGCCCGGTAAGGAAATCCCCTCAGCTAACAGAGCATCTCACAGCAGCAGTGTTAGCGAGGATGCGTCTAGTCGAGGGGCACGTGAAAGCGGCTTTGAATCAGTAGAATCGCTCACGTTGGAGAAGCAATACTCTCCAAGTGCTAAATTATGTACAATTTTCTTATGTTAAAAGACAGAGGCCAGCAGGAATGTTATTGTTGCAAAGTAGAGATCTCATCATTACCGTGGACACCTTCACATGTGTCCTACTAGCCATACTGGAGTGGTCTCTGGGCTATTATTTTACTCGGGTCTTGTTATTAATTAAGTTGTTCTCTTTTCATCAGATCATGACACTCTACCGCAAGCCTCCTAGACTCTTCTGAGAGATACTCTTCGTCTTTGCTCAGTTGCATGAATGAGCTCATCCAATGTTCCCAAAAACCCGCCATAGTGTCTACCACGACATGCTTCCGGACAATCTTGCCCCTGCGACCTCTCGAAAAGGTCTGGATATGTTCCGGCTTCATATCCGTTATCAACTTTGATCCACCAACTTTGAGCCACGCGTGAATTCCCGTCATGACGATATCTAGCCCAGGTCGCCCAGAGCATACCTGGTTTATGATTTCGTAAGCCCAAATATCTGATACACCTCCAAGATTACGCAAATAGAGTTCCGCCTCGACTGTCCCGACAGCTTCAAAGTGTTGGCGTAGCTCTGTTTTCCTGTCATGGGAAAGCGATTCCTCCTCCCAGGTATCCGACCCATCAAAACCAAGTCGAAGCAGATCACACCACATGGATGCAAATCCTGGAAGATCTACCCAGTTGATGCCTGCTTCAGGTGGAAGCGCTTGAATGGCAAAGAGTAGGTCATACAGCTTATCGCGGTCGGCAGGGAGCTCAACGGGGGCTTCGCAGAGGAGAGCCATTAAACGGTATAGCTGTTCCTGTGGATCATCTTCTTGTAGGACTGGTTTGGTTATGGCGGTTGCAGCTTCTTGGGCCGTTATGTTGCCGTTGAGATAGTCGATTAGGCAAATCGCTTCGTCCAGGTGGCAGCCGTCGCCTGCATACAGTTCCTCCTTGGTGGGGGCGGCTTGCGACAGGATCCATTCTTCCCTGGCGGACATTATCCGATCTGCAAAATCTGGATCTGGTATCAAGCAGATGCTTTGTCGTGATGATCAAAGGTATGCGTGTCTTGGCAAAAAGAGATCAGCAAGTTGGGAATTCAGCAATGACGACGTGGTGTAGTTCCAAGGCAGCACTGCCGACCTTTCTAGCCAGGGCCCCACTAGACCACATCGGGCCAGCGGGACATGGAAGTCTAGTTCGTTGTTGGGTGTTCAGCCTTGTTGTTCTTTATTCACTAACACTCTACACCGTCAATTATTTTTAGGGAGAGCCAATACTATGCCAGTTGCTCACTGTTGAGCTCATCCGAAGCTTTAGAATCCAGCCTCGACAACGTATCAAGGAGCTGCGTCAGGTACGACTTTGATCGTGTCCTGATTGTCTCATTGTCGACATTCTGAATCACTTCAAGCAGAGCGCTTCCGACCCTTCGAAAGCGTTCGACCTAGGCAATGGAGGTAAGCATTTCGGATTGGAGATTGCTGCAATGTTGATACTCACAGTTGGCTCTCCTTGAACCTGAAGACAGAGAAGAGGGACTCTGTTCACCTCGACGAGAAACTCGTGGATAATCTCCGTCTTTTTCATAGCTAACGTGAGGTCTTGAGCATGTAGGCCCATGATGTCGGATAACCCATATTCGATAGCCTGCTGAAGAAGAACAAGGTGGAAGCAATGAAGTCCCAACATGAGATTGCTCCGCTGGACTGAGAAAAAAGTTCTCTGAAAGGCAAGAGCATCTTTGTCTTGAGAAAACTCGAATGTGTCGGGAGACTCGAGCCATGGGGGAAGTTCATCGACCATACTCGTGAGTTCTAAGAACTGCCCTGTCATTCTCGTCTTCTTTTCTCTTTTCGCATCTGACGCATAACGGGTTTCTTGGCGAGCGTACTTGCGCATTGAAGCCATTAAGCCAGCTGCCGATGCCCAAAGATGCCGCGTCAAGTGATACCCCGAGAATGCGCGATCTTCAAACGGGTCTTGATACCTTGGTTGACTCTTGTCGAGCAGTCCTGGTCCTCCCTCCCCGATAGGATCAAGGGTCATCTCCCCTTCAAATAGAGATTCTTGCAACACAAAAACCCTGTTACGCATCAAGGAAGCCGCTTGGTCCGATACGTAGAGATGCCAGAACCGAAAACGCAGTAATTGCGTCTCGATAGGGTCGCTTCGCCTGACGTCTCGCTCGTCGTAGAGTCGCATGCGTTGTGCAAGAAGCGCGGCCTGACTGAAGATGCTCCATGCTGCTCCTGTCTTGCCTGTGGTATGCTGAAGGGCGGTTGAGTGAAACATTCGCGTAATCAAGGAGGTTGAGTCGGAGTGTTCCAGGTCGTAGTCTTCATAAATATGGAGCATATCTCTAGATGCCCGTAGAAATGGCTGTACAACTAAATGTCGATATGGGAGCAGCGTTTGAGGCATCGTCGCTGAAACGGCTGCGCATACAGCTGTCAAGCTAGCAAAGGCCCTCATGCAACGCACAAGCTGCTGCTCATCTCCAGTCCGAAACATGGATGAGCTGGAGTGTGTCGAGAAAAGTTCCGCATTGTTTTCCCGAAGGCCCTTTTCGTGAACAATCGGGCAACATGGGAAGGTGTATTGCATGTAAATGTCGATGCAGGAGTCCACAACGTTGAGAATGGACACTGACGATAGAGCAGAGTTGACTCTGCTAACAAGCATCTCCCAGATCATTTGCGGATTTGACCCAAATGGCTGTGACGGGTTGCTGGCGTCAGAGCCTGGTGAAAAGACAGGAAGGCCTGGCGAGGGCCATTCTCGAGGACTGTATCCCGACTGTAGATCTGCGGTCGATGGCGTACTGGGCTGCCCTTGACTGTGATCTTCTCGAAACAGGTGGCGCCGAATACCACCTTCATTAACCATTTGTCGTGACGATTGTTCGAGACTCTCGGGTAGGCGTGTAACTTTTGGTCCTCGCTTCCTCGGCACGATGGTATACTGACAGGCGAGATTAGAAACACAACATGTTCCGCATGGGTGCGTTCCGTTGCATTTGACCTTGCGTCGTTTGCAAGCATCACAAGCCCTGGGCGGCATCTTGAAGTCGGTAGTTTGTGAAGACGAATGGGGAGACAAAGAAGACGGCGAAATCCCCTCAAATCCTCCGAGGAGAAATATGAGCTAAAAATATGGATCCGAGGGCTTGGCCGGAAATGGTAATCCTAAGCCCTGGCGTGAGTGATGACATGACAGCTGACCAGGCACCATGAGCAAGCACATTGTATAGTTGCATACAAGCATGCATCCCCCGTGTGTCGAAGTATTTCCATTCAACTTGTCATGACTTGAGCCGGGAAGTGGAGGTGAGATCAGGATCATCTTCAGACTGTCTAACTATACAAGCAGTTGCTAAACGCCGTTCCACGTAAAGTTCTTGACTAATTCAACCTCTGCACGATGCAATTCATCTTTCGGATCAGAGCTTCTGGCAATAATGACCTCAAACACTCCCGCTTCCGCTAGCCATTTGCATTCTATCTCGCTCCAGAAAGACAATGCATACTTATCCAGGGAAATGGTCACCGTTTGGGACTGTCCAGCATCTATCCAAACCTTTTTGAATGCCTTCAATTCCTTCAGTGGTCTTGGAGCCGTGCTCGTCTTGTCAGCCACGTAGAGCTGAACAACTTTGTGACCGCCACGGTTGCTGGTGTTGGTGACGTCAACCGAAACATCGAACGTGTCTGTCTCAAACAGGTTGACCTTTTCTGGTACCTGTAGGCTCGAATACTCAAATTGGCTGTAAGAGAGACCAAAGCCAAAGTAAAACAAAGGAGAGTTCCGCAGCTTTTCGTAGTAACGGTACCCAACAAAGACACCTTCACCGTAATGGATCTCCCTCTCACCCTTGCCAAAGGTCAAGAAAGCAGGTGTATCTTCAAGTCGCTTGGGGAATGTCAGAGACAAACGCCCGCTGGGGTTGGTCTTGCCAAAGAGCACGTCGGCGATTGCGTTTCCTGTCTCTTGGCCGCCAAACCAGGCGTGAACGAGTGTTGGTGTTTCATCGAGCCAAGGCATGAGAATTGGACAACCCGACTGCGTTACGACAACCTGGTTAAGATTAGTCAAGTGATCTTTTGTGGGGGTACGATGAGGGAGACTTGCCGTGTTTTTGTTGGCCTTGACGACAGCTGCAATGAGTTCATCAACAGCGGGTGGCAAATCAAGCGACTTGCGATCAAGAGCTTCGCTCTCAAAGTCGCTGTTTAACCCAGCGATAACAATAGGCACGTCAACCTCGGAAGCCAACTTGACAGCCTCTGCAAGGGCAGTAGTAGGATCAATCTTTTCACAGCAGCCAATTCTCAACCCGCCGCAGTTGAGCGCACCCACTCCCGCGACCGCAGCTTCATTCTCGAGATGGACCAGAATCTCGTACTGTTTTCCTTGTTGAACCTCAATCTCAGCAGTGACTTCCATGCTAGCTTGGTCGAACATGGGGGTCTGCAAAGTCTTTTCTGGTTGACTGGTGTAAAGGTCGATCTTTTCTTGCCCGTCGACGAATAACTTGCCCTTGCCGAGGACGCAAAGACCAAGTTGGATTGTGCAAGACTTTGGTGCGGTATAAATAGTCTTTGCCTGAAGCCAGTATGTCTTTGGTACTGCTTCTGGTAGGTTGTCGGCAAAGTACATCTGGGCCTGAACCGTCGTGACCGATGCGACTGGCTCAGCGACAGGGTTAAGCACGGGATCTTCCTTGAACCAAGAGACAAGGTATCCGGGCTTGTTGCTGTTGGGTACAGAAATGTCCTTTGACAATTGAGGGGTGAAGAGATGGGCTGCCCTCGGTTAGTTCACTGTAGAATAGATTGTTGCAATGGTACTTACCCTGGCATCCGATTGCAGTCTTGACATTCTCTGATCCCACAACATCGATGATGGCGTCCAGAGGCCTGCTCACATAATGCGGCGTCAGATCAGCTGAGCCGCCTCCACTGATGGCTGGGTTTTCAATAGCTGGCCCGATCAAGCCATATGTCTGCTTTTTCTGCGAGTCCAAGGGAAGTATGTTGCGCTCATTCTTCAAGAGAACTATCGCCTTACTAGCAACCTTTCTGCATAGATCTCGCTTGCGCTGAGTATCTCCGACTTCCTTGAGAGCTTCATCCTTCCAAGGCTGGACCTTGTTGATGAGCTTGAGGAGGTTCCGCACACTTGCGTCGATAGTAGGCTTCTTGACTTTGTCGCTCATGATGGCCCAGCCGAGCAAATCGCCTCTCCACCTTGACGGGCCTGGCATCTCGAGGTCCATGCCAGCGTTGAGAGACTCAGATGTGCTATAGGTGCCGAACCAGTCACTCATAACAAGACCATCCCAGCTCCAGTCCTGTCGTAGGACCTGGTTCATCAGCCAAGAGTTCTCGGTGGCGTGAACGCCATTGATCTTGTTATACGCCATCATGAAAGCCCACGGGCTCGCATTCTTGACAGCTAGCTGGAATGGCAGGAGATGCATCTCACGCAGAGTCCGCTCTGACGCTCGAACATCGTCCTCTACTGCCATGCTTGACTGATCGTGTGCGGCAAAATGTTTGATCGCGCAAGCTACGCCATGGCTTTGGACACCATTGACATATGCAGACGCTATGGTTCCGCTAAGCCATGGGTCTTCTGCGAAGGCTTCGAACCCACGACCGAGAAGGGGCGACCGTTGGATGCAAACAGTCGGAGCCAGCAAGACGTGGCATTTCTTTTCTTTTGCTTCGGCTGCCAATAACTCACCGGCGGTGTGTATTAATTCGGGGTCGAATGTCGCGCCCATTGCCGTCGCGGAGGGGAGAAGCATGCCACGAGGGCCGTTGAAGAAACTCGTACCGCGAACACCATGAGGTCCATCAGAGGTCTACCCGGGAGACCCAATAGTTAGCATCATGCCACCAATAAGTCGAGACGAGGAAATGCACATACCGTGATTCGGGGAATGCCGACACGATCATTTGCCCAGGTGCCCCATGTATCTTGCCCAGCGAGAAGCTTGACTTTCTCGTCCAAAGTCAGCTGCTCGATGGCATTCTCAACATTGATGAGAAACATGCTCGGCGAGTATTCAAGAACGAAAGGTGCAAGGCTCAAAAGTGGTATGCCCCTGCAGAAGTGGTGACGAGAGAATGAGGAGTTAATGCTTCGGTCAGCTGCCCTGCAGCTAGCTTGTTATAATGGCCCGCATGTCGGGATCCAACAGCTCTCGTCTACCGAAATGTCCGGGATGCCTGTCATGATCGCTTCATCTCCTCATCCAGCCATGATCCGTTCAGGGGTCTTGGGTCTTGGCCCGCATAGCTCGCCCCTCAATTCCTGCGCGGAGAAATCCTGTGTGACCCTCAATTCCCCCGGTAGCGTCATTTCTAGCCAACAAGATAAATACCCACGACTCAGGAAGCAATTGCACTAGTATTACGCCGCGGCGAAACACAAAACCCCCGCGGACGACGCTGTCAAAGCTTGTCTGGCGCTCATCCGTGACCTGTCAAGATTTTCTCGCTCATGTATTTTCGGAATAGTTTACCCTCGCTTGATGTGGTCTGTCCCGGAAAATCATATCATCTGGGGATTAGTGCGGTCATGAGCTGGGGCCCCAGATTTCCTTGTTGGTCTAGGCTCGGTTGGTGACAGCCTCATGATCTCTCTTCGGGTACCCCTCGGCTTTGAGCGTATAAGGACTCGACATCTGCTTTCTGCTTTGAAACAGCTCATCTCTCACAGAGAGCAAGATCACACTCTTACCTTTGATCAATTCTATTGCTTTTCATTGCTTTTTTACTCTGTTTGTCGATTGGACTCGCCATGGCCAAACTCGAGGAACACGAACACCATACGGCATCTGACGCCATGGTCGAGGATGCTGCACCTCTCAAGATTGCCGACCTCATTCCCGACTATGGGAAGCCTTGGTGGAGGGTTCCGCACCTTCTGAAGTTGAACGCCCTCCTCCTCGTTCCTCTTCTGACATCTTATGTCTCTGGTCTGTTCTCCCAACTGACAGCATCCATGCTCTTTCTAATTATGAATCAGGATTTGACGGAAGTTTATTGAACGGGATGCAAAGCTTGCCCTCTTGGAATGAAGGTTCGTCAATACCGAGAAGGTGATACCCCTAGGCGCTGACTCCTCGTCCCAGACTTTGACAACCCGTCCGGAAGCGTTCTCGGAATCGTCTCTACCATCCAAGTCATTGGCGGTATCGCTGCTCTGCCATTCGCCCCAATGCTTGCCGATCGACTGGGCCGCCGTCTTGGAATACTGGCTGGATCCCTCATCATCATCGCTGGTGCCGGTATTCAAGGTGGCGGTAGTAGCATGGGCACTTTTCTTGGTGGTCGTGGCTTGGTTGGCTTTGGTAGCAGCTTCATCGCTGTTGCTGCTGCACCAATGATTGGCGAACTTGCATATCCATCCCACCGTCCGATCATCACCGCTATCTACAACACATCATGGGCAAGGATCCTTTACCCTCATAACTCCAAGGGACAAGACTGACTGGATGGTAGTATCTGGGCTCCATCGTCGCTGCATGGGTTACCTACGGAACCTTCAAGATCCCTAACAGCTGGAGCTGGAGAATTCCCTGTATTCTTCAAGCTGCACCCTCTCTGATTCAAGTCGCTTGCATCTACTTTGTTCCAGAAAGCCCCAGATGGCTCGTCGCACATGATCGACCCCAAGAGGCACAGAGAATTCTTAGCAGATACCACGCTGGCTCAGAGGAGCCTAATGCACTGGTTCTTGCTGAGATGAATGAGATTACTATTGCGATTCAGAACGAGAAGCTCCAGAATACTGCTTCCTACATGGACTTCCTCAAGACTAGTAGGTCCCTTGAACCCTTGCTGCGTGCGGCTTTGCTGACATGACTAAAGACGGAAACCGTCGCCGCCTATTCATTTGCATCTCAATGGGATTCATCATCCAGTGGTGCGGAAACGGCCTCGTCTCTGTCTATCTCGTCCAAGTCCTCAAGTCCGTTGGCATCACTGATCCCGAAACCCAAAACATCATCAATGGCGTTCTTCAGATCTTCAACTACCTCGTTGCCATCACGTCGGCCTTTTTCGTGGACCGTTTCGGCCGTCGTGGCATGTTTCTCTTCTCGCTTGCTGGAATGACGCTTGCTTTCATCATCTGGACAGCCATTTCGGCCAAGAATGAGCAGCAGCACTTCCAGAACAAGGGCTTGGGCATTGGCGTGGTTACCATGATCTTTGTCTTCTTCCTGTTCTACAACATCGGCATGAACCCCGTCCCCATGGCCTATCTCTTAGAAGTTCTCCCCTATACCCTCCGTGCCAAGGGACTCACTATCTTCAACATCTCTCAATTCGCCAGCTCCGTCTTTAACGGGTTCGCCAACCCGATCGCCCTCGAAGCTATTGGGTGGAAGTACTACATCGTGTTCGCATGTCTGTTGGTCGTCTGGTTCTTCGTTGTCTATTTCGCTTACCCCGAGACACGCCGACTGAGCTTGGAAGAGGTTGCCACCCTTTTTGACGGAGAAGACGCTATGCGAGAGATGGATCCAAAGATTGTATCCGAGAAGCAGGATCAGCTGTAAGACGAGAACTATAGTACCTAGATAGGAGGTTTTAGGTCAAATAATTATGGGCGTCCTCTGTTGAGAAAGATTGCCTTTTTCGTGAGTGTTCACGCGTATACGCGACCACCCAGCTTCAGCCCCTTCCTCGACTCGTACCCAACATCATCTGCAAGCGCAGCATACCCAAATTCTTGCTCCGGCTGTACATCTCTTATCCTCAACCGTATGCCCTTGGGTAAGCGCGCTCGCTCCTCGCCAGCCAGAGTGCTTCCTCCTGCCGGCACATTGATATTAGCAGAGTCCCTTGTCGATGACGAGACATTGGTAAGAAAGTCTGGGGCTCGGATGATCAATCTGAGCGCAAGGGTGACGGCTATGGATAGGATCATCAAGATAAGAGAGACCATATACATGGCCATCCAACTGGTTTGAATCCAGTATCTCCTCTCGGTAGTAATGAACTCGCCGGTCGCATTGCCATATTTGTAGGAATATTGAGGAGCTGCTTCCGTGGCCGCAATGGCTGTTAGATTTACCTTGCTAAAGCCCAGCACAGCAGGACTGTAATAAGAGACGCGTAAAGCCGTGTTGATAATCAGGGCCAGACGCTGAGCAAAAACCTCGAGTGGAAGACGCGTATACTCATCTTTGACGCCCTCGCCTACCTCTCCCGCTTCGATGCCTTGCACCGGGTCGGCAAGAAAGTATCAAATTTCGATTACTAAATAATATAAGCTATAGCTATTAAAATAGAAATTAATCAAATATTAAAGTAAGAGGTAAAGGTTATTAATTAAGCCTTATTATTAAAGATTTATAAATACTTATTAAACCTTTAACGTACTTAATAAGCGAGTATCTCAGACAAGCGAGTATCTCAAAAATCCCTCAACTTACATTATTCTTACTTGATCAATTAATTCATAACCACCCAGCATATCACAGACGAATTATGAGGCTAGAATACTTCTTGCCCTTTAGGCCCTTTAGAATAACCCAAGGTTAAGTCTCCGACGCGCCGCATCGACATATATAGTCTCTTAGAAGACCCTAGGTCGCCGATAAAAAGGCATTCTTTCTATATAAGAAACCACTACGAAATCACATAAGCTATCAGATTTAGAGGAATAGATCCTTATTCACTTTATTCTTGACCTAGATTCGCGAGGATTTCCCCCCCGGCTATATGGTATTAAAGATATAGCTAATCAATTGCTTGCCGACTAGGACGCATCACCAGTTAGTATGCGTTAGGCTTTAAACTTCGTCAAGCGATACCTAGCCCTTTAGATGCGTTTTTTTCGGAGGTATGACTACCAGAGAGCCAAATGCGAAGATCTAATAGTTATCCGCGATTAGTTTTGGCTTATAGCGAATATAATCGCGAAGTATAGCATCCGATTAGATAATATCTATAACTTTGATAAGACTGGCTTTCTTATAGGCATAATTATAAGCGGAATAGTCGTCATAGGTTTAAAAAGGCATTTAAAGCTAAAATCAATCTAGCTTAGAAACCGGGAATAGATTATAGTTATCTAGGCGATTAATATAGAAGGCTAGGCGATCTAGCCATTTATTATTAGCGCGGGCTAATATTACCTCGCTAATTAGTACTAAGATAATAACCTCCCGGGCGATTAGGCTATTATAATGACCTAAAATGGCTAGACTGATAACGAGACCGGTCTAGAGTAGCTAAAGTACTTTGACCGATGCATAGCTAAGCGATTAAATAGTCGCTATCATCTTCTGATCCTTAATAGCCACGAAAGTTACTACTCTATCGAATTTAAGAGATATTATGAGGAAAAAAAGATTATCCGGCTTTATATATTACCTTATTCCTCTTATCTACTCTAGCTACTTAATATTAGGTACTTTAGGCCGCTAAAGAAGGCCTATAGTCGAGAAATAGAGCATCTGATTAGACGCTCTATAACCTACATTTCAAAGACTAAGTTCTTTCTGGCCTTCTATGCTATATATGAGACTATTATAATGGAAAGAAATATCAGGGGGGTATTCAAAGGAGCTAGCCTTATTCCTCTCGACGCTGAAAATATAATCTCAAAGCTTAATATGCAGCTATGGACGCCAACGCCGGTTAAAGGGGTAGCTAAACCATTGACCCCTTGGGCTTTAAAGACCCCAAAGACCATACTTAAGGCTCGATCTTAGTCTAAATACCTCAAGAGATGAATCAGAAGGCATAAAAGTAGCTCCCTAGAGTTAATTCTAGGCGCCCTAAAGTCTCTTACTAAGGGAACAAAGGCAATAATATATAAGAATGCCTTATTAAGATCTAAGGTTAAAGATCTTCGAGAGGCAAATGAGATATTAAGTCGGCGCCGGAGGGCAAAAAGGACTAGACTATAGCGAAGAGGGGTAATAATAGTAGAGGAAGGAAGGCAAGTAATTAATCAAATGGATATAGCTGCGCAGGTAGTGGCCAAATCGTCGAGAGGTGGTGGTCGGGGAAGGTCGATTGGGCCAGGCGTTCGGCGATATAGTGTATGCGGCAAGCCCGGGCATAATTCAAGGACTTATCAAATAGTGATTAAGATATCTAGGGAAGAGTATAGTGAGTAGTTTTAATTAATTAAATAGTCTATGGTGTTTTTATAATAGTTTCTATTACGAGGGTTAAGATTTCTTGAGATACTCGCTTATCTGAGACACTCGCTTATCAAGTACGTTATACCTAACTTATCTATAATATTATTTAAATAATAAAAAGATACTTCTTTAATATAGACAAAGTAAATAAGGACTTGATAGAGTTTTATTCTTAAAACAGAAAGCAATGCAATAACCTATTAAAGCTGGGAGCGAGCTATCCCAGACTTGCCAGAATTCCAGATGCCTGATTTCCCAGGTGATAATATACCGTTAGGGTCAACGCTGTCCTTTAGAAGCGTTGTAAAACGCGAAAATGCACCATTGTTGAAGTCTTGGTAGGCCGCCGTCATGTCCATAAAACTGATATGTGTCCGATACTCAAGCAAGCCCCGTTTATGCGAATCTTCCATTAGGTCAACTTGTAACCCGCGCAGACGCCCGTGTGCTGAAGGATGGAAGCAGACGAGATTGATGGCGATGATGTACCGGTCGAATACATGGAAGTCGGCAACGAAATTGAGGTCGTGAGCTGCCGTGATGGCTTTGGCTGATAGGTACCAGTCGTATAGTTCACGGCCCGATGGTGGTACCACAGGAGAAAAGCAATTATGCCAGATACCGTCTTCGGTATAGGTGAATGCCTTTAACCCCTCAACACTGGGAACGCCGTTCTGGGGCAAGAAGTCGGGAGGAACTTGGGAACTTTTAAGGTATGTGCCAGGCAGGGCAGTGCAGGTCTGCGAGGTGAACTTGATACCGGGAATGCCGTCAAACTTGGCTTTAATGGCGGTAAGCACTCCGGCCATGGCCTCTGGGGGTCCGTACAGCGCAAAGTTGGCCCTCCAAGCTGGTAGTCCATGGTCCGCACCAATACGGTCAATCAGCTCGTCAGGAATGTGCTTGTCGCGGGCAGCATAGGATCCAAGTGCAGCGATGACGTCCGGACCTTGGGATGTGAATACTAGTGTTGATTTATCAAAGAGCTGGGGTGGGTTGAGGATGAGCTTTTGTCTCATTAGAGCTGTCATTGTGCCAACTAGGGGAACGACGCCGGATACATCTGGCGTTTCAATCTGGATGGAGGTATAAGACTGTGGTGCCGGAGACATGTGAATGCTCATCTTGGTGACGACTCCTGGCCCCTACTTAGTAGATGCAGAAACGCCAAACGGCACACAATGCGTCACTTACCGAAGTTTGATTGGAAGAATAAGCCGTCCAACCCCGGCCCAAAGCCACTTGAATCCTGTTAGTGCCGTATGGTAAGAGAGTAAATAACCAACATACCCCGAATAAAGAGGAAACACATTACTGTCTTTGACGGCACCCATGCCAGTTCTAAGCAAGTCACCATTCGGCAGCACGACCTCCAGTCCCGACTGATGCTTATAGTGAGCACCCTCAGGAGTATATCCGATACCACGCTCCAGCGTATTTCCAATAATCGAGCCCCATCCCAGCGCCGGGACCGACAGCCATAGGTTTAGCCCCCGCTTTTGGATCTCATTGTAAAGGTCCATGAAGGATACTCCGGGCTCGATTGTGGCATATGCATATTCTTCGTTGATCTCGATGATGCTTCTCATGCGGTGTAAATCGAGGATAATGCTATCGGCTACCACAGGAGAGGATCCTCCATACCTACAGTGGCAACGGAATCATTAGAATGCGGGGCTTGAAAGCTTGGTTGTACCATGCCTAGGAAGTACTTCAACTTACCCAAGGTTTTTCCCTCGAGACACGGTCCACAATGGGACTTTCAACTCATTGGCAAGCTTTACGAGCCCTCTGACTTGATCGACTGTCCCTGGCCTGGCAGCACCTATGGGTATGTGTGGTCCATCCAGCGGGAATGGGTCACCGTAGGAATGCTCGCCACGAAGACCTTCTGGAGCGCCCCAGGTTGGATCTCTCGAGACGTTTTCGTCTCCGACAATGGTGGCAGCGCGAGAAAAGAAGGTGGTAAGGGTCGAAGCACTAAGCTTTGTGGGCAGCGTTCTGGGTTTGGCGGTAGGCATGATGACAGCTTTGGCAGCTTGTAAATAAATGGTGTGGGTCGGATTGGTGTTGCATGTAGGTAACGGCGAGCCACTAATGAAGACAGACGTGCTTAATATACCACCAGAGGGACATCCCCGCTTGAACTGTATGAATGTGGCAACTCAAGCTGGAACCTATGTTGCAGCAATGATTTTCTTGGCCCACACGCCCGGGCCGATCAGATTGCTTGCCGTAGCCAGTCGCATAAGTTGACCAGTCCGTCCGCTTTGTCAGCTTCCTTAACTTTCGGGCTAAAATTCTATACAAAGTTCTACTAACCCTGGTAAGGGGGTTATAGCTGTGCGTCTCATCTGCAACCTCCACCTCCACCTCCACCTCCACCTCCACCTCCACCTCCACCTCCACCCCTTCCACGCCACGGCCCTCATGATGCCCAGTGACTGGTGGGTTATGTGCCGCCTCTTGATGCCGTCTGTATGCAACCCTTGTAAATATCTTTGAAATGGGCTCATCGCAACAATGGCTGTGCACGATACAGCTCATTACAACTGCTAAACTGTCCTACATAAAGTTGTCTATATATGTATGCCTTCTTGACCTTCGATAGATTGAATTGTGTAGCAAATTCACATACGCACAGAGAACGACAAAGATAGTAAATTTCTACATCACCATCATGTCTGCCCCCGACCCTATTGATTCTCAGCCAAATGGCTTTTTCGGCCTTCCCTCACAATGGCTATCAATTATGACCCCCCTGCACAACGGAGTTGCTGGACGCTTTGAGGCTGAGGTGTCCGACTTGGCTGTTTTTGGCTAAGTGCCCAAAGAACTCGATGGGACCTTTTACCGCATCATGGTCGACCCGTTTTATCCTCTGCAAGAAGACAACCCTCCCATCGAAGGCGACGGTAATATCTGTGCATTCCGTATTCACGATGGACGTGTCGACATGAAGACTCGGTACGTCGACACGGAGCGGCTACTCCTTGAACGTAAAGCAAACAAACGACTTTTCGGCTTATATCGCAACCCTTTTTCGCATCACCCGTGTGTACGAGCTGCTGTCGACTCAACCGCGAATACGAACCTTATCTTTTGGGCTGGGAAGCTCCTCGCTCTCAAGGAGTCAGCCATGCCTTATGCCGTTGATCCCGACACACTGGAGACCCTTGAATACGATCCATTCAACTGCCCCGGCAAGACTTTTACCGCCCATCCCAAGCATGACCCCCTTAGGGATGAGCTCGTCTGTTTCGGCAGTGAGGCAAAAGGACTTGGTACGGATGATGTCGTCATTTATGCCCTCGACCGTCAAGGTCAAGTTCACCATGAGACATGGGTCAAGTCACCCTGGGTGGCATTTATACACGACTGTGCGATCACTGCAAATTATATCATTCTTATTCTTTGGCCATTTGAGGCAAACGTGGGTCGCATGAAAAATGGGGGGCATCATTGGCAGTACAGTGCCAGCAGGCCAGCTACATTCATCGTTGTGCCTAGACGGGCTTCTCAGGTGCCTCAGGGTTGGGCTCCGAACGAGTATCGTGTTTATCACGGTGACCATGCCCTTCTCTTACACACGGCTGGTGCTTGGGACGAATCAGACGGTACAAAGGTTTACATTGAAAGCTCGCGAATGGCTTACAGCCCCTTCCCGATGTTCGATCCAAAAGCCCGCGATCGAAGGCCCAACTTCAAGGCCGACTACGTCCGATGGGAGATAGACCTTGCAAAGCCAACCGGCAGCAAAGTATTAGATCCTCAAATCATCCTCGACATGCCTAGCGAAATGGTCCGAGTAGACGAGCGGCACTTCACCCGTCCGTACGACCGCCTCTTTTGTCCCGTCATTGCTCCAAAGCAAAGCCCCCTGCCTCCCATCTTACCCGTGGCGTTGAATGCGTACTTGATGTTCGAAAAGGAGAGCGCAAAAAAGACCATGTTTGACCCTGGATCCAACTGCACGGTTGAGGAGCCTATCTTCATCCCGCGGTCGGAAGACGCCGGCGAAGGGGATGGGTGGGTTATGGGCATGGTACAACGCATCGATGTAAGCCGCAGTGACCTCGTGCTCTTGGATACTAATGACTTTTCTCATCCTGTGGCTGTCATCCAGCTGCCTTTCCGAACCAAGATGCAAGTCCATGGGAACTGGGTTGACAGTGCGACTATAAACTCTTCGTTGGGGAGGGAGAGGAATGGGTTTTTGAGACAATACAAGGCTCTCAAGGTTAATGGGAACAGTACCTTGGAATCGCATGCGTAGGTGGAAAGTGGAAAAGAGTGGTAGCTGATATCAAATTGAAATTTCCCCAGATGCACCTGGCAATTTTCAATATTTTATCAGGCCTAGATACCGGGAGATTTGTCCCTTCATACAAACAACGGTGCTGGAAGTAAGTAGGAAGTCCCCTGCCCGTGATGAATTGATGCGTGTTGTCTAAACTCCTGACGCAGTCGTGGATCCCACAATCGATGCGTCCTAAGAGCGACCGACCACAATTCCGTGACAATGCGTGGAAGGTCAGTATTGACATCAAGACTACCAAGACCATATTCCAAAGGCACTTCAGAAATGCCTTTGTGAGCAGCTTGTTGAATGCGTTGGAGTTCTTCTAGGGGTTCTCTTGTCAAGAGATCTTGCCCGGCTAGGGTGGAGGCAAAAGAAAGCCATTCCAACATTGCCTTCGCGATGGTGACGGTGGACTGGAATGAGAAACTCCCAAATAGATGCGATCCAAATATAGATGTCTATCCTCATGAGAAACATGTCATTGCCAGAAAGGAACTTGGGGCACACCACTTACGTAGACAAAACCAACGTTAGATAACGCACAAAACAGATCAGTGGCTGCCCGTGGGCCAGTGGTTGGAAAAACAGATGCAAATGTCCCTATCGCAGCGTGGTGCTGTTCCAAGCACACATTGATAAATTCAAGAACGATGGCTGATTCCATAAAGCAAAGGGAGTTTGGAGCGCTGTACCAAAGCAGACTTAGGTCAGACCCCCATTTCTCCCTCCACAGCACGGCAGCACTCTTAACGTTTTGTTTGAAAACAAGGAACAAGTCGAGGTTCTCTGGGCGAAGGGCAGACATATGTCGTAGTGGTAGACTATTGGAGGTCTGCAACGTTGCAAGAACGGCGCATATGAGAATGTATGACCCGAAACTTGAATCTAGTCGCTGGTGGTGAATGCTTTCAATGCTTCGGTGAAAGAGCGAGTGGAAGACATCCGCGAATTGTAATGGCGGCTGGCTTGTCTGGTTTTGGATAAGTATGCAAGCCCATTCCGTGGCATCTAATGCATCCCAGAGGACGTCGGCACATGGCATGTCGAACGTGAGTGCGGTGGCATGTATGATTGGTGCAGTATTGCGAGTGCTTGCCACGGCAACCGATAGGGCGAATAAGGAAAACACAGTTCTTTTTTGTCAGCATCTCAAGAGCTAGAATGATATCTAATGCGTAGAAGATTACCTTTTGAGCTCTTCTCGATGACGCCATTGAGACCAATCAGAAGTTTTAACTTGGCAACTGAGGAGTACATCAAGATGACTCTCTAAAAACTGTCATGACTCTTTAGTATTGCAGCGGATAAGCAGCTGAGAATATCCTATGCTTACAGTCCAGACGTGGCGTAATTCGGTTATTGCCCAAACCTCGAGGTTCACGTCACGGCATGACAAGGCGAAATCGATGGCAAGGACTTTGTACTGCAAGTCTTGAAGGCAATCGCCATTCTTGGACCGAGGTTAGTGTCCCTTTTGTCCACTTGAGCATGGGAATATCGTTCCTACCAACTTCAATTCCGAGATGCCGAGCTGAACGGACGAGCGGTGTAGCTGGAGTGATAGGTCTCGATGTTCAGCAAAGTGTGCGGCCCCTGCGGCGAGAACGCCTGAGTAAATGGCAGGTGTAAGACTTCCTTTGGCCAAGTGGCTTTTATGCATGAATGGTAGGCGACGCATATTGTATAGGTTGAAGCTATTGATGAATAGTTGAAGCTGATGAGGGGAAAGTTCTTCAAAGTTGAGCTCGGTAGAGGGGTGGGGTGTCATCAAGATGTCGGATACTTGCGCTGAAAACTGCGAGGACTGGTCGAGGTCCGTGTACGGCGGTTGCGTGTTGGATGAAGGCGTTGATTCAGGATGTAGTTCAATACCATCGCATTGATTCACCAACGCGATACTGTTGCCCAGAGAATCGCTGTTCTGAATCACCGTTTCCGTTAGAGTAAAAGTAGATGCGACGAGCATTCCAGAGGCGTCAGGCGAGGCTGAAGTCCTCTTGCAATGAAGAGCCTTGTGGCGTTGCAGGACGTCTCTGCGATGAAAGGCCATACCGCAGCCCGTTTGACTGCAACGAAACTGTGGATCGGCGTGGTTGAGCTGGTGACGGTGCAGGAAGTCGACCCTCCGGAATTGGCGAGAACATACGGGGCAAACGTACTTTCTCGGATGGGCGGGGGGAGGCATTTTGGCATTGGGCTAGAGATAATGGAGAGTAGGAATTGAAAAGTTAACTAATTGTTTTAAATGGAGGCCGCTTTAGTAGTCAATAGGGGGGAGAGTTTAGGGAAGCGGGGTTAGTCTCGGTAGGTAGCCCGGCATTAAGAAGTATTACGGCTATGCTATAGGCACGGGGCAGAAACCTCTGAACATAATAGTTAGCCACTCACGTAACCACGGGTATACAACCCAGGGACTTGGTGTAGTAGCAAGTGCCAGGACCGGGTCGCTTAAAAGGCGTTCTATGCTGTCACATATAATTTCGAATCCATTTCCTAGAGCGGAAATCGAATTACATGTCCCTCCCGCGCTGGCCGAGGACATATAATGATGTCGATCTGTGATGTACTCCGTGTAGGTGAATCGCACACACACTGTGCCGCGGATCAATACTCATCCGAGGAGCTTCCGCTGTTGGCCAGCCCCCGCTGTGCTGATGGCTGCCTAGGATCGTCGTAGATATAAGGTCCTAATGCAGGATTAGCATCTAGGCATCCGCATTTAAGGTTAAAGATATCATATCGCATAAAATTAGTATCGCTACTGTCTTATACCCTAAACCTCGTTACTATTATAGCTATTCCCCTTGCGGCGAGTAATCCTTATTGCCTTCTCCCGCCCCGGGTGAAGTCATTATAATGAGGATAGCTAGACCATAGTAAGATAACTCTTCCTCCTTAATTATACTCTCTAAAGACGGGATTTTCAACTTAATAACTTCGATTATTATTCTTCTTATATAATCTATGCCTTATAATATAGAATTAGCTATTATAATAGCCCCTAATAAGTTATAGTTAGAGATAGGGGAGGAGATAATTATTAATAAGGCGTCTAATAGGGTATCTTAGACTCTCGCTTTAATCCCTAATATATAGTTATTAGAGCCCGTATATGCCGGGCAGTAACTATAAAGAGGTTAGCGGTAGAGTTATAAGTAGATATTATATTTCCTTAAGTTACTATTAGTTGCTTATCGTGAGGGATATCTTAATATATAGAGATTAGGACTAATTACCTTAATATTATATACCTTCCTTCCTAGCTTCTAGGTATATTAGCCTAAGGTTAATTAGTCTACCTAGGTCTTAGTAAATAAGCTATAGCTTCTAAAGAAATATTAGTATATCTTTTATAAAGTATATAATTATTTAGGGACTAATTATAATAATAATATTAAGCGGCTTTATATAAGTAATAAGAATAAGGAAATATTTAGTCTTTAATTTAAAGGAGAGAGGAGGAAAGTATTTAAAGAAGGATTTCTTTATAGTAATATTATTAACTTTAAAACCTAGGGTAAGATCTTCTTAGATAACCTACCTATTAGGAGGTAGATTTATATATTTAATAATATTACTTATTAGTAAAGACGATAAGGATAGTAGGAAGATACAATAGTAGATAAGGATAATAATAAGCCGGCAAGTTAGCGGCCTTAAGGATAATAATTAAGTATTTTCCCCGGGGAAGAAGGCGATAAGTGTCACGACCATAATATGACCCAGGCGGGGAAGGATAGCAGAATCGTATAACTAAGCCAAGGGACCGAAAGGACTAAACTTCGCTCCCCACGGTCCCAGGACTAAACTCCATAAATAACGGTCTTACCCTAGACCGACATCTAGGAATATCGGTCCCAGCATAGGACCCAAGTATATAAAACACATTTATTAGCACTCTCTTATATACTAGCTACCTTAGCTATTAATATAACTTAGTTATACTTAATACCTTTAAGCATATCACTAGATGTAACTTATACCCCTTGCTCAGACTACGCCTAGCACTCTCTGCTAATATAAACCTAATACGATATAGTTTATCCCTTAGGAAAGACCCGCGCGTTATATATTAATAGCTCTTATTCAGTAATATACTATATACTCTAGGTAATATCTATTACTATGGCACCTAATATTAGATCGTTATTTATTGCTTATGGTAAGTAAGCTATCGCCTAGCCTAAGTTAATCGCAGATGAGCTAGAGAAATAAAATGTCTTAATAGATATTAGTAGCGAAGATAAGGGATATATTATACCTACCTCTCACGAGGACGAGGTCTATAAGCTTTAGCGTAAGTATAACTATCTTAGCATCTAGCATAATAACCTACTAGATAGAGCATATAATAACGCCTAAATTACCTAGGAATGCCTCGTCGCTATAGAGGGGTCTATAAGCGATATATAGGAAAGATTCCGCTAGGCCATAGAACTATAGCAGCAATAATACTAGTAAACTATTAGTAATCAATAAGCTCGGATTAACTAGCTTACTTATCTCTAATAATAATAGAATAACCTAGCCTAATAATAAACCTAAGATATTAATAACCTTACGATAGGATATAATAATACTAGAATTACCTAGAAGGATATCGGTAAAATCCTAAAACCTAAGGACCTAGAACTATTTAATAGACGTGCCGCGCAAGTCTGACTATTCTTAACCTCGCTTAGGGTATACCAGCGATACTTCCCTAATTAAATAGCTAGCCTAGAAAGTAAGGTCCTCTATACTAGCTAATGCCTTATTAGAAGCGTACTTACTTAGTTTAAACCTAAGTTATATAACTACCTTAGAGAAGAAGCCACTAAGGAAATATAGCTCCTATTTACTAGCTATGAATATTTTGAAGAAGCTATCTAGAGGAACTTCGGAATTATTAATAAAGAATAATAAGCTATATAGAAGCTTAAGAACCTACGATAAACTAAGGCCGCGTTGACCTATATAGCTAAGTTTACGTAGATTACCTTATTCCTAAACTAGGGAATAAGCGCCCTCTAGATTACTTTCTATAAA
The DNA here is from genome assembly GCA_030779245.1 of Fusarium sp. MBC 438. Lineage (NCBI taxonomy): Eukaryota > Fungi > Ascomycota > Sordariomycetes > Hypocreales > Nectriaceae > Fusarium > Fusarium sp. MBC 438. Next base: position 13 of record JAPFTB010000227.1, on the reverse strand, counting down.
AGACTAAAGGATA